>CM053573.1:84670473-84686186 GCA_028646485.1 Cryptoprocta ferox
AATACCAGTTCACAGGAAGTACACTTATGGGCCACCACTGAAAATCACACCAGGAACAATGTTTCCATGATTATGCTGTTTCTGTCATTTATGCAGTCTGCAATTGTACCACTAACAGAATGCATTTCACACTTAGCATTGGACTAGATGATTTGGAGAGTCTTATCCTGATCTAAAAAGTCCTTGAGTAAGTTATTTAAGAGAAGGCTTTTCTGGTTTACATTTCGGGAGAGCTGTCTGCCTCAGAAATCCTTCTGACTCATTCCTGTAAAAAATGCGATGCTCCCAGTCAGAGGGCGAGATGTGACCTGCTATCTTGTTCTCCAGAGAAACTAATGAAAACATGGAGACTCATGGGAATGTCTAAGTCAGAGATTAAGTACAAAAATCCCATTTTTCCCCCCTAAGGAGCATTAAATGGATGAAACTTAATGTGACCCTAATTAAGACAATAATGTAAAATATTATTTAGGATATGCTTTTAAAATTGACCATGCCTCTGTCTTACTTCTGTGTACCAAGTCATATAGCTATGCATATACATAGAGCACACTTTTGTGCATGGTCTAAAATGATTTGTATGGCAACATTTTTCTCATCTAAGAAAATATGAGAACTTGGAATAGGGCCATAATTATGACTGGCTTCTTTGAACTGAATATGTTGCTCATCTTAGAAATGCCTCTTCTAGGAAACAGAGATGAACTATATAACAAGCATAGATTTATAAAGATGTTTACTATTATGACATTTGCAATGGTGGAAAAAAACACAAATACACAACATTCAAGTTATCCTTAAATCATAATATGTCAATTTGATGAATGTATAGTCATTAAAATAGTATTTATGAGGAATTTTAATGAAGTGGGGCTGGTATATGAAATAATGTAATATTAGGTGAAATTCTGTGATCAAAATGATCCAAACATATTAGTGTGGTTTACACATTCACTCAGTCTCCCATCTAGGCCTCTTTCTTGTCCTGTGCCAGTGATACTTCTGTTGTACTGAAATGCTGTTTTTTTTCTCTAAACATAGCAAGTTCTCCCACAATCCTATGCTGTTGAACATGCTAGCTTTGTTTTTTGTTTTTATAAAAATACCTCTTTTCTTAAAAAAAATGTTGAGTAAGAAGGGGTAAAGAGAGTTGGTAAAGAAAGGAAAACTAAATTTTTCATTGGAAGTGGAAAACTAGAAGTTCATTAAAAATTGCTGGGTGACCTTGGTACAATTTCTTTGTCATTTCTCCCCCTTGTCAGTTTGGTTGTAAGTAGAATTGCACTGCAGTTAGTACTTTGGTTAGGAACTGAGCTTCTGGCTATTACTCTAATATTGTTCACAAAATGGAGGTAGGGGAGAGAGAGAGAGAGAGAGAGAGAGAGAGAGAGGGAACAAATACCCAGTAAAATCTGTTAGTCTTCACCACTGGAAATAAAGAAACTGGTGATGAAAAAAAGAACAGAAAGTTGTCTCAGGGCCAAATGAGGAATTCTCCTTCATTCTTCTTCCTCTTTTGCCTTCAACTACAACCCAATGACTCCTGTTCCAACCCTTTGAACATAGAAATTGATATATGCCATGCAAAAAGGAAAAAAGGAAACAGATTTTTTTCCCCATGATAATCAATTGATTTTTAAACAGTATCTAGAGGATACATTGTTTCTGGCCTTATAAAGTTCCTAAAGATTGAAAAAACAAATGTGAAAGGAATTCTTTAGGAATTTGCTGCTACCCAACAAAACTTGAAGTAGAATGGACCTGATTGGTACATTCCAGAATATAGATGAAATAGCACTAACCCTAGATTCAGGTCTGATCATAACCCCTTACAAAATTGCTCTGAGGAAAAAATTAGATAATATGTGCAGAACTCTGAAAACTGTAATACACTACATACATGTTAGTTTCATAAATGCCAAGTCAGGGTGGAAGGAAAGAGCTTTCAAAATCTTCTACATGATTATCACTGGGCATGTGATTTATACTTATTAGAAAATATTTCCTTGAGAAATCAACAGTAAGATTAAAGTAAACTTTGGTCTGTTCATTTTGGAAATGAAACTATCTTCCAGAATAAGTGATAGGAAAATGTTTAATAGCTAGTTAAATACTGAGACATTCAACCCAATTTTCACTGCCAGGGATGGAGGAACATAGGCAGAACTCATATTAAAAAGAATAAAATATGTGGTCACCTGGTGCACCTGGGTGTCTCCATTGGTTAAGTGTTCAACTCTTGATTTTGGCTTAGGTCTTGATCTTGCAGTTTTTGTGTTCAAGCCCCACATTGGGCTCTGCGCTGACAGCACCAAGCCTGATTGGGATTGTGTCTCCTTCTGTCTCTCCCTGTCCCCCGCTTGCTCTCTATCTCTCTCAAAATAAATAAAAATAAACTTAAAAAAATATGTGGTCACCATTCACCACGATTTCTGTATCACTAAAAAGGTTGTCTGGTTCATAAAATCTCTCTCTTATGACTCCTACGGTGCAGTAGTTCTAAAACAGGGGACAGAACCTTTCATGTCACAATTAAACAGAGATGAATAACTTCATCTCTGTACTTGCAGAGAATCTTCCTTTTTACTGTTTGTGTTATTTGAGTCATTATTTATTCCTGTCCTTTTTAGAGTTTTAACTCTTCAAGATCAGAAAACTCTTGTTTCCATCTTTTGTGTCTAATGTAGTAATGCTTGTTATAGTAGATGCTTAATAAATATTTGTTGAAAGAATGAATAAATGAATGATTAAAATGAAATTAACCCCTATAGATAGAACAGTTGATTTATACTTAATTAGATTATGACAGACACATGAGCTTTTAAAATTGAAGTATTATTGACATACAATGTTATATTAGTTTCAGGCATACAGCATAGGGATTGGCAAGTCTGTATATTATGCTGTACTCACCTTGGTAAGTATAGTTACGATATGTTATTATTGACTGTGTGCCTTATGACATATTTTTCAACCCTGTGCCTTCTTTATTTTATAACTGGATCTTTCTCCCTCTTAATACCCTTCACTATTTCACCCATCCCTCCAACTTCATGCCCTTTTGGCAGGCACCAGTTTGTTCTATTTATGACTCCATTTTTGTTTTGTATTGTGTATCTTCTTTTTTGAATTCTACATGTAAGGGAAATCATATAGTATTCATCTTTCTCTTTCTGATTTATTTCACTTAGCATAACACCTTCTAGGTCTATTCATATTGTTATAAGTGGCAAAATCTCATCCTTTTTTTGTGGCTGAGTACTATTCTAACACTTAGGTTGATTCTGTAACTTGACTATTGTAAATAATGCTGCAATAACTTTAGGGTTGCACATATCTTTTCAAATTAATGTTTTTATTTTCTTTGGGGAATTATCCAGCAATAGAATTATTGGATCATATGCTATTTCTTCTGTTTTTAATTTTTTGAGGAACATCTATAGCCTCTATCCGTTTACCACAGTAGTTGCACCAATTTACCTTCCTGGCAACAATGCACAAGGGTCTCCTTTTTTCCACATCCCAGCAATGTTTGCCACTTCTTATATGACACACATGATTGACGTATGATTGTGAGCTCAGAGAAAGTTTTAAATTATTTTTAATTTTACTTGTTTGAGAGAAAGTTTTTTAAGTGGTGAGAACTGATTAAGTGGGGAGCCATAAGGCAAAGAGATTCTGAAAGGAGAAGATAGGTTCTTTACAGAGAAAGAACAAAGACAGGAAACAAAGGAATATAGGGAAATTTGCCTATTATCAGCTTTATATACTGAAGTTCCTGGCCAGAGACTTTTTGAAAACATACAGTGAAATTTACTAAGTAATAGCAAAGAGATAAATTTACTAAAAATGTATTTTACAGAGAAAAAAGGATTGGAAGGTCTCCATTTATAAGAAATACATTCAGAATTGTAAGAATTGAGAAAGAACTTGAGTACGTTCAGTTCAGTTATTTATAATATTTGTTAGTGAACCCCCACACTTTGACATGAAAACACATACATGTATGGTTCACTTAGTGTTTCATGCATGTTTATTTTGTTTATATCACAGTATTTAAAGTTCCTTAGAGATACAGATTGGACCTGTAGCTAGATTGCATTGTAAACTTATGCTTTTAAGCTTCTCTCTGCTCCAAACACAACAGGTAAAAATTTTTTTAAAAACTTAAAAAAAACTAACAACTACATCTGTGAAGATGGTCCAGGTTAGCCTATAGTAGCAAACAACACCGACATCTTAGTGGCTTAAAACAGAAAAGTTTGTTTCTTGTTCATGTTACATTTTCATTGTAAGTTGACTCAGAGCTTTACTCCATGATGTCCTCACCTTGACATCCAGGTGATGGGTTTGGGGCTTTGCTGGCTGCTATGGCATCATGAGTCATACATTAGCTTCTTACAGTGTCTGTCTAGAGGACACATGTGCCACATCCACTTATATTTCATTTGCCAAATCAAATTCCAAGGCCATGTCCACAGTAGAGAAATAAAATCCTACTGTCTAGAAAGAAGAGTAGAAATATTTGATAACTGGAACTAGTAATTATTATAATAGTATTGACATCAATACCACCTTGGCCCCAGAATAGAGCAGAAATAAAGAGTTGTGTGCAGAGAATAGTTTCAGACTCCAGAGCCAGAGGCAGGGAAAACTAGTCAGGTATTCAATTCTATTGGGGTAAAAATGTCCATAAAGGCTATAAATTTGTGAGCTTAGAGAAGTGAAATCCCTCTGAAACAGCCTAGTAAACAGGATTTGAGATAAGCCACCTATTAGCACTGTGTCCGTTTCAGTGATGTGTCTCTTATCTTCATGGGTCAAGAGTCGTATGGGATCTAATTCAGGTCCCTTGAAGAACTGGTAGCAGCAGTAGCAAAACATCTAGTCAGACGTATGTGAATCTATAGAGAGTGTCAAGAAAAATACCCCATTCAAGATGAGTCTCCAAACCAAAAATTTGAATCACTCAAAACAAATACTAAGATAACCAAGAAAATCAACAATTAGTAGATGAATTCATTCCACTTGTTTAAAAAAATAGTATTGTTGGAAAAATTTTATTTAGGAGGTCCAAAGAGATTAAAAAAAAAAAAGAATAACATCAAAAGAGGGTAAGACAAACACATCTGGGCATAAATGAAAGAAGACCATATAGATACAGAGAAGAATGACTGGGAAATTTTTGAAATGAAAGAAATTTGTCACTAAAATTAAAAAATTCATCATTTACTATAAACTCAAGATTGGATGAAGTTGAAAAGATAATCAGCCAATTAGCAGTTGGTATTGAGGATTGCTCCCAGAACATAGCCTAGTGATATAGGGGAAAAAAATGACAGAGCAGTTAAGGTATGTAGAAACCTGTGTGAGAGGCTCAGTACATGTTTAATAGGCTTTCTAGAATAATAGGCTTTCAGAAGGAAGGGCATAAAAAATATATCCAGAAAAGAGCTGAGAATTTACCAGGATTATAAAAAAGTCTGCATCCTCCACTAAAAGTGTGTCTTGAGAACAAAGCAGAATACATAAAAATAAAGCCATATCTAGGTGTATCATAATGAAACAGAAGGAAATATGGATAAATTGAAAATCTTAAGAGCTGCTAGTGGGAAAACCTGATCAGCTAAAAAAAAATGAAAAAGAAAATTAGGCTAATAAGCTACAACAACAGTAGATGGCAGACACCCATGGAGTAATAATTTCACATGGCTGAGGGCAAGGAATTCCGTATCCATATTGTTCTGGGATTCCATATCTAACTGCACTATCATGCAAGAGAGAGGGAGAAATAGAGATACTTGCAGATCGATGAAAGTTAAGAGGGGTGTTTGCTACTCATGGACCATTATTGAAAGAAACATAAGAAATGAACCTGAAAGGAAAGAGATTAATGTTTTTAAAAAAGGAGGGAGGGGTCAGAGTAGTACAGAAGCTTGGTAAGGTCTCGGTCAGGAAGATGACATGATTTTAAAACTTTAGAGTAATAATTAAAAACCAGAAGTACAACTTAGAGCTTCTATATCAGTAGAGGGGAAAGAGTAGAAGACAACTGTTCCTTTTATTATTTTGGTTTCTCTTTTCCCCTTCTCCCAAAACTTACAAGGACTGACAACATTAGATCGAATAGGGATTCTGTAAATGGAGAAAAATTGTTTAGAGTTGGAAAACTGGGCTAACTTTTATATTGTATCAGGACTGTCCTGTAATTTAAATCCCAAGATAAATGCAGAAAAGCCTCAATTATGTGAAACCATTAACTAACCCAGATTGTTTTTTTCCTTAACCTTAGAGGAGAGAAAAAAACTATAAGAAGGTAATCAGAATGTATTCAAAGTGGTAATTCAATTCAAGTCAGTATAGATTCCAACTGGTCACATACAACTTTTACATTTTCATCTACCTTACTCTACTATGATCACTCAGCTGCAAAATGCCAACTTCTCAGCAGGTCAATCATCAAAGAAAGTTCAGTCATTGCTAATGTATTTAATGTATAAGGATAGAAAACTGGGTTCCTATTTTGAGAAATGATTTTAGAAATAAGATTCAGAAATGTCTAGCATAACAGGAAAAAATTCTGATTGTTTGATTTAATAGAAACTTGCATTTACTCTAGGTAACAGAAGCAGGTGTGGCATCTGGAGAAAATGCCAAACCACTGAGTGTTCTGGTTCCAAGACTTTGCTCTGTAGCCAAGCAGCTACGTGGCTAAATAACTTACTTAACCTTTCTGAGCATCAGTATTCTTATGCATAATATAAGGGGCTCTGATTAGAAGAACTCTAAGGTTTCTGACGCTTTTTAGGTCTGATTCTAGAATACACCATAACGTGGTTAATTGGAGCTTTGGATTACCTCCAAAGTCTCTTTTCCTAGCAGGTGTTGAACCTCCTAGATCCTGCTTTATCCGAGAGCTGTGGGCAGTACAGTGCCGTCCCGTGTGATGGGCCCTCCATCACGTGCTTTCTTACCCTAAAGGATGAAGTGCTGTGGATGGTGAGCACTATGAAGGAGAAGTAGAATAACAGAATGACTCCAAATAGTGAAGCGCACAGGAAAGACGTGTCAGCCAATTCACAGCTGGCATATTTATACAAATATTGGGCAGAAAGTTTCCAAGTTTCGAAAAGGCAAAACTATGGTACCATTGTTGTCCAAGAAAAAATGTAAGCAGTGAGTGACTTTGATGGGCCAGAGCTATTATAACGACTTTGGCACTGGGCCACTTTTTCATCTGTGACATTTATCATGCAGCAATATGTGGGATCTTGATTGGAAGCTCATGCTGTGAAATACAATGAATGTAATATCTAGAAAACAAGGGAGAACAGATGTAGCTGGGTTGTATAATCCAGCGTGACACTCATTATCCTTATGAAAGGAATAACTATCAAGCTTGAAAGACGGAAAATAGATGCAGCCAAGATGGTCAGAATTCTGCCTGGTTTTAAAAGATGCCTATAATTTCTGTACCTGGGAATAGTCATTATGAAGCAGGATATTATTATGCCAATTCTTGTACCACGCAAGCATCCCTTATAATAGGCTGTGCAGCCTGACTTTTTCCTCTGTGGAGATGTTTAATTTTGCTCAGATGCTGTTTCATGGGCAGCAAACAAAAGTTAGAGCAGGATGAAGGGGTCAGGAAATGATTTTTCACAGACACAGACTCTTGTTTTCATTATCTTACTTTAGAGACAATGGCAGTATAATATACAAATTCTTACAAGTAGGGGAGAGTGGAAGACCTGCAAAAGAATGGGTCTTTATTTTCAAGGTATTTACACTATTTAGAAACTGACCTTTGGGGCGCCTGGGTGGCTCAGCCGGTTGTGCGTCCGACTTCGGCTCAGGTGATGATCTCACAGTTCATGGGTTCAAGCCCCGCATCGGGCTTTGTGCGGACAGCTCAGAGCCTGGAGCCTGTTTCCGATTCTGTGTGTCCCTCTCTTTCCGCCCCTCCCCTGCTTATGATCTCTCTCTCTCTCTCTCAATAACGAATAAATGTTAAAAAAAAATAAAAAAAAAAAAGAAACTGACCTTTTTTCTTTATTTCTAATTTTGGGAGGATGCTATCAGACTTGAACAATTCAAATAAGGTGCTGAAATCATGTTGACATAACGGTTCCATTTCTAAGCTCTTTTACTCTTTGGTGTTTGAGTTTATAAAACCTTTTGTGTTATTTTAATATAAAAAATAATTTTGTTTCTCTCTGCAAAATACTTTTATTGTGAAAAATTATCAGTGTTTGGAGTTTCCTCTTTTGGCTATTGCTGTAGGAATCAGATTCCTGACAGAGAGATTCCAGTGACTGAAGAGAAAAGAGTCCCCACATCATAAATTTGGTTAAAACTCTAAATAACAGAAGAATCTTTACTGCTTTACTCTCTGAAACAAACCTGGAATCTTTTGTAGATGTTCAGTATCAGATTTTATTTGACTTATGGGAGTCCTGACTGTCCTTCGTTATAATGTTTATCTAACGCTTCAGGTGTGTATTTTATCTTGTTTACAGTAATACCCTTAGTTTCAGTGTACATATTTGAATCTCTTATCAAAAATATATTTAACCTCATTTATTGTCATTCTCACTATTTTCAAACTAGGTACTCAAATCACTTCTCAAATAAATGTTTTAGCTTCTCTGAAATTTGTTTACTCTTGAGTGTAAGAGGCTCCCTTCCCTGTGGATCCAAAAACAATTCCTGGAAAGCTGTGGAAAGGAGGGAATTGTGGGATGAGCTTTTATAGAAAATAAAACACACACAGTGATGTCTTAAAGTTTGAGGTGAGACATTTGCCAGAATTCTGGTGGTTGCTGCCCTCATTTCTTTCTGCATGCAGACTTTTAATTAAATGGAAAAGCCATTTTTGAAAATATTCCAGCCCTGTGGCCTTATTTCCAAAGTACATCAAACATCAGCTCTTTTAGTACAGAGCCGCACTTCTGTCTTGAACTCTAGTCTACTTTTCTATCTGATGTTGGGCTAGACAGGCATTACAAAATCTTATTTAGTCTTGTCCCTTAAACTCTAGGACTTACCTGGATTGGAAACTTATGATCTATAGACTAATTCCACGTGCTTTCACTGTTAAAGAAAAATGGGGATGCCTGGGTGGCTCATTTGGTTGAGCGTCTGACTCTTTGTTTTGGCTCAGATCATGATCCCAGGGTCGTGGGGTTGAGCCCCACATCCATTGGCCTCTGTGCTGAATATGGAGCCTGCGTGAGATCCTCTCTCTCTCACTCTCTCTCTCCTCCCCACTTATGCTCTCTCTTTCTCTCCCCTGCTGTACTCTCTCTCTCTGTGTCTCAGAAAAATGTATATATACATATTTGAATACCTTTATTTTTTTTTATCTTATAAAGTTTTAATTTAAATTACAGTTACCATACATTTAATATTAAATTTCAGGTGTACAAAATAGTGATTCAGCACTTCCATACCACACTTGGTGTTCATCACAAGTGCACTCCATAATCCTTATCACCTATTTAACCCATCTTCCCAACCACCTCCTCTCTAGTAATCATCAGTTTGTTCTCTATAGGTAAGGGTCCGTTTCTTGGTTTGTCTCTCTTTTTTTTCCCCTTTGCTCATTTTGTTGTTTCTTCAAATATGAGTGAAATACCATGTGATTTCACTCATATGTGGAATTTAAGAAACACTGCCAATAAACAAATGGACACTCTCACTTTTCTTGGTCTCTGTGATGACTTACTTCACAGTCATGACTGACTTCTCATGTGGCTTCCCTGCCTAGTCCCTGTCTTTCCAAGTAATGATCTGGTGACTTGTTTTTCTGCTCTCAGCTCCAAATAATCTTTTGGTTTGTTTCTAATCGTCTGCTGGCATTTTTAGTGAGGAGACCACAAGAATCCATATAACTTGACCCTCAGGACTAATAACTAAGGCCACCTGCATTAGCCAGACTTAAATGTTTGTTGTAGGACATTCTTATTCAGGAAGATAAGACAGTAAACCAGTAAATAACCTCACTGTTTACTTCAGGTGGTTTTTGTTGTTGTTGTTTTGTTTTGTTTTACTTCAGGACATTTTTGAAAACTAATTTGTTCAGGCAAATAATTTGCTCATCTGGGTAAACAGCCCTCCTTTCTCAGCAATAGATTACACACCTGAGCAAGCAGCTTGCTTCTCAAGCAATAGCTTACTTACCAAGACACTCTTCAAGACACTTATTTCAGTGTTCACCAATCAGAAACTATTATGCCAAAGATTTTCCCTATCTGTTTTATGCCTTGGAAACCTGCCTTAAATCATTTGAGCCCAGACCCCAAGATCTATAAATATCCTTCCCACACCACTTTTTTCAGAGACGTTATTCATGCTGTCAAGGTGGTATTACTAAAGAAGGTCTAATAAACTTAGTGTTCTTTGTTTAACGGGTTTTCTGGTGGCCTTTTGGGGAGTCAATAGGTAAATACCTCACATGATCCAACTTAGCCATATTGATGTTACACATTAGGTAAGGTCTTATGTAGCTGTATTTGACTAAAAATAGGGATATTTCCTTCTCTGGTGTGGAAGGTTTAGAAAAAGAGGATAGAATTGGTTTTATTCACAACAGTTCATCTATATGCTAGCAGTTCTCCAGTGGGGCTGAGGGATAAGGAGAGGGTAGTCTTGGTATTTGATTCACTTGTGGGGGATTTCAAATTACACTTCCAAGAAGATTATAATAGACCAATTCCCCCTCCCCTAAATCAGAAGTGAGAACCATTAGTCTGGGTATTGTTCAGCCTAAAAAAGTTAATGACAGAATGGAGGCCATTATCTATCAATTAGTGATTAAATACTAGTCTTTCAACATACAAATTATTAAGGCAAAGATGTCGTATTGTTTATATTATCCAGTATTTGCCTTCTCTTCCCACTCAACTTAGTAAATATGTTTTTAAAAAATACTCCTTTTTCTTGACCTTCTATAGATTTATTTTTATACAGAGGGAACAAAGCATATTTGGCTCTCACCCCAGAAGGCCACACAACTATGCCAGAGAAATTAAAGAGTAAGACAGGATTTGTGCAAATCAGTCCTTGGTTATTTTGGGAATGTTTTTCATAGAGCTTTGGTGTGAGGATTTGTTTTCGTTTTTGTTTTAAACATGGGAATTGGTTTTGCCTTATGAAATGCTCACTAGACTTTGTTCAAAAATGTTTTTTTTCTGTTTGTTGAGGAAGTTTTATTTTTCCTACTTAATAAAAAATACCATCGTGGTAAATAAGTCTAGAAGCGCTTTACGTAGAAGATAAGATTTTAGTTTTGACAAGCGAATAACCAGGGAAGGTTATTCTGACTGAGTGAGACGTTCCTTTTTGGAGTGAAATGATGATGACAAGGTGCAGAAAATCTGTACCTGTGTGGGGTATTTCTTTCTAAGTGACCGTATGCATAACATACATCATCTCTCTCCACATCTCTTCTCTCACTGGAATTTTTTGGTGATGATTTATCAACCTTATATAATCTCTACCTTCTTTTTCATGATTCCTATAATTGCTTTCTTCTCTAGGTCTTCTTTGCTGTCAAAAGTTTCCATAGTTCTTAAAATTTTTTTTAATGCATGTTTATTTTTGAGAGAGAGAGAGAGATAGAGACAGAGTATGAGCAGGGGAGGGGCAGAGAGAGAGGGAGACACAGAATCCAAAGCAGGCTCCAGGCTTTGAGCTGACAGCACAGAGCCTGACACAGGGCTCAAACTCACCAACAGTGAGATCCTGACCTGAGCCAAAGTCAGACGCTTACCTGACTGAGCCACGCAGGTGCCCCTCTATAGTTCTTTTTTATTTTGCTTTTGATGTTTAGTCCTTCCAAGATTCGTGTTCATGTCTGTGTTTCATAAAATTTACAGATACCTACTTTTAACTTTTCTCCCCAAGATATTTAAATTTTTCAAATTTTAATATTTATTTTAATATTTCCCTCAGTCTCTAGTCATACTGGTATTGGACAGATCAAATTATATCATGGGAGATCTGTGTGCAGGATATAAAGAATTGTTGAGGAAAAAGGTTGATCCTATTCTTTGTATTAAGTAAGAGTATTGGGAAGAAACTCTTAGCAATCAAGACTTCTATTGAAAGAAGGCTCTGCTACTGTGGTATGTCCAGTTCTGTCCTTGTCTCATTTACACTGCTTCTCAAGACCTACCCCTTAAATCCACAGATGAATCAGAAAGGATTATTTTCAGGCTTCATGTAATTATCACTTGCCAAGGGCACATGCTTGAAGTTAGTAGATATAAAAGTTGTATGCATATCAGGTGTTTTTGTGTGTTTTGTTTTTATATTAGAACCCAGTTTGAAATTGTAACATGTAACCCGCTCAGACAGAAATCACAACATGTTAAAAAAGAATTCTATATGAGGTATGGGTACACTTTGAATTTTATTTTTACCTGCCTTGGGCATTAGTAGTTGTTACCTAGGGTTCATCCCATTCTACGTATTCTTGTATAACAATACACAGAGGGGTTCTTCTAGTCTGTACTTCATCAAAAAGTGATACCAGAATTTTCTTTGACTCCTTTGTCTCACATGCCAAATCCAATCCATCAGCAAATTCTGTTGGCTCTCCTTGAAATGACACCCTCACTCTTTCCGCCACCTCTCCTGTTCTCACTATTTCAAGCTGTTGCATTTTGATTCTTGCAGTGACCTCTTTAAGATTGGGCTGCCTCTGCCCTGGACTATTTTCCATAGTAAACAGAGGAATCCTTGTACAAGGAAAGTAAGATTTGATCACTTCTCTATTCAAAACTTGCCAGTGGATTTCCTTGTACAAAGATTGAAATTCAAAGTCTTTTCCTATATGACCCCCAAGGCCCCTGATGCTATTTTTTACGACTGTCCCCTTGCCGACCCTGCTCCAGCCCCCCAGCCTCTGGCTACTCCTTGAACACATAAGTTCTGCTCCACCTTCTGGGTCTTTGCAGTTGCTGTTTTGCCCAGAACACTTTTTTCCCCGGACAGTTGCATGGCCTGTTCTCTCATTTCCTTCAAGTTTGTGCTTCAGTGTCACTTCATCAGAGAGGTCTTACCTGACTGCCCTGTCTGAAGCCGCAGCACCCCCTGTTCCTTTCTATCTTTGTACTCCACATAGAAGTATGCACTCATTGCTATCTATACATACTCTATTTATTGTCCACCCCCTCCCCTGCATTAGAATGTAAGCACCATGAGAGCAGGGAGTACGTCTGCTTTGTTCATTGCTCTGTCCCAAGACCTATAATAACTATAATGGTATCTAGACTATAGCTAGGTACACAGTAAATATGGTTTTTCTATTTCATTTCATTTCATTTTGTTTCATTCTGTTCTGTTCCATTCCATTCCATTCCATTTTTCTTCATCATTACTGTCCTCATTAATCCCCACTCCTTATCCTCCTCCCCCCACCTACCTCCCCTCTGGTCACCATAAGTTTGTTCTCTATGGTTAAGGGTCTGTTTCCTGGTTTGTCTTTCTGGCTTTTTTTTTTCCTTTGCTCATTTGTTTTGTTTCTTAAATTCCACATATGAGTGAGATCATATGGTATTTGTCTTTGACTGACTTATTTCACCTAGCATAATACTTTAGAGCTCTATCCATGTTGTTGCAAATGGCAAGATTTCATTCTTTTTTATGGCTGAATAATATTCCATTCCATTCTTTATCCATTCATTTATTGATGGACACTTGGACTACTTCCATAATTTGGCTATGGTAAATAATACTGCAATAAATATAGGATGCATGTGTCCTTTTGAATTAGTGTTTTTTGTATTTTTGGGGTAAATACCCTGTAGTGTGATTACTGGATCATAAGGTAATTCTATTTTTTAATTTTTCAGGAATTCTCCATACTGTTTTCCACAATGGCTGTACCAATTTGCATTCCTACCAAAAGTGCAAGAGAGTTCCTTTTTCTCCACATCCTCACCAACCCTTGTTGTTTCTTTTTGTTTTTAGCCATTTTACTGGGTGTGAGATGATATTGCAATATAGTTTCAATTTGCATTTCCCTGATGATAAGTGATATTGAGCATTTTTTTAATTGTCTCTTGTCTATCTGTATGTCTTTGGAAAAATGTCTATTCATGTCTTCTGCCCATTTTTTTAAATTGGATTATTTGTTTTTTGGGTATTGAGTTGTATGAGTTCTTTCTATATTTTGTATGCTAACCCTTTAGCAGATATATCATTTGCAAATATCTTCTCCCATTCCACAGATTGCCTTTTAGTTTTGTTGACTGTTTCCTTAGCTGTGCAGAAACTTTTCATTTTGACATAGTCCCAATAGTCTATTTTCACCTTTATTTCCTTTACCTCAGAAAACGTATGTAGAAAAATGTTGCTATGGCCAATGCCAGAGAAATTATTGCCTGTGCTCTCTTCAAGGATTTTTATGGTGTCAGGTTTCACATTTAGGTTCATCCATTTTGAATTTGTTTTTGCGTACAGTGTAAGGAAGTGGTCCAGTTTCATTCTTTTGCTTGTTGCTGTCCAGTTTTCGTAGCACAATTTGTTGAAGAGGCTCTCTTTGTCTTGTGGAGTATTCTTTCCTGCTTTATCAAAGATTAGTTGACCATATAATTGTGTGTTTGTTTCTGGATTGTCTGTTCTTTTCTGTTGATCTATGTGTTTCTTTTTATGCCAGTGCCATACATACTGTTTTAATTACCACTGCTTTATAATGTAACTTGAAATCTGGAATTGTATACCTCCAGTTTTGTTTTTCTTTTTCAATATTATTTGGACTGTTTGGGGTCTTTTGTGGTTCCATACACATTTTAGGATTGTTTGTTCTAGTTGTGTGAAAAATGCCACTGGTGTTTTGATAGGGATTGCATTAAATCTGTAGATTGCATTAGGTAGTACAGACATTTTAACAATATTTGTTCTTTCAACCCATGAGTATGGAATGTCTTTTAATGTCTTTGTGTCATCTTGAATTTCTTTCATCAGAGTTTTATGGTGTTCAGAGTATAGGTCTTTCCCTTCTTAGTTAAGATTATTCCTAGATATCTTATTGTTTTGTGTGCAATTTTAAATGGGACTGTTTTCCTAGTTTCACTTTCTGCTGCTTCATTATTAGTGTATAGGGATGCAACAGATTTCTGTACATTGATTTTGTATGCTGTGACTTTACTGAATTAATTTATCAGTTCTAGTAGTTTTTTAGTGGAACATTTAGGGTTTTCTATTTATAGTATCATGTCATCTGCAATTAGAGTTTTATTTCTTCCTTACCAATTTGGATGTCTTTTATTTCTTTATGTTGTCTAATTACTATGACTAGGACTTCTAGTACTATGTTGAATAAACATGGTGAGTGTAGACATCCTTGTCTTGTTCCTGTCTTTAGGGGAAAAGCTTCCAGTGTTTTACCATTTAGTATGAGGTGGATTTTTCATATAAGGCCTTTAGTATGTTGAGATATATTCCCTCTAGACTGAATTTGCAGAGGATTTTTTATTAGGAATAGACGTACTTTTGTCAGATGCTTTTTCTGCATCTATTGAAATGATCATGTGGTTTTAGTCCTTTCTCTTATTGATGTGATGTATCACATTGATTGTTTCATGAACATTAAACCACACTTGCATACAGGAAATAAATCCCACTTGATTGTGGTGTATGGTTTTTCAGATATATTGTTGGATTTGGTTTGCTAATATTTTGTTGAGGATTTTTATGTATATATT
>CM053573.1:84686686-84726792 GCA_028646485.1 Cryptoprocta ferox
TTTTTTTATGGGCTAATATGTGATCTATTGTGGAGATTGTTCCATGTGCACTTGAAAACAATGTATATTCTGCTGGTGTAGAATGGAATGTTCTGAATATGTCTGTTAAATCTATCTGGTCCAACATGTCATTCAAAGCCACTGTTTCCTTGTTGATTTTCTGTCTGGATGATCTATCTGTTGATGTCAGTTGGTGTTAAAGTCCCCTGCTATTATTGTATTATTTTTTATTAATTCCTTTAGGTTTGTTATTAACTATTTTATGTATTTGGGTGCTTTCATGTTGGGTGTATAAATACTTAACAGTGTTGTATCTTCTTGTTGGATTGTCCTCTTTATTGTTATATAGTCTTCTTTGTCTTTTGGTATAATCTTGTTTTAAAGTCTGTTTTGTCTCAGGTAAGCGTTGCTATCCTGGCTTTCTTTTGGTATCCATTTGCATGATAAATGTTCCTCTCTCCCCTCACTTTCAATCTGCATGTGTCTTTTGGTCTGAAATGAGTCTCTTGTAGGCAGCATATAGATGGGTCTTGTTTTTTTTATCCACTCTGTTACCCTATGTCTTTTGATTGGAGAGTTTATTCCATGTACATTCAAAGTAATTATTGATAGATACGTATTTATTGCCATTTTGTTACTTGTTTTGTGGTTGTTTCATAGATTTTCTTCCATCCTTCTCTTGATATCTCATGATTTGTTGGCTTTCTTTAGTGATATACTTGTATTTTGTTGTCTTTATTCTTTGCATATCTACTACTGGTTTTTGATTTGTGGTTACCATTTGGTTTGTATATACATCTTCTGCATATAGCAGTCTATATTAAGTTCATGGTCACTTAAGTTTAAACCCATTCTTTGCTCCTCTCCCTCCTACATTTTAGGTATATGGTCTCATATTTTACATCCTTTTATTTTATCAATCCCTTGACCAATTTTTACAGAAATACTTATTTTTACTGCTTTTCTATTTTTTTACCTTTCATATTCTCACATTCAAAATAGATGGAGAGATAGAGTTTCTCAGAAAAACAAAAATTAAAGAAGTTCATGATCACTAAACCAGGCCTCCAAGAAATATTAAAGGGAACTCTTTGAATGAAAAGGAAGCTCCCTTTAATATTCCTTAGAGGCCTGATTTAGTGGTCCGGAAGTTCTTTAATTTTTGTTTTTCTGAGAAACTCTTTATCTCTGTGTCTATTCTGAATGTTAGCCTTGCTAGATAGAGAGTTCTTGGCTGCAAATTTTCCTCTTTCAGCATTTTGAATATATCACGCTACTTCCTTCTGGCCTGCAATGTTTCTGCTGAAAAATCTACTCTGTAGCCTTATGGGGTTTCCCTTATATATAATGGTCTTTTTTCCTCTTGCTGTTTAAAATTTTTTTTTCTTTATCACCACTTTTTGCCATTTTAATTACTATGTGCCTTGGTGTGGACCTCCTTGAGTGGAATTTGTGGGGAGATCTCTGTGCTTCCTAGATCTGGATATCTGTTTCCTTCCCCAGATTAGGGTTGTTTTAAGCTATTATTTCTTCAAATAAATTTACTGCCCCCTTATCTCTTCTTTTTCTGAGATCTCTATAATGCAGATGTGTAATAAGACTTGATGGAGTTATTGAGTTCCTAAGACTATTCTCAGTATGCATAATTTTCTTTCCTCTCCATTGCTCAGTGGGGTTACTTTCTATTATTCTGTCTTCCAGTTTATTAATTAGTCAATCCCTCTGCTTCATTTAGCCTGCTATTTATTCCATCAAGTGTATTTTTAATTTCATTTATTGTTTTCTCAATCTTATTTGTTCTTTTTTATCTCTGTGTTAGGGTTTCACTGATGTCTGTCACTCTTCTTCAGTCCATAAGTATCTTATGGTCATGACTTTGAATTCTCTGTCAGCATATTACTTATATCCATTTTTCTTTGGTCTTTTGCTGTGGTTTGACCCTGTTATTTCATTTGGGAGATGTTTCTTTGTCTCCTCGTTTTGTCTGACTTTCTGTGTCTGTATCTCTGTGTTAGGAAAGTCAGCTACTTCTTTTGCTCTTAAGAAAGTAGCCTTTTGAAGAAGAGGACCTGTAGTGCCCTGCTCTACAGGGCCAGATGCTTTCAGGGAGTGTCTCCTTTGTGTGTTGGATGTGCTCTGCTGTTGAGTCTTGGTCTCTTTTTCCTTCAGTCCAGTTGTTTGCAGAAGCTCTGTTTGCCTATTGTGTGGGCAGCAAGGTGTGGGATACTCTGCTTGCTAAATGAGAACTGCCCCCACCACTGCTAGAACTGAGGTCCTACAAAATATTCAGGTCAGGAGATGTCGTGTTGGCAAGGTTTATGCTAGTCTTTTTGGGGAGGGTCCCACAGCACAGGGTCTCAGGGGAGCATGACTGGGAAGGACGGTTCTTCCAAACCTTGGCATCCTGGGCTTGGTGTAAGTAAGTTAGGTAGGGAGTGTTGGCATTGCCCTGGTTCCCACAAGGGGTCTCCCTATGATCCCTGTCTCTTGGGCTGTGCTCTGAGGTGAGCAAATCACTCTCCCTCCTATCTTCCCATGGCATTTTTCAAAGTGCTGGATATATGCTGTATCTGCACGGGCTGTTTGTCCTGCTGTCTCTTTAAGGGTGGAGACTCAATTTCCTAACACCTTCCAGGCTCTCCCAGAGCTGAGCCTGCCAATTTTTAAAATTCCAGGCTTTAAGTCCCACTGGTTTTAAGAACTAATGAAATTCAGCCCCTTTCCCTTTCAAAGGAAAATATTACGGAGATTCATCCTATCCATTCATGGGCTCCCCAGTGTGAAAATCTGTTTTCAGCTCTTCTCTGCATTACCAGCTCCCTTCTCTGCATTACCAGCTCCCCCCCCCCCCCAACCCCTGCAGTTGGCCACGGGCTGTTTTGATCTCAGACCTCACCTTTGCCCTTCCTACCTTCTTTGATGTAGCCTCTTCCTTGCCTTTAGTTATGGAGTTTGTTCTGCCAGTCTTTGGGTCAATTCCTGGGTTATCTACACTGATTATGGGTGTTATCTAGTTGTATCCATGGGATGAGGTGAGCTTGGGTCCTCCTAATCTGCCATCTTCCCAGCTGACCCGTAATAAATATTTGATGAATGAATGAATAAACAACAAAAGTGTTAAACTAAGAATGACCACATGGTCATGTCCAGGCTCTGTAATGACTAATTAAAAACTAGAATTTACAATGAACCATGAGCCAGCATGGCTGTACAGTGTGTTCTCATATCACTCTGATTCTTCTCACCAGGTAAAATCCTTTAATTGGTGGTTTTGTCTGGATGAAGGGGCTTCTTCAGGACCATGTTACTACATCCTAACCCTCACTTGTGTTTTTTGTACTAATCAGTCTTTACTTTGAACTCTAAAATCACTGACATAATGTTGAGTCTTATTTTTTCTCTAATATAAGCTTACTGTATTTTGTACGTGTGAGAGTGAATATTCTCCTCTAGTGATGTTATATTCTTTATTTGGAGAATAACTTCTTTTTTTCCTGCATATTGTGATATTGAGTTTTTCACTTTTTAAGAATAATATTTGTTGAGAGTTTTTTTTTCCAGCGGTATTACCAAAAAATACATGATATTTTGGAAAGTTTGAATAACCTAGAAATATGTTTTAAAAATTAGCTATTATCCTTGTGATTTCATATCTATCCAGGATTTTTAGCCAGTTCTCCTGGACATGTAGTAAGATTATACTTTTCCACCTTCGGTGAAGTAAGTTTTGGCCCTGTGATTTGCTTTTCCAAAGATTTGTGATTGGTAGTGACATGTGTTACTTCCAGGTAGTTTTCAGAGCTGTACACAATTCACTATAGCACTTTTTTGGTCTCAATGATCATGACAGAGTGTGTGCAGATGAAGACTACATAAGTCTGGGTCCCTGATTGATTCCATGAGCAGAGTGTCCCTGCCTGTGCTAATAAGTAGGCGAGAATATGCTTTTCTTGGGTAAAGACATGAGATTATTTGTTACCACAGTATAAAGTAGTCTGTGCTGAGTGATATAATGGGTTATAAAGAAATATGTGATCATTAAAAAAAATCAGAAAATACAGAATTATGTAAACATGAAAAAAATGTCAACTATTATCCTAGTGTCGGTGTATATCCTCTGGAAATTTATATATTTATGTAAGTGCTTACTTGTATAACTTTAAAAATAGGGCTTATGCTCAAAAATATTCATTTGTGATCCTTTTTTTCCTCACTATAGTAAAAAAAGATTTTTTTCTGTCATTTAACATCCTTCTACAACTTGCCTTTTTAATGGCTATATTGTAGTATATTATTCTTTCTTCCTTGTGAATCCATTCATTTTGTATGTTATGTGTATAGGAAGATTTCTACGACCATTTGATTGGTAAAGGTTTTTCTGCCTGGAGAACTTACTAAAAAAGAATCTCAGATTTGTATTGCCCTGTGTCACTTTTTAGACAACCCTATTAAACATTCTCTAGGTGACAGTCTCCCAGAGGTCACTATTTAATCATTTATTGCTTAATGTTAAATAGGTTATATAATACAATTGAAAACATTCTTAGTAAATAATTTCTGAAGGCAGGGAATACTCTGATAATATTAATAGGCAGTCTCAATTTTTATAAATAAGTGTTTTTCTTATGTATTACTTTTCATACAGTGGGCCACACTGTTGTAACCAATACTGTTCATTACTTAAAGTTTCTGTAGCTCAGTGCTATTTTTTTCAGTGCTATTTTTAATGATAAGAATAATGCTTTGCCATTTAAAGCTGAAAGCAATAAATGGAAAATGCCAAGTCAAATGTAAGAGTTACTTCTACTTTAGTCCTTGGGAATTCATTTCAGGAGCTTTAACAGAGTGGAGTAATTTCAGCCATACAAAAATCATTTATTTTTGTTTTTTAAAAATTATTATTTTAAGAGAAAATCCACAGTTATGATTGTTGACATTTAGGAGTTTGGCCTAAATCCAGTTTAAGATATTAGGAGGGCAGTAGTTATACTCTATATGTTCTGATACTACATTTTCATCTTAAAACATTTTTTTTAAATGTTTATTTGAGAGAGAGAGAGAGAGAGAGCGAGCATGAGCAGAGGAAGGGCAAAGAGAGAGGGAGACATAGACTCTGAAGCAGGCTCCAGGCTCTGAGCTGTCTGCACAGAGCCTGACATGGGGCTCAAAGTCATGAACCATGAGATCATGACCTGAGCCAAAGTCAGATGCTCAACTGACTGAACCACCCAGGCACCCCTACATTTTCATCTTTTAAATTATGGAATTATTTTGCTCTGCTATAATATTTACATTTTAATTCCAAAGATGCTAATTTTAGTATAAAATTCTGAATAAAACTCTTTATATTTTAGATTTGAGCTAGTTATTTGTCTTGCCTTGATGGGTAAATTTAAAGATATTATCATTGAATAAAAACAGTGGAATTCAGAATTAAGAGCCTGATTCCTTTGAATTCTACTCAGTTTGTGATTTGGAAGAAAGCATCTGGTAGGCAGTATGTAAAATTCCTTATTTCTAAAATTGGGTTCTTGTCCTCTGCCTAGCTCACAAAGAACTTTTGGGTATACAGGTTTCATTTAAGTTGTTTCCAGATCTTCTTTTCTATTGCTCCAAGTACAGCATGCCTTTGTCTCCAGCTTCCAATGTGTTTAACTGGGTTTTGAAAGGAGAATTACCCTTTTCTCACTCTTTCTCCACCTCATTTATTGTTACCCCTTGTCATCTGACACCAAAGCTGTGCTGCTTGTAATGACCCTAGGTTAGGGCAGAAGGCAACTGTGCCTAGTAAGAATCATCAGAAACGGGAGGAAGGAGGCATAATAGTGGGCACCCAGAACTTGCTGGGGAGGGGGCCAAAGGACATGAGAAGAAGAAAGTAGCAGGTGCTTCATGATATCCTTTTGTGGAAGAGGTAGATGTGTGTGTGTGTGTGTGTGTGTGTGTGTGTGTGTGTGTGTGTTGAGGGGGGAGAAGGTAGATGGAAATTGACATTAAGATAGAGACACTGTGTTAAAAGATAGTAATAATAGAGGCATATAGTAATCTGACCAAATCTTCATAAAAATGTGGTTCGTATATTTGATTTGTCTAAAAAAGGAAAAGGAAGGGCACCTGGGTAGCTCAATTAAGTGTTCAACTCTTGGTTTTAGCTTACGTCATGATCTCACAGTTTATGAGTTTGAACCCTGCATCAGGCTCTGTGCTGACAGTGCAGAGTCTGCTTGGGATTCTCTCTGTCCCTCTCTCTCTGCCCCTCCCTCACTCATGGTCTCTCTCTCTCTCAATAAATAAATAAATTAGTTAAAAATAAAAAGAAAAGTTTTTAATTTCTAATCAGTGATCTCTCTGTGTTTACTACATAAAATATTTGATTAATCATTCTAATATATAATTTTGGACATTCCATTGCATTTTGCTTATTTTCCTCCCTGGTATGTTGCTTACATCAATCTTATATAAATTATAAGAAAATTGTTGTGAAACCAGTGAATTTCCTACTGATTATCATTAGAACACTATGATTTGCTATTCTTTTCATTCTCTAAGTTATGAAACACTCCTGTAAAGTGTGAGCATAGTTGAATTAGAGATTAACACTAACAGAAGAAACTGAAGGGAAGGAAGGTATGAGTATGTGGTCTGAAGTAGACTGGTATAGGTTTATATGTCTGTGATTATGCCTCTTCCTTTTCTGAGGTGTGGAAAAATCCCAGAATCTATTTTTAAAAAGATTGTTAAAAGTTATTTATTTTAAGAGAGAGGAAAAATCCCAGAATCTATTTTTAAAAAGATTGTTAAAAATTTAATTTATTGATTTTAAGAGAGAGAGAGAGAGAGAGAGAGAAAGTGAGAGCGAGCAAGCAGGGGAGGGGCAGAAAGAGAGAGAGGGAGAAAAAGAATCCCAAGCAGGCTCTGCACCATCAACTTGTAGCCCAATGTGGGGGTGTATCCCACAAGGCGTGAGATCATGACCTGAGCCAAAACCAAGAGTCAGACACTCAGCCGCTGAGCCACCCAGGCGCCCTGATCCCAGAATCTTTTAAAGAAACTGAGGAGTGATAGTAATGTTCTACTGGGGGGGGGGGTTTAGTTTTTTGAATTAGCTCTTAAGCAGCTTATCCTCATTCTAAACCTCAGGTCTGGACTAGCTCGAATGAACTCCATGGCCCACCCTTCTAGATCCTAATTCACACTGGGAGTCCTGTGTGCCTTCAATTCTAGCTGGAATCATGATTTTCTGAGGGGGAGCATGTCACTTCCAGTGGCTTTGATTAATCATTAGAGGTAGTGGAATGAGAGTTTTATGGCTTACCGTGTTTTTTTCTGGAGGTTAAAGTAAGTGGGTTGGGAATTGCAGGTAAATTCATAAAATGGGATTAGACCTGCAAAAGGATCAGGAGAAGGAAAGAATCCCTAGACTTCAATGCAGTTCTGCTATGTGTGAAAAAAGAGGAAGAAGGAAGGATTGGATAAGAATCTCAGACCCAACCATGGTTCTGAGAAAGTTTCAGCCTTACCAGTAGGGGGTCCCTGTGCTAAAGTATCTAAAAATACCTGTTAGAGGAATCTCATGTTAGCAGGAATTGCCTGTGTTCAGTCACTGAGTGGGAGTACGTGAGAGAGGGATGATGTGAATCCTCAGTAGGTCCAAAAGTGTGGCAGAAGGATGTTGCCAATCATCTATGCTCCCTGCAGCAGGTTCTTCTGATGGGAGAGCAAGCACTTCATGGGCCCACAGCATTGCAACAGACACTTTGGAGAGCCCAAGGTAGAGCCTAGAGTTAAGGAGGCACCTTGGTGTGGGACTACTGTTCCAGGTTGAAAATTTAGATCTGTCATTTGTTAGTTATGAACAAGTATCTATATCTCTTGAGCATGGCTTTTCTCATCCAGTAAATGCTACTGGTAATAGTTATAAAGCAGAGCTGTTGGGTTGATGAAATGAGTTTGTGATATGAAATTTCTTAGTAGACAAAATGTTTTGCCCTGTCATTCTTCTCTTATTCCTCTTCCATTCTTTCATTATTCTCTACTTCTTTCTTGTCTGTCTGCCTCCCTGTGAGATGTCCCCTCCCTCCTTGCCACCCGCCCTCTCTTGTTTCCTTCCTTCCTTCCTTCCTTCCTTCCTTCCTTCCTTCCTTCTCATGGTGAAAGGTTTGTTTAAACCCAATTAGTTTAGCACAGGGGAAACTCACCATAGTTACAGTATATTTTGTAGTCTTTTTGCAGATGTATGATTAGAAACTAGCTGAGGAGGTTGACAGCATTTTTCTTTACCACTAGAGCACCAATTAAAAACGTGTTTCAGGGATGCCTGGGTGGCTCAGTCGGTTAAGCATCCGACTTCAGCTCAGGTAATGATCTCACAGTTTGTGAGTTGGAGCCTTGAGTCGGGCTCTGTGCTGACAGCACAGAGCCTGGAGCCATCTTCAAGTTCTATGTCTCCCTCTCTCTCTCAAAAATAAACAAACATTAAAACTAATAATAAAAAACCCATGTGTTTCATATTACTGATTCCCCTGTATTTTATATATGTGTATATAATATCTATTACATAAATATATATACATATATAGCATGATATAATCATATGTTTATATCATAGATTTGCTTGTTATTTTTGAAAAAAGGATTTAAAAGTTATTTTTTAATATCAATACTTAAAAATTATAAGCTCAAAGAAAATGATGACTTGCTGGATATTGGTCTATGCATGTGTGAAGCTTCAGCAAATAAATTTTTGAAGGTGATGACAGTTAGATGACGTTTTATTCCATAGTTCAACAGTTTTGTTTCTTTAGAGTATTTTGAGTTATTATTTTAAGTGGCGCCATTAACTGATTTTAAAATTTTGTCTCAAGTTTTTTGTCATGGAATAGTTGTTTAAGTATGATTTACTCAGGCATCATTTTGTTTCTTTCTTTTGTTCTTTTATTTTTTCTTCATCAGATTCAAACTCTTTTTTTCTGAATTTTAGGACCACCTACAGATTCACCCCCACTGTCATTTCTTAAGTCTTTTCTACCAACTTTATTTGTACTCATCAAGCAGATCATTTTAGCAATTGGCACCTGTTTACACTGAATTAGATATTCTATAATGCTTCCAAGATCCACACACTCATCTGCAAATGAGAGACTTCTTCCTCCACCCTGTTTTTGGCTCCTATATTGTGCCCATATTATACAAAGTGCCCATCTAATTTTTAAGGTCTAGTGTGGATGAAAAGATTCCTGCTTTCCTTTCATCTATTCTCAGAATTGCTTTTCACCCAGCTGTCCCATTAACCGACAAGAAAAGAGCATAAAAGAAGAAATAAAATTACTATTAATATGGATGTAGATTATGAAAGCTTCATATTAAAAAAGAATGAGTAAACTACTCTGGAATAAACTACCAAGGGAAGGAGGAAAAATTTAATTTCTGAATCACATTTCTAGATAGAAAATTAAAGCATTTTTTCTACTCAGTCATTTTTCTATGACCTTTATCACCCTTTGTAGTTCGTGTGTGTGTGTGTGTGTGTGTGTGTGTGTGTGTGTGTGTGTATTTGTGAGAGACAGAATGTGGACATTCAGAAAGTGATAAGGCAGAAGACCTCTTTACTTCTTGATCTTGATCCTGGCATTGTTCTGGTTAGATATACCCTGCAGCCAACGTAGATTTTGAAACCCTTTGAAACCCTTTTTATATTAGCAGTTGTAGATCTAGCTTGATGTTCAGGAAATTATTCACATTGTGCCATTAAGGGGACCAGAAAGGCTGATCTTTAAATAAATACAGTATAGTGAAAATAATTCTTAACTTGTTCTCAGAGAACTCACATTCAAACTCTGAGCCTACATATGAGTTGGATGGTAGGAGACTAGCTACCTCATCTCTTTAAGCTTTAGTTCTTCATTGATAAAATAGTTACCTTCCCCCTACCCTGATTTGTTGGAAGGAAGATTGATTATGGATCATTGATCAGTCAATGAAACAGTTAATCACTCAATCAACAAATCAACCACCAGACAGATGTTTATAGGGCATCTCTCATGTGGGTCATTTATAAACCAGGAATTGTCTGTTTCTTCTCTCCTTATCTTAATGGGACTATGAGGACATCACATATGTAAAAAATGTTTACACTTCGTCCTAAACAAAACCAGGCATCGTTTTGATTAATAATTAAGTCACCACCCTTTCTTTGTTCAGCTCGACCCCACACCTAAGGCCAGAATCTATCTAACCCTTTGTGAACCGCTAGCACATTCTATGTGTTAGAGACCGTCAGGCTGCAGGTCTGCAGTGCACCTCCTCATTCTGCTCTGCACTGACCTCTAGCCTGGCCTTCATGTTCTGAATGCACTAGGGTGAACTCATGACAACAGATAACAGAGAAATAGAAGTTCAAAAGGGCACATGAGGGAGCCTGTGTTAAAGAGCTTCCACAACACTTTATTACTGCTTTGAGATAACATGCATCTTATTGATTCGCTGTACACGGTTTCATGTTCTTCATAGAATAATGAGTTCCTTGAGGTCAGGTACGATGTCTTAATCACCTTTTAGTCCCAGTCCTTGAGAGAGTACCTGACAATATTTTAGGGACTCAGTGTTGGCAGTAGGGGAAAAACAGTAATTTTGCTGATGGCCAGTTTTGCCTCAGAACTCTTCTTTTCCAGAGAAAAAGTTTTCCGGAGTTTTCCAGAGAAACTCAAGATGCTAAATTCCTTGATTTGTGGTAAATTAACTATTAAATCTTTGATACATGGTTTATTATTTTAGTTATGCAAGAAATCAACTTTCTGCCTGATGATGTGAAGGTTAGTAGTGGAAAATAAGAATATAAAGAGAGACTGGGGCCATGCTGCAGAGAACGTTAAACTTGCACTTAGTTTTAGGGGAGGAGCAGTTACAAAAGTATTTTGCACAAGGAAGTGACAATACAGAATTATAATTTAGAAATATTAATGTGCAAGGAATTTGGAGGCTGAAAGGGGGTCATGGTAGATGGTAAAATGCTTGAACTAGCATCTGTAGAATTGAAAATTACCTTAAAGGAGAAACAAAAGAAAGACAGATATCTAAAATGTTCTGGAGAATATGGAGATTAAATAGCAATTGAGAAGTTAGTGGTAAGAATATATCAGAAAGGAAATTTTCTTGGTATACAAAAGAAGCAGAATGATCTCACAGAAAAATGGCGGCTGTGAATTGAACATCCTGGGTTTGAATTCCTGTTTTGACTTTGGTCAAATCACCTCTCAGGGTTTCAGTTTCTACTATTATTAGAAAAAATTTTATTTTATCTTATTTATTTATTTTTTAATGTTTATTTAGATTTGAGAGAGAGACAGAGAGTGAACAGAGGGAGGGGCAGAGAGAGAGGGATTCACAGAACTCAAAACAGATTCCAGTCTCTGAGCTGTCAGCAGAGAGCCCAACATGGGGTTAGAGCTCACAAACCATGAGATCGTAACCTGATCTGAAGTTGGCCGCTCAGCCGACTGAGCCATCCAGGCACCCCCCAACCCCCCGCCCCGTCCCCATTGATTTTAAAGCAGAAGAGCTTTAAAGTCCCTTCTAGCTCATTACTCTGAAGTCTAGGCCCATTTCTTTAGCTGCTCTATTATCTGGGTACTGGAAGGAAGGCAGATATGATAGATATGAGATGACTTCTAAATTGAGTAGGAGGCAGTGGCAGTTGGTGGCTTTTTCTGATCACAACAGAAGAGGGTGTAGTGTCTTGGTGTTTGGGTTGCCTACTATGAGACTCAATCTTATAGTAACTGATTATTCTCTTCCCTGAGATACTTTCTTTATCAGTAGATTTATTGACCCTGTGTGGTTTTTTGCTTGATTCTGACGTTGATCTCCAATGTGACACATAATGATGAGGATAACTGTCCAACTTGACAACATAGAACCTCCGATGGATACAGGGAGCCTGTCAGGATGTTGTTAGATACAGCCAGTATATCCAGACCTCAGACTAAGAAGAACTATGGCAGCTAGTGAGAATGAGAATGTGTTTTGAAAAGGAAATAGAGGGATGGGAGGACAAGGGAGAACACAAATTGAGTTTTAGGGGAGGTTTTTGTTTTGTTTTGTTTTGTTTTTTCCTGGTGGCTGTCTGGGAAGAGTAAATGGAGGGCAGAGTGAATTGATTGGAGGGCAGGAGCAGGATTGATTTGGAGGCAGCACAGCAATGTTTGGCATGTAAAAAGTCTGGTTTATTTACTGAGAGATACTACAAAGAGGCATATAGAGTGCTGGCAGGGTTGCAGAGATACTGCATCAGGGCTTCAGCCCTGGAGAATGGGACACTGTATGGAGTGAGGGTCACAGTAGAGGAAATAAATAGAGCTTCATCAGTTCTAATCTTGTGCTGCTATTAATTTTTTAGAAAAGTTGTATCTTCCAGTTTTGTGAAATTGTGCTGCAAGTGGGCAAGTGGAGGTTTGCTCTTAACTTCTCTTGGGAAGTGAGTTTCACTGTAATTGCTTTTTATTTTCATCACTTAGTAAAATACTTTCGTGTCCCTAACTTCCTATCAGTGCTCCAGGCTTTCATGTGGGCAACTTGTTTTAGTTCTAATCAATAGGAGAATAAGCCCTGAGGAGTATATTTAAGGTTTTGAACTGATTGCATCCCAAAATCAAGCAAAGAGTTTCCAGATGCTGCGGTATGCTGCATAAATTCAATAAAAATTGCCATGCACATTAGCATCACTGCCTATTGTTATGGGCATGAACAAATTCAATCTTTCATTGCCCATTTTGCTTCAGTTCTTTGACTTAATGATCCCCATCCCAGAGAGAAATTCCATTAACATTTGCAGATGTCAGTGTAAATGTAGGAGGGAAATGCTTTAGGACATGAAATAATCAGGCAAGACCCTAGATGTCTTGCTGCTTGTAAAAAAAAAAAAAAAATCAGAAGAAAAAAAATTAGTTTCCATTGGATGGATATAAAGTCTTAGAAAAGTACCAATTAAAGCTTTATTTACTCATGATATTTCATTCATTCATTCATTTATTTTCTGCCTCTTTGGCAAGGAATTTGAGGAGGTATATAAAACAAATGCATATGCAATGAAATAATAAAGAGTACAAGAGAAAATAGAAAATTAGGAACAAGGAAAAATATTAATTATGGCAACTATAATAAAGCTTCTGATTTGTCTCTGAGCCTCCTAGTAGCCAGGAAAAAATGAATTATATAATCACTAATAGAGCTCTTGCCACTGGAAAGCTCTAAGCATTTTAGTTTCTTAATGGAAATAAAATTTTTTCTAGTACTGTATTAATTAGAAAAAAAAAAAGGAAACCCCATATGGAACTTTGTAAAGGGTCATTGAATAATGTATATGTGATGGCCTTAACAATTTTATACTGATGACAATTACAAATATCATATGTATGCTTCTGGCAATGACCTTTGATAGAAGCCAAAGGAATATTAATAACTATAATGTGTCATAGTAGCAGTTCTCAAGGGGTTCAGTTTTGTGGGAATAAATGTCGACTTTTGGAAGTCCAACTTTTTTCAGGCATATAGAACAAGTATATTTCTAAAATTTGATGGATGATAAGCCCATAAATGAAGAATAATTGTATGGGATATTCTGGTTCCAGGAAAGATGGAGTAAACAAATGCCACTCTGGCTCTCTCAGTGAATGGAGTTCTAAAACATGGGCAGGATTCATGGAACAGCTATTTGAAGGAGTCAAAAAGTAAATAGCACTGAGAAAGATGAGGATTGGAAAGAATACCAGAATTTAAAATACCACCAAAGTGTCAGTGAGTTTACCATTTAGTTTACTTTAGTATCTCTTGAGCTGAATGCAACCAAAACCTAAGAATAGGTATTAGTTTGGGCAGAGAGAACTCCAGGAGCCCTCTATTATGGCTCAAGAAGCAGTATAGGGGTTTCTAAAGCTAATAAAAAGGGCAGGAACCTCTTTCCCTTATTTATTTATTTATTTATTTATTATTTATTTTACTTGCTTGCTTGCTTGCTTGTTTACTCATTACTCCATTTCTTGCTCCCCAACCCTCCAGCAGTCCTGTGGGAGGGCAACAGCAAAGCCGGTAGGAACCTGCAGGAGCCAAAATACTATAGGTAGTGAGTGTCTTAGTTCACTCTCCCATTAACACATTTTTATAGACTGGCTGGCTTAAACAATGAACATTTATTTCTCATAGTTTTAGAATCTGGGAATTCTAAGATCAAGGTGTTGTCAGATTTAGTACCTTGTGAAGGTACCTTAGTTTGCAGATGGCTGTCTTCTTTCTATATCCTCACATGGCTGAGACACACAGAGCTCTAGTTTCTTCCTATTCTTATAAGGATACTCATCCCACTATGGGGGCTCCACTCTTATGAATTTACCTAAATCTCATTATTTCCCCAGGCCCCATTTCCTAATAGCATCACATTGGGGGTTAGAGTTTTAACATATGAAGTTGGTGACAAGGATCACAAACATTCAGTCCATAACAGGTAGGAAAACTTCCTTTCCATTCAGAGAGGATCATAAGAGGGAGGGATGAAGTCTCATGACTTTCTTTTTTTTCTTCCCTGCTGTTGTATAGCTTGACCCAACATGAGATACTGGTGTAGAGAGTATGAAGCAGAGTGGGGTAACTAAAACCTGAATGTTCTGGCCAGATAACAAAATGAAGAGTAAGAGAGAATCAGAAAGTAGAGAGGAGATCCTGGTAAGGAAGGACTTGAGAAAGTGACTGCTTAAAGTTCCCAGTGAACTCCTGGGCTCATCTATGAGCTGCACAGGTATTGATCTAATCATAAAAATATATATAGACTTGGAGAACCGAACTCTGAGATGTGCCAGTGCCCAAGATCCAAACTGACTATTGGGTGGCTTACGTAAATTCAGGAAAGATCTGAAGGACAATTCAAAACTCTAAAAGAATGACTAAAGCAAGTTCTTCAGAAATCAGGGAAATAATACAAGAAGAAAACTTGGAACATCTGGAATGAAAAAGAATACCAGAAATGGCAAATGTCTGAGTAAATACAATAAACTGTTCACTTATTGACTAAAGTATGTTTCATGGTTTAAAGAAAACATTGGATTTCTGATAGGATTTTCAATGTATGTAGTATCACATGTAAGATAATTATAACATAAATAGGAGGTAAAGGGATATTTATTGTAGTAAAATTTCTACATGCAAAGTGGTATTGATTCTAAGTGGAATGTGAAGAGCTTATGTATTATTTAATCATGGGAGAAACCTCTAAAATTTATACTAAGAGATATAGTTAAAAACAAACCAACTTAAAAGAGAATACTAAAGAGAGGCACCCGGGTGGGTCAGTCTGTTAAGCATCTAACTCTCGGTTTCAGCTCAGGTCACGATCTCATGGTTTGTGAGTTCGAACCACACATCGGGCTCTGCACTGACAACATGGAACCTGCTTAGGATTCTCTGTCTCTCTCTCTGCTCCTCCCCTGCTGTCTATCTCTCTCTCTCAAAAATAAATAAACATTAAAAAAAAGAATATTAAACAAATGTTAAAAATAATCTGAAAGAAAGAATTAGAATGCCAAGACATACTTTAAGACATATTCTATGGCTACAGTCACCAAGGCAGTGTGTTATTAGCAAAGGATGGGCATATAAAAGAATAGAACAGAGAGTCCAGAATTAGATTCACATACATGTGACCTAGTGATTTTTGACAATGATGCAAAGATATTTCAAAATCGTTTTTTTAAAAGTATAGCCTTTTAAAAAACAGTGTTGAACTAATGCCACAGAAATACAAGGAATCATAAGAGACTGATATGAAAAAGTATACACCAACAAACTGGATTATGTAGGAGAAATAAATAAATTCCTAGAAATATATACCTTAAGGGTGAATCATAAAGAAGTAGAAAATCTGAATGGACAAATAACAACTAAGGAAATTGTAGCAGTAACAAAAAAAAAACTTCAATCAAACAAAGAAAAGCCCTAAATCAGATGGCTTCATGAATGAATTTTACCAAACATTTGAAGAAGAATTAACACCAATGCTTCTCGAACTCTTCCAAAAATTTGAGGAGGATGGAGCACCTCCATACTTCCAAACATTTTATTAAGAAAGCTTTACCTTCATACCAAAGCCACATAAGGATACTATAAGAAAAGAAAATTACAAGCCAATATTCCTGATGAATATATATACAAAAATCTTCAACAAAATACTTGCAAACCAAATTTAATAGCATATTAAAAGAATCATACTCCATGAGGCAAGTGGGATTTATCCTTGGGATACAAGGATGGTTCAACATATACAAATCAATAAATGTGATACACCACATTAACAGAATGAAGGATAAATATTATGTGATTTTAATAGATGCAGAAAAAATGTAACAAAATTCAACAGTGTTTCATGATTAATAGCTCTCGACAAATTAGGTATAAAAGGAATATATCTTAGCATATTAAAAGTCCTATATGACAAGCCCACAGTGAACATCATTCTCAAGCGTGAAAAGCTAGAAGTTTTTCCTCTTAGATCAGATATAAGACCAGGTGCTCACTCTCACCACTTCCATTCAATATAGTACTAGATTTTTTAACTAGAGCAATTAGGCAATAAAAAGAAATAAAAGACAAAAAAATTAAATATATTTAAATCTAAAGGAGCAAGTAGTATGCTCTGTGTTTGCAGATGACATGTAATATATAGAGAAAACTAAACAGACTCCTCTAAAAACTTGGAACTAACAAATGGATTCAGTAAAGTTGTAGAATGAAAATGAACATACAAAAATAGTTGCACTGAACCTTAAAAATGAACTATCTGAAAGAGAAATATAGACAAAATCCTGTTTACAGTAGTATCAAAGAAAATACTTAGAAATAGATTTAAACAAGGAGATAAAAGATCTGTACACAGAAAACTATTAAGACGTTAGTGAAAGATATTGAAGAAGGCACAAATAAATGGAAAGGTAGCTTATGTACATGGATTGTAAGAGTTAATATTGTTAATAAGTCCATACTACACTAAGCCATCTATAGATTCAATGCAATCTCTATCAAAATTCCAATGGCATTTTTCATAGAAAAGAAACAATCTTAAAATTCAGATGGGACAACAAAAGATCCCAAATATCCAAAGCAATCCTGAGAACAGAGAACAAAGCAGGAAACATTATACTTGCTGGTTTTTAATTATATTATAAAGCTATTCAAAACAGTATGGTGTTGGCATAAAAACAGACACATAGATTGGTGGAACAGAATAAAGCATCCAGAAATAAACCCACACATATATGGTCAATTAATTTATGGCCAAGGAGCAAAGAGTATATAATGGAGAAAGGATACTCTCTTCAAAAAATGATGTTGAAAAACAAGATAGCCACATGCAAAATAATAAAATTGGACTTGTATTTTACACCATCCACAAAAATCAACTTAAAATACATTAAAGACTCAAACCTAAGACCTGAAACTGTAAAACTACTAGAAGAAAGCATAGAGATAAGCTTCTTGATGCTGGTTTTGGCACTTATTTTTTGGCTTGACACCAAAAACAAAGGCAACAAAAGCAAAAATAAACAAATGTGACTGTATCAAACAAAGGGAATTTCACACACCAAAGGAAACAAAATGAGAAGGCAATTTTGGAATGGGAGAAAACATTTGCAAACTGTATATCTGATAATATTAATATTTAAAATATTTAAGATAAATATTAATATTTAAAATATTTAAGAAATGTATACAACTCAATAGCAAAAGAACAAACAGTCTGATTTAAAAATGGGTAAATTACCTGAATGGATGTTTTTCCAAAGAAGACTACAAATAGCCAACAAGTACCTGAAAAGGCACTAAATGTCACTAATCTTCAGGGAAATGCAAATCAAAGCCACAATGAGATAGTACTTCACACCTATTAGAATGGCTATTATCAAAAAGATAAGAGATAATAAATGTTGGCAAAGATATGGAGAAAAGGGAATCCTTGTACATGTTGGTGGGAGTGTAAACTGGTGCAGCCATTATGGAAAATAGTATGGACATTCCTCAAAAAATTAAAAATTGAACTACCATATTATCTGGCAATCTCACTTCTGGGTATATATCCAAAGGAAATGAAATTAGGGTATTGAAGAGATAGCTACAGTGCCATGTTCATTTCAGTATTATTCACAATAGCCAAGATACAGAAAAACCTGTGTCCATTGACAGATGACTGGATAAACATAAAATGGAATATTATTCAGCCATGAGAAAGATTGAAATCCTGCCTTTGCAACAAGGTGTGAAGACCTTGAGGGCATTATGTTAAGTGAAACAAGCAGACAAATGAAAAGTAAATTCTGTATGACCTCACTTATGTGTGGAATCTAAAAAGTCAAACTCAAAGAAATAGAGTAGAATGACGGTTACCAGAGGCTGAGAGGGTGGGGAAAATGAAATGTTGTGAAAGGGTACAATCTTTCAGTTAGATCAATAAGTTCTGGTGATATGATGTGCATTATGGAGACTATAGTTAATAGTACTGTATTGCATATTAAAATTTTCTAAGAGAATAGATCTTAAGTGTTCTCACCCCAAAAGAAAAGTATGTGAGGTGATGAATGTGTTAAACAGCTTGATTGTGGTAATCACTTCACAATGTACACATATTTCAAATTCTCACATTGTATACCTTAAATAAATACAATTTTTTCCTATTATATCTGAATAAAGCTAGAAAAAACAAAAAAATGTTGATACAACTGGACATCCACATGCAAAACATTGAACCTTGACCCAAACCTCACATCTTATATAATAGTTAATCCAAAATAGATCATAGATGCAAATGTAAAATGTAAGTCCATAAAAGTTTTTGAGCAAAGTATAAGAGAAAATCTTCATGACCTGAGATTAAGAAGGAGTTCTTGGATATGACGTCAAAAGCACAAAACATAAATTTAAAACTGACAAATTTGGGGCACCTGGGTGGCTTAATCAGTTAAGTGTCGAACTCTTGGGGTTTTTGCTCAGGTTATGATCTTGTGGTTCCTGGGTTTGAGCCCAAAGCTCTGCAGTGATGGTGTGGAGCCTGCTTGGGATTCTCTTTCTCTCTCCCTCTCTCTCTCTCTGCCCCTCCCCTGATCATATTCACTCACTCACTCTGTCTCTCTCTGAAAATAAATAAACTTAAAACATTTGAAAATGACAAATTTGACTTCATCAAAATTAAAACTGTTAATTTTTGAAAGACATTATGAAGAGAATGAAGAGACAGGCTATAGAGCTGTCTGTAAGAAGCTCTAAGCTGTAAGAAGACAAATAACCCAATCAAAAAGTAATCAAAAGACTTAAATAATGTTTAACCAAAGAGAATATATGGGTAACAAATAAGCACATAAGAAGATGTTCATCATCATTAGCCAGGAGTAGGCAAATTAAAACATAAGATCCCATTATACAACCTTTAGAATGGCTCAATTAAAAATATCAAATGATGCTGAGGATGTGGAGCAACTGGAAATTCCATCCATTGCTAGTAAGAATGCAAAATAGCAGACACTCTGGAAAACTAGCCAGGTTAAAAACAACAACAACAGCAGCAACAACAACAACATATGTTTATCATATGACTTAGCCATGCCAGTCCTACTTACTTATCTTATGATAATTTATGTGCACACAAAAACTTGGATGTCGATGTTTTATCTTCTCTATTTATAATCTCCAAACTAAAATAGGAGCAAGCTAACTCAATCATTGGATGGATAAACAAAATGTAGTACAACTATACACTGGGAAACTATTTAGCAATAAAAGGCAATGAAGTACTGACATGGAACAACTTGACATTTTTCTGAGGGAAAGAAGCCAGTCTCATAATGTACTGTACAATTCCATTAATATGGCAGTCTCAAAAAGACAAAGCTGTAGTGATAAAAAAAAAAAAAAAGCTCCATGGTTGCTGGGGGGGAGTGAGACTACAAAATGATAGCACAAAGGAGTTTTCTGAGCTGATGGGAGAGTCGTGTCTTGGTTGTGTTCATGGTTGAAAAAATCTACATATATGTTAAATTTATAGAAATGTACACAAGTCCATCTAATGTATGTAAATTAAAAAAATTTGAAATAAAGTAAAAATATCTGTGTCTCTCTACCACTGCAGATTTAAATTTTATTTCTTTATTTATTATTACTTTTTAATGTTTCAAGTTTTTATTTAAATTTTAGTTACTTATAGTGTAATATTAGCTTCAGGAGTAGAATTTAGTGATTCATCACTTACATGTAACACCCAGTAATCATCAAAACAAGTGCCCTCCTGAATGCCCATCACCCATTTAGCCCATCCCCCTGCCCACCTTGCCTCTAGCAACCCTCAGTTTGTTCTCTACAGTTAAGAGTCTCTTATAGTTTCCCTCCCTCTCTCTCTTTTTTCCCCTTTCGCCTATGTTCATCTGTTCTGTTTCTTATATTCCACGTAGGAGTGAAATAATATGGTATTTTGTCTTTCTCTGACTGATTTTGCTTAGCGTAATACACTCTAGTTCTATCCACATCATTGCAAATGGCAAGATTTCATTCTTTTTGATGGCTAAGTAATATTCTGTTGTGTATATATACCTCATCTTTATCTATTCTTCGGTCGTCAATGGACATTTATACTCTTTCCATACTTTGGCTATTGTTGATTGTGCTGCTGTTAACATTGGGATGCAAGTATCCCTTCAAATCAGAATTTTTGTCTTTGGATAAATGCCTAGTAGTGCAATTGGTGGGTTGTAGGGTCATTTTATTTTTAATTTTTTGAAGAACCTCCACACTGTTTTGTAGAGTGGCTGTACCAGTTTACATTCCCAGCAGTGGTTGCAAGAGGATTCCCCTTTCTCCACATGCTTGCTAACATCTCTTGTTTCCTATGTTCTTAATTTTAGCCATTCTGACAGGTGTGAGATGGTATCTTGTAGTTTTGATTTGAATTCGTGTTATTAAAATACATTATAGCCTAAAACTAGATGTATAGGTTTTTATACTTACAGCTCCCGTGCAACTAAAAAACCATTATATATTGATAAAATAACACGAATTGCAAAACTAAGTTCATAGCACCACTAATTTAATATGACAGATAAAGTTGGCTGAAACTTATTCTTCTCTCCTAATAAGCATATGGTACTGACCATTCAACAACAGGTTCTTTTGAATTTGGCATGTTAATATTATTTAGTGATTTAGTTACTTCACATTTCTATTCTAAATATAGTGAAGCCTTTGTTTATATGGTGAATTGTGAAGTCATTTGACTTTCATTTGGCAAATTGCATCATTGATTTGTTTCATATTTGCCTAAGGCAGTTATAGTAGCTTATTTCAGATTGATGTTGTTGTCAGCACAAATGTAAATGTAGATAGGGAAATCACAAGGCAGAAAGCTCACAGATGTAAGAAGAACCTTCAGATGATTCAGAATACATGCATACAGGCACCTGGGTGGCTCAGTCGGTTAAGCATCTGATTCTTGATTTCGGCTCAGGTCATGAGCTCATGGTTCATGAAATCGAACCCCTTGTCGGGCTCTGCACTGACTGATAGCATGGAGATTGCTTGGGAGTCTCTCTCTCTGCCCTTCCCCCCCCCCCCATAAATAAATAAACTTAAAAAAGAATACGTGCATGCATGTGCCTGTGTATGTGAATGTATGTGTCTGAATATAAAAGTTGCTGAGCAAACTGAAAACATGAAATCGACCTGTTTTTGTTTACAACTCATGATCACTAACCATATTTTGATATTCAGATATTTGGAGAAAAACCAGTTGAAACATACGAGGGTTGGAAAATGGAGGATGATAGTCAACCTCTACATTTTTAAGTTTGAAAACAATAATTATTTATTTAACATTTAGAAGAGTTCAGTCTTCTAAGCACCATTTGAAGTAGAGATGTTTTATTCTGGGGTGTTTCCATGAGGTCTTGTAATCAGCTTCCCTTGGTCTCTTCTTTATCCTATGTTCTCAGTGTCTCCTTGCCAACCTGGTGCTTGCTCTTCTAAGTTAAGATTTGTCCCTAGTCAGGCCCTTGTAACAGAAAATATTTTTCTTTTTTTCATTTCTCTCTTTTGTTATTTTATTCTGCAATAAAATAAATAAAAATTTCTGGAGTTTCTATAGTTGGAATCATAGTTTTCTCTTTTGTGTCTATTTTTTTGCTTCACATAATGTTTTCGAGATTCATTTTTTTGCATGTTTAAGTAATTTATTACTTTTTATTGCTGAGTAGTGTTCCACTTAATGACTATACCATAATTTGTTTACTTATTCACCTTTGGGTTGTTTCCAGTTTTTGACTATTATGCATAAAGCTACTTTGAACATTTGTATAGACATAGGGTTTCATTTTTCTTTTTTTAAATATATTTTTGAAAAATTTTAATTCCAATATAATTAACATACAGTGTTTAGTTTCAGGTGTACAATATAGTGATTCAAATGTTTTCATTTTTCTAGAGTGAACATCCAGGAATACATTTTCTGTGTTGTTTGGTAAGTTTATGTTTAATTTTACAAGATGTACCTGCACTGATTTCCATAGTGCAATACTGTTTCACATTCCCACCAGTGAGGTTTGAGAGTTCCAGTTGCTTCATATCCTTGCCAAAACTAGGGTACTGATAGGCTTATTATTTTAGCCATCCTAGTATGTGTATGTATTGGTATTTCTTTTCAACCATCATTTCTATTTACCTTATGATCAGTGATTTATAAAGTGTGTGCTCAATTCTGACATTTAAAAAAATGGGCCATTTTTCTTATGATTATTTAATTATAAGAAGTCTCTGGAAGCAAGTCCTTTGTCAGATATATGTATTGTTTATGATTTCTCCAAAGCCATGGCTTGCCTTTTCATTTTCTTCACACCATCTTTGGAAGAACATAAGTTTTCTTTTTCATAGAGTTCAGTTTATGCATCTCTTCTTTTATGGTTTACACTTTTTATGTTACAGCTGAATTTTTTTTTTTTTTGGCCTACCACCACCACATGAAGATTCTTCTCCTATTTATTTTTCTAGGTATTGAGATAGAGCCTTTGAGTAATGCTGGTTAGGTATATTCTAGAATGCCCCTCTATTAGAATCTGCCAGTTTTTCATGATAAGGACAAAGTTATGGGTTTCTGGGAAGAGACCACTGAGGTAAAGTATACTTTCATTACATCATATCAAGAGTACATACATATTCTCAGGATTTATCACCGTTGATGTTGACCTTGATCATTTCATTTTTCCCTCGTTCCATTCTGTACTTTTTGGAGTATACTATGCATAGCCTTTAGTTAAGAAGAGAGGAGATATGATCCTCCTCCTTTATGGTAGAATATTTACGTTATTTATTTGGAATTTTTCTGCATGGGAGATTTGTCTGTCTTCCATTTATTTATTAAATCATTTATTTATAATCAATATGGACTCATGGATATTTATTTTGTATGTGGGGTTATAATTCAATACTACTTTTTTTATTTTGATGTTTAAATTGTCCAAGCTTTGGACATTGGGAGGTCTTTCAGTTAGCTTCTTGGACCCTTTGTTGTAGTTTCATCAGTGTGTGTGTGTGTATGTGTGTGTTTAAACACTTCCTTATTTATCGTATGACACTACAAGATGAAGATGCTGTAAGCTCATCTTGTATAACTCCTTCCCTAGTTCTTAAATCAGCCCATTCTTCAAGGAGCCCTGGTCCTATTTAATGGAGAGTGGTATTAGAAACCAAGATCCGGGTGTTAGATGTGCTTATTACTACTAGAGTTTTATTTCTTTGAGGCCCTGTCAGATGCAAGAGCATAAAAATATTTGTGTATATACTAACCAATGTATCTCCACATATATCTGTAAGTTTTTTTCTATGTAACCATTTGTATCCATATTAAGTTAACTCCTTGGTTAATTTAATACCACATAGCTTGCTGCTCCAGTGCATTCCCCTGGCCTGTCTGTAACTAGCCATGCCAACAGTGAGAACTATGCTGTTTTCAATATTTATCTTTATTAATACAGATCCTAAGTGCACATGTGAGGTTTCTGGAACAGAGAAGATTGGTTATGTACTTTACAGCAAGTAACAACCATGTCGTTCCTCTGTGATCCAGTCATTACTCCTGGAGCAACATGATGAGAGCTGGGTGGACAAACCTGTTTTATCTGTTTTGTAGGTGCGGAATCCCCCAGAAATGGATCTGGGTACTTATACACTTGCTGTTTCCCTTTCCTTCTGAAAGGAGGCAGAAAAACCTTTGTTCTTCCAGAAAGATTCTGGGCTCTTCCTCTAACCTTTTGGAATGCAAATAACTATTGTTTCCACCTTTGTAACCTAGCTTGTCTTCCAGGTCCCAGATCTCAGCCTCTTTTGAAATGTAAATACATACTTCTGAGAGGTGAATCTCTCTGGAGTTTTCTCTAGCCAACTAGTCACAAATTACCTTCATGCTTGCTTTTAGCCCAGGTTCCAAGTTCAATAATATTTGTTCAGATATCTCTAACTCTGCAGAAAAAGCGAAATATTTTCTCTCTACCCCCACATGCAGATGAGGAGAGTGAAGTTCAGGCAGGTTAAAAACTTGCAAAAGTTATAAAGACTAAAGTCAGAATGTAAACAGAAATATATCTGAGTCCAAAGCCCATGTTTCTTCAGTCAAGTGGTTTAGTTTCAGAAAAAACTTTCTTGTTGCTTAGGCAGTCTCAGACGTTTCAAGAATATACTTAGTCTTTTGGCTTTGCTTTGTTCATATTCATTTCTTGGTCTGACCAGCTCATATTTCTTCATTAGTTAGCTCTGCAGAGTGTTGTTTTCTATTTAATGTTAATATTATTCAGTAGTGACTTTGCATTTTTAGTATTTTGGTACATCACTTAAAGTACAAAGTGTACTTTAGTACACTTAAAGTACAAAGTACACTTTGCTTGCTAGAACTTGACAAGGTGTGATAAGGTATGAAATGTCTTCTTAAAGTCCTAGAGGTCTTAAGGAAGATTAGGTAATCGAGGAATGATGCTCTGATAAGCAAAACCATTGCTGCTGTGTCTGGAAGTAGATTGCCTGGTTTAATGTGAACACATAGCTCCTTTTCAGTTTTAAACATACCAGCAGTTTCCCACTCATCTTTCTTCCTTGATACTTGATACTCCAATGCAGTTCATGCTTATTTTAATATCATATTTTGTTATTCCTGTATCCCTGAAGGTTTGTACTAATGCAACAGTAATGCTCAAGGTCAGCGTGTGAGCTGTAAATAGTTATTCAGACGAGTGTAAAAACCCCAATGGCATATTCGGATAATGAGGTACAAGGCAGACTCTATAGTAGACATTTTTACTAGAGCATTCCCTTCCATCCTGTTGCCATATAGGGGACACAGGGAAACTCTGCAATGTCATGAAGTTTTTAACATTGCGTTAGAGGGGTTTGTGCATTTCAATTACGACTTGTATTCTGCACCACCATTTCATTCCTGACAGTTGCTTGGGCCTGACAATTACTGATTTAGCTGTTTTCTACTTCCCTGTGCTTTTAAGAACGGGGCAAAAATGCAGACTTTTTAGATAGCATATCAAAAGGCTCTGGACAGTTCTTATAAATGTCTACCTGCAAGCTTAATTTCCTGTAGTTATAGCATTAGAATAAAAGGCCCAGAGAAAACCGCTTACTAGTCCTGGTTTAGCTAGTGTCCTTGCTTTGTCACAGGACAGAAGTATAGACCTGTGACTGGGGAAGTTCCCCTTCCTATGGGTGAGAATAGCTAACAGGCTCTGGTGGAGCAGAAAGTCTTTTCAAACAGTTTACCCAGGCTCCCTGAGGTGACACAGCCCTCTGCTTAGCTGCAGTGGTCGTGGTGCCTGTAGTTAACACAGTTTCACTCTTTGGAGCTCAGGCATTTAGGGAGCTGCGTGAAGCCTTTAATCCAAGCCATCTGCAGTCATCACTGAACCCTGTGTGATGGTGTGGCTGCCTCTGCTGCTGTTTCCAGTAGCTGCCATGCTGACCGGCATCTGCCTGCCCTACACTCAGTAGAGTAACCCCAACACTATTTTGACAGTAAGCGACTTCTTGGTTATTCTCTTAGTTTTCTGCCTGTCTTTCTACTGAAAGTTTGACTACATTTCATTGCCAACTAATTGAACGCTGATGACCTAAGATGACTGTTAATTTCAAATAGATTTTTATCTATTTACCCACAGCCACTTTATTTGAAAATCTCATAGTTGTTTGAAGGCACATGAAACATAGGAGTCATTTTTTAAATTTAAGTACATAGAGGTAAAGTAAATGGTTCTTTTGAAATCAAGTAAAAAACAGTATAACGGTAAATGTATCCTTTGCATAAAAGACGGGTTCTTAGACAAAGCTCTACTGCTTCTTTCTACAAGTTAAACATTCGGCAGAAATGAAGACTAATTAGGAGTTTAAAGAAATGGCCTCCTTTGTTCACAAATTAATAATAACTCAATTTAAATTCATCCTAACAGTTTAGAAGGACTCTGCCAGTATATCATTTTGGTCAAAGAAAAGATAAAATCTTCTTCTTCATTGTTCATTCATTCATTCATTCATTCACTTATTCATTCATTCATCAAATCACTAAGTTCTAAGTGGAAATGTATTAGGCGGGAATTTTTCTAGTCTCATCCTACAAAGAGGATGAAGGCATGATGTTTGCATTTAAGCAGACTTCATTGTTCATGGAATAAATGGATGGGTGAATGAATGAATAACTCTTTTCTCTTATTCTTTCTGGTAATTTCTATTTTGGTTATTGGGAGAGGAAAAATGTTGGATATTCCTTTAGGATGGGCAGATCAGAGCTTCTGCATAAGAGGGTAGCAATTTCTACATTATATGTCCATCTGAGTTTATCCAGGCACAGAATTAGAAATAATAATAATAGCACACTACCAGCAATAATAAATGGTAGATACAGTTTTGCAAGACAGAGACATGTACAAGTAGACACTTTTTCAGGGCTTCAGATTCCTGCGTTTAGAAAGTTCAAGTTGTTAGTTGTCTGTCTCCTGCAGATTTCAGGTTCTTACTTAGGATATATCCAAAGAGCGAAGCATTATTCTTGATGTCCTTATGATTTTTATATTCTGATTTTGTTCTAGGGTAACTAGAAGGAAGAAGTGATGTTTTCAGCTGCCCAAGGAGTTTATGCTTTTATCAGGCACATTGACTACATACAATCCAATTCTCAAATATTTTTTGAGAATCTCTTATGGGCAAGGTGCTCTACTATGTTGTCTGTAGATAGAAAAATGACCAAGACAAGAAGCACAGTCAAAGAGAGGAAATAAGGAAATAAAGTGTGTACAGATACCCATAGTACAAGACAGTGTGGTAAATGCTTTGAGAGAAGGACAGAACAAGACCTACTGTCACACAGTGGAAAGGAGATACATTCCTGGGCTTATCAGAGAAGGATTCATGAAAGAAGAAATATTGACCTTAAATTGAGACTCTTTAGGGTCTATTTAGTTAGAAATGAAAGTGGAGGCAATTTGAGGCAGGGTAAACCTCACCACCTAATATCATTTGTTCCTTTGTTAATCAAACATTTATTGAGCACTGATAGTGCATAGTTGCTTGCAGTCTACAAGTAACTTGTACTCTGAGAAGATAGACACTTACCTAATAAATGCCATGATATGTGATAAATTCGGTTAAAATGGTATGTACTAAATATATTGGGAGCACAGAGAAAAAAGTAATTTATTCTGACTAGAAGAAGAAGATTACATTTGACTGGGGCCTTAGGGAATAAATAGGAATTTTAGAGTCAAGGAGAGAGAGAGAGAATGGCATTGCAGAGAGAAGAAAGATCATATGCAAATTGTCCAAGCCACTGTTTCTCATAATGTGATTCTTGAACCTCCTTTATCAGTATCAACTGGTATGCTTATATATATACAGATTCCTGATTCTACCCCAGATCTACTGAGTCATAATCTCTTTGCATGGAATCCAGAATTTGCCTTTTAATCATGTTTCTGAGTCTGATAAAGGTGGCTGAAGATTCCCGATGCCAGGATAAAGTGACATGGCTCCTTTGGAGAATGAAGAGTAGTTGGCATAGTTGAAGCTGAAGGCATACATGAGACTGAGGTACGGAGTGATAGGAAGGAGAAAGGTATTTCTGGCAATAGACAGTGCCTTGTGTATTTGCAGTGTTGCAGGAGTTGTGGGATGAAATTAAAGACCATTTGGTGCCAAATCACAGGGGACTTGAATAATGTGTCCACTTTGTTCCTCAGGTAATAGGGAGCCACTGAAATGTTCTAAGTAGGTAAGTATAGAAAACATCACATATGTGAATACCCAAGAAGTTTCCAAAGTTACTAACATAACTTTCCAACAGTAGATACATAACATACAATTGTTAATTAATTGCTTTTTATTCTCCTATAAATGTACGTATACATTTTTAGAACGCATTTTAAAGATAATTAAACTCCGCTGTCTTACATTTGTCATTTGTTATTTTGGGTGTTGCTAATAAACATATTGTAGATCTTCTTTGTTTATATAATGATTGCAGTTTTAACTATTTAATATATTTACTAAATATGTATATGTTTTATTAATTTATAAATTTGAGGAGATAATTTTCAGTTGTCTAAGACATCAGGTAGAGAAGGTGGACAGAGCAAACTGGCCTGCAGGTCGGTAGAGGAACCCACGTGGCCTCACAGTGCGGCTCTGTGAGCCTGTGACCAGCACTCCATTATATGGGAGAGCAATGCTATACTGCCAGTCTTGAATCTGAGAGTTCAGCTGCTTATAGCTTTGAGATAGGGAAGAGATTATCCTTAATGTTCTGTAAACGTTATCTTCCTCTGTGACCTGTGAGTCATGTTCCTTTTAAAGGTCATTGAAAAAGTGGGGGCGCCTGGGTGACTCAGTTGGTTAAGCATCTGACTTCGGCTCAGGTCATGACCTCACGGTTCTGGAGTTCGAGCTCTGCATCGGGCTCTGTACTGACAGCTGAGCCTGGAGCCTGTTTCAGATTCTGTGTCTCACTCTCTGCATCCCCCTCCCCCACTCATTCTCTCTCTCTCTCTCTCTCTCTCTCTCTCTCTCTCTCTCTCAGAAATAAAATAAACATTAAAAAAAATTTTTTTTTAAAAAATTGAAAAAGTGACTTAATGGCCTCCCTTGTTATCTGAATGTCTGGAGCCATTACCACAGCACCTTCATCCTTGGGCCCACACTCCCATCTGGGGAACGTTCCTTACCTTTGGCAGAGAGGGCTTGCATTGTACTCCCAGTCTGCCAAGGAGTGATCTTGCCTTGCAGGTCAAGGACAGTAGCTCCGTGGGCTGAGTACCAGGGTTTCCATCCTGGAGCAGATGCAGTTAGGCCAGCTGTGCATCTTTCCACATTTCAGCCACATGAGGCTTAGTCGCTGCACAGCCTAAAAAGCAACATTAATTATGCAGAACTCTTAAGTCTGCTGTGGGCTGAGAAAGTAAGTAACTTAGGACCTCTTAGCCCATTGGAGTGTAGTTTGAAGAAGTTAGTCTTCAGAGTACGCCTTTGGGCCACTCATAGTTTTTTTAAAAATTCCATTCTCTGTCATATTACCGCCTGCTCCCCTAAAAAAGAAAAAAAAAAAGAATAAGTGTCCATTAACTTTCATACAGGACAACTGATGACCAGTTCTTAGACCTTTTGACAAGTTGGCTACGTATATATTTCGGCCTGGCCACGCAATACCTGCTTACTGAAGTAAAGTGGTACCTTCATGGTCCTGATGCTCCATGAGTCTCTCTGTGCCCTTACTTTCTCACGAGGGTTGGCTCCAGGACTCACAAAGACTGTACACATCCCCTAAGCACATTCCAAAGAAAACTGGAAGGGGCTGCCCAGGAGTGGGGCGAGGGTGGGGTGTTAAAGTGTGCCAGGGTAATCTGCATGGATAATTGTACATTGATTGTAGTTGCAAACATTTTGTCCTTCGTTATGGTCCTGACGTGACCATGATGAGGGGCATGCTTGCCGACCAGCAGGCCTCTGTGAAGGTAGGAAGTTGGGCTCTGGGTGCAGCCTAGAAGCACTTCTGTCAAATCACTCTAAGGAAAAAAGGCTCATTTTACAATTCTTGTAGTGGAAATTTATCAATTGAAAAGCAAAATATGAGGCATTTGGGGCATATATACATCTCCAATGATATGCCCCAACTTTTCAGAAAGTTTCCTCACATTTGCAAAGCCATTGATGTTGAGAGTGGCTTTTTCTGATTTAAACTTTCAAATGCCATTTGGAATAATTAAATAAAATAAATCAATAAGAAAAATAAATAAGAAAATAGGTATAGGAATAATTTATTCATACATATATCCTATATATTATACTTATATTTCTACAGTACATTTGTGATTTGTTCTGGCATTATGGGTATTTTCCCCTCCCCATCTCAAGAACTCATCTCTTGCCGGTTGTTTTCCTGGGCACCAGAGCTTTGTGTGAAGTGGCAGAATTTATCTTTCCCTCATGGCTATTGCCAGGTGTGTCAGGTGTGTCAGGCGTGTCAGGGAGGTATCACTACTAGGTAATCTTCAGGGGTAAGAGATTGAAGTAAGAAAGAGGCTGAAGCAGGGAGGTCATGTTGAGGGCAGGTATATTCTCAGGGGTGTTTTTAGTCACAGGTCTATAGGCAAAAGCCACTTTGCATCTAAAAGCACATGTGTCTGGAGCTTGCTTGCCTCCAGATGCAGGTGGTGTGAGGGGCTGGAGTGGCCACAGGGGCATCTTATTCCTGAACTGGTAGGGAGAGTAGGGGCTGCCTGCCCTCTGGAGGCCATGTAGGACTGGGGCATGGTCGTTTCAGAAGTACCTAGTGTTGTCCAGATAACCCCTTTATGAATATTCCAAACCTTTTGTGACTCTTCATATCTTTGTAGGGTTCTGGAAGGTAGTGTGGAAGTGATAGAGCTCCAGTAATGACTGCAATCATCAAATGACCTCTCTGCTTCACAGGTCAGAGACTAGAGATTAAATCTGATTTAGGAACCTAAAGGAATAGAGCATTTATTACGTCAAAATTTATGGAACCCATACACACTGCCAATATACATGTAGCATGCAGCAGTTTACCAATGGCATTCATGTGTTTGATGTAGCCATGACTCACAAACAGCCAGGAGGGCATTAGCCCCATCTGAAGATTGAACAAAGAGAAACTCAGAGAAGTCAAGAGATCTTTCCAGGGCCAGACAGCTGGTAAATACAAATTGAGGCCTGAGACCCAAGATGTCTCACTCCAAATCCACCTTTTTTTCCTACCACATGGGGCCAATGCTAACATAGCACGTTGCAATAAAATACGGTGCTTTTAAATGTGAGAGAAAAATAGTCTTTGTTTTTGTAGCTTCTGTGCTTTATCAAAGTCATCACCCTTCAAGGGGACATGTCACATGATCTCCAAAATGTAGTTGTGATCTAAGGATGTTCAATTTGAGAGCAACCACAGAGATCAGCTGCAACTTCCTCACGTGGGAGACAGGGGAGGTGGAGGCTGGGAGGATGAGTGATCTGGTGAAGGCCATAAGGCTGGTTCAAGACAGAACCAGCTCTGAAGCCCAAACACATTGTCTCCCGCATCAGGACCCTCCCATGTCAGGAGGGAGTCTCCTACTGTTGATGAGGTAGCGCACGTGACAGAATCCAGTTTGTCACTAACAATAATCAACGATAATAGCACAGGACAATACTGCTGAGTGGGTCTGTAAGGAAGTCTGAGGTACTCCTCAGCAACTGGAAAATGTTTACAGTAAGCTGACAATTACTTATGAACTAGAGACAACTACACAGCTCCTTGCTTTGCTAACAGCGGCTGTTGACAGTAGGACATCCTGAAGAGGAAGTGTGATCTTTTCAGATCAGCAGGCTGAGGGGGCTAATTTTTTATTTATTTACATAGAAAATGTAGTATTGGTTTGGGCTCTATCCCAGCACATGCCACACTAGGACACTGCAGAGTAGAGAGCACCAAACGAGGAGACAAAAGATCTGGGGTCAAATCCTGGTGTGTCACTTACTCCTCTGTGACTTTAGGCAAGCTGTTTAGTGTCCATCAAAGGGCCTCTCTTACCTGACACATGGGGTGCTGCCATAGCTGCCCTGCCCAACTTACAAGGTCATTGTGAAGAGTGTCTATTATGTTTTATGTTATAATGCATAGGAAAGGACTTGTGAATGCTAGTTTCAATAAGTTGTCATTATTCATAGATGATGATTCAGAAATTCCATAATATTGCTCATTAGGGTGAATGAAAAAGAAATAAGCTACGAAGGACTTCTTACTACCCAGCTTCCTTTCCAAGTTCAAGGCTCTGTGCTAAGGTACTTTACACACATATATAATTGTGTGTAATTGCACATAATTCTTACAACAACCATATGAAGTAGATGTCATTATGTCAATTTTATAGACAGAATTTGAAGATCAAGTTATGCAGTTGGGCCACAAGGTCCCCTGGTAAGGAAAAGAGCTGAAATTTGAATCTAATTTATTCTGACCCCTAGATCCCTGCTCTGGAGCAGCCCACTGTCCCACCTCTCAGAAGAACTCAAGAGTCCCATTTACCATTAGCCGACCTGTGGCCTTATTCTCCCACAGGAAAACTAGCGCATTTGTGAATGGCTGGCATGACGGCCCAGGTGGAGATGCTGTGTTGCAGCTGCAGTGCCGAGGCCCAGTTGGGTCCACGCTCCGGACACTGTGATTCACCAATGCAGACTACGCCTGTGGTTTTCCATTGTTTTATCACAGAAGTGTGGCATGAAAGCCTTCTTTTATACCCCCTGTGAAATAAATCGCAGTGTGGTGTTTACAGAGTTACTCCGCTTGATCATTTTGGTGCTGCAGCTTTTGAGTGCTCTGGCCTTCTAGACAGCACTTGTTTTAATGGCCTAAAGGAAAGAACCTTTTAAGAAGATCAAATGAGACACCTGAAAGGAAATCTGGCTTTGTGGTCCCATGGGCAGGAAAAGTAGCTTTTACGATTTGATTTAAAATTTAAAAATTGTTTGTCTTTTCAGACTCCAGAGAGATGTATATTGGAATCATGCCTGGAGATAAAACTGCATACTGTCTAGTTACCTTACTGCATTGCTGACAGTGTGTTTCCTGGTGTTGTGAAAGTTGGAAAGACTTGGGTTCCTGTCCTGGCTATGCCACTCATGAGCTGTGTGACCTTCGAAAAGTGAACTAACCTAAATCTGTTTCCACCTCTAAAAAAAAAAAAAATAGAGATTACAAGGTGGGGACCTTGTAATAGACATTATTATCTGTATATTATAGATGAGGAAACTGGTTCAGAAAGGTTAGTTCACTTTTTCCAAGGTCACATAACTTTTAAGTGGAATATGTATACCCTAAAGGGTATAATAAGAATTCAAAGAAAATACTCTTTTCGCCTATTGATTGACTCATAGTAAGCTGTCATTTTCCCTAGACCTGTGGACAGATGACTGTAGCTTTAGTTTCACAAATTGGTGTGTGACCTTGGGCAAGTCATTTTACTTCTCAAGCTCTTTGTTTCTTAATTGGAAAGAAGAAAGAGCTTGGATGAATATTTCTATGAAGTCCCTTCCAGCTCAAACATTCTATGTATCTATAACTGATTACTTTCAGCTCTACAACCATAAAAATTTCGGTGGTCCCTACTTGAGGTACTTCAAAGGGAACACTTTTAAATGACTCTGACATTTTCCTGAGAATGTTAGATTGAGAAATATGGATCCTATGCAGGTAAAACATGAAAGGATACCTTCAATCTATTATCTGGATATTTCAGAGAAGTTTGTATGTGGTCATGAACTTGCTTGAAACATGTGTCAGTCTCACCACTTGACTGCATGCAACTTGAGGACAGTTGTCTGTGTCTCATTCCTCTTCATGACAGAACAGAATTCATAACACCCAGCAGTTACCCAATATGAATTAACTGATTGGCTTTTAAAAATTTATTTATTTTGAGGGGGTGGGGAGAGAGAAAATGTGTGCACTACTCGGGGAGGGGTGGAGAGAGAGGGAGAGAGAAATGCCAAGCAGGCTCCACACTGTCAGCGCAGAGCCTGATGCAGGGTTCCACCCCATAAACCGTGAGACCATGACTTGAACTGAAATCAGCAGATGCTTAACTGACTGAACCACTCAGGCTTCCCTTTACTGACTGGCTTTAAAGTTTTTTACATGTACAGTTATCAGACCTATAGACTTGCTTGGACTAATAAAAAGAAGCAGTTTGGGGCACTTTCCTAAATGTTTATAGTTCTCTTAACTCTAATGCATGTGTTTTGGGTTGATTTACCAAGCTGTACACTGGGCTAGTAGCAGTGAATGGGCCACACAGAACACACCCTTGTCATGCAGCATTTCTCAGCAAGGGCCAAGCTTCAGTCCATACTTTGCAGGGTATAATGTTTATATGTCTACCTGCTCTTCTACCTATCCTCTTCTTGCTCAAATTCCTTCAGTAGTTTCCTTTTTACTATTTTATCAGATCTGTCACCTGGCTTTGTTAAATCTCTATTTTGTATGTAGCTGGACTTAAACTTTATTGCAAAGAGCTCTTTGCAACATACTATATTTTCTCTTGGCAAAGACTTGAGAACTCTGGTTATTCAGAGGTTATTTAAGTAATTGAGAACTACCTGACAGTCTACAGAGAGTTGGAAAAATTAAAGGCATGCAATATCTTTTTCTTTCTTCCTTTTCTTTTTCTTTTTTTTCTTTTTTTTTTTTTTGGAATAAAGAGTAGCATTTGGGAAACTTTCAATGAGCTTTCAGAGACAATAGTTAGCGTGATAAAGGTTTACTGTTTCATTGAAATTGGCTCTGGTTGTTTCTGTGAAATCCCTATATTGAGCATGATGATGGTATTTTACTTATGTATGTATGTATGTTTTCAGATGGTGGCATTTTATTTATTTTTTTCAGATGGTGGTATTTTAAATCCATACAGACCTTGTTATTACAAAAGATGACAAAGCCTTGACAAAGTCTTTGTGGTCACCATGTTACAGAGTGTCCCATGGATAGATAAAGGAGTTGCATGGGCTATTAGCACTTGAGAAATTGAACCAATATGTAGGGAAGAAAAATGTTGACCAGTGACACTAAGAGGAAATCTACCTTTCTTAAAAGGAACCCAAGAGGTCTTAGATCAAAGAATGGATTGAATTTTGATGTTAAATTCCTGTTCTCATCCATTGAACAATTTTTTTGAGCATCCACTATGTGTGACACCATTCTAGAACTGTGGGGAGCACTAAGGTGGATAAGACAGAACATGTCTTAGAAGAACAAAAAGTAATACCCCTTTCTTCCCTTTTTATCTCTGGAACCAATTGGAAATAAGACACAAGTTATCTGGCAATCAAAATAGTAGCTTTATTATTTGATAATGTTGATTGGAGAACTTGGACAAATGGACTTGCTATAACAGCACCCTTTCTAAGTCTAGATGTTTAAACACTCTATGAAGTTTGAGTTGGCAGAATGGACCACTTACTTAGAATCATTATTGTCCAACCCATCTTGCCTTTTGAGCCCAAACCAGTAGTTTTTAAGTTGATTAACTCTACCTCATAAGATGTGTAGCACCTCCTGAGCAAATAAGCTATTTCTCCTTTCATTGGGGAAAATCAGTAAGGAGCAACATGCAGGGAGACCTGGAGTGTTAGATCAGTGGAAGTAACCTCATGGAATTTTTGAGGTAAGGGGTCTAAAGGTTTCTACCTAACATTCTCCATTTTTTTCCCTCCTAGCCTATGGTCTTAATTTCTAAGTTCGTGAATAAATGGCAGTGTGTTTGTCCCTCTAAGAAGAAGAGATCATCAGCATAGCAGGGGAGCCCTGTTCTAGTCTTTTTGATGCCACTCACTCAGTATTAACTACTGTTTCATTTTGGGTATATTCCTGGGACCACTGATGGGAAGTTTAGTTTTGGTTTTTAGATGGCCTTTGAAAAGATTTAGAATAGTACCTTAGGCTAAAATCTACTTCCTATATTATATTTCTTCTTAAATTGCATTCTCATATTGTCCAATATTGGAGGTTCTGAAATATACCCCAATAGCCAAAATTGATATCATGGAGATGCCCCCAATTTAGATATAACCCAACTCTTAACTACTGAATTCCCGAGGAGCAATAAAGCACAGAATTCCAATTTTTATGTCCTTTTAATGAAGTTCAAATTAATTGAAGTCCAAAAATTTGCTTAAGGATTTTAGTAGGTGTTGATATGGAACAAGGTGACTTCGAGATTTGTACTTGCTTATCAAGATGTGTTTGTGCATTACCACTTCATCTCCATGATATGGTCAATTTATGATTTTTTCCCACTAGTAGTGTAGAAATCAATCTAGCTAACATTTATTGACTACTCTCTATGTGCAAGGCACTATGGGTAGTACAGAGATGACAGAAGATGTTACTTTTGTCCCTCAAAGGTTTACAACCAAGTAAACTTGGTGAAATGGAATGGTAGATTTGTGTACCAAATCTCTCTGGTTCAACCTAAATCACCCACATCATTTATAATTTTTCTTCTTAGTTCTATCTCAGCACACTATGTTTAATCACATCCCTGTGTCTTATATGTGTGTTTTCTTTCAGAAATGACCCTTCTTTCTGCCTTTTTAGATAGGCAGTCTTTAAAAGCCAGTTTCAATATCACTTCCTTGCTTAAAACTTTATTGGTTTTCTGGAAAGAGATATTTAGACCTTCCATTGAGCTCCTATATATATAGTATTATTTTCTACCTCCATTATAACACTCATCCCCTTGATTTAGAATAAGAGGATATCTTCTTATTTGTTCATTCTTCTTTTGTGCATTGTGATGATGGTGTTGATTCTTTACCTTTCTTTATATCTGTGCCCTTTGCCATGCGACTTTAAGGGTCTTCTGAGTAAGAGGCAGAATTTATGTCCTTTCTCCTTGATTCTGAGTTTGGCTGTGTGACTTGCTTTGGCCAAGGGGATGTTATCAGTCATGACACAGAGTCTAGAAAAAGTCCTTGAGTATTTCTGGTCGTGCTTTCATACTTCTTTCATTGCCTTGAGAATATCCTGGGCTAGCCTCTTGGAAGATGATATACCTGTGAAGTGTACCAGTGTGTCCCAATTCTCCCAGCCAAAGACAGTCTAGATCACCAACAGCCCGCTGACCTCTAGACATGCGAGCAAGCCTAGCCGAGTATAGAATAACTATTATTTATAGTCTAGACTATATCACTGACCTACAGACTTATTGCTTTAATAAATGCATCCTTAATGTTTTATGCAACTGGGTTTTGTGGTTAGATGTCAGGTGGCTATTTTGTGGAAATAAATAACTGATATCCCTCTGTTTCCTCCATTACCCTGGGAATTTTCTGAGAGTAAGGATTGTGTAAGATTCAACTTTCATCTTTCCCCATACCTAGCATAGAAAAGAGATGTTTGTTTGCTGGACAAAAAATACCCCAGATAAATAAATGAGTATCATACTCCCAAATTAGAGATGACTCCAAAGTTGATTAAATTTGGCTTTGAAATATACAATAACTTTTTTTTATTGTTGTAGCCCATTTATTTTCTTAATGTTTTCCTTAGGCTTACATTTATGATGTTTATATACCTACATCAAAACTTGAAGAAGAACAGACATCTTAGAAATAAAGCAAGAGAAAACAAGTTGGAGATAAAATAAAAATGTCACTGTTAATCAGCTAGCTGACCATATGAAATAAATAACCCACTGATCCCAGTGTCCCTGTTTCATGTCGCTATCAGCGATGATCTGAAAAAATATTCCCAGCTACTGTTTCATCCTAACTAAATGGGTATTGCCTGACATTGAAATAGTTCAGGTTATTATTAGGGTAAACCTAATAATTATATAATTCTTGCTTGTTTGTATGCATTTTAATGAGTACAGAGCTGCCAGTTAAGGAAGCAGAAACAAGTAGTTTAATATTTATCTGCTTGTCTTCTAATGACGAGGTAGCCCTAATTGCTGAAGGTTGGGTTTTATGGACACTTTATTAGTTTTTGATAGAATCTGAAACATGAGTAGAGTGCTAATTGGAAAGTTGAGTGAGCATTATGGATAGGAATCAGTTTTGAAGAGTGGTTGCAGACAGTAAAGCAGGATTCTGTAATTCCTTGAAATGTGTTGCTGCCCCTGGTTCAGTCTTTCTTGAGGTCTTACGTACTGCCATGAATAGTATGTCCATTCTGAACATGCTGTAAAAACATAGATACTGTGGGTTTGGGGGAAATAATCAAGAAGGATCTGTCTCTTCAGGCACATTTCTTTCTATTTGGCAAACACTGAATAAGCATTGTAAAATTAAGATATTTCTAGAATCTTTTAGAGATGAGGAAAAAGAAAGAAGAGCCATTTTTGGTAAGGTGTTAACAAAATATGAATTAGAAAATTTACCTAAAGTTTCTTGCCTATCAGATGTCATGCTGGCTCAGAATTGTATTGATCTGACAAGTATGAACTTCTCAATGTGGGTATTGTTTTGAATGATACTAGAAAGAAGTGGTAGCCCATTAAGGTCCTCATCCAGGTCTTTGGGACTGCATTCTTGATTTTTTTCTAGTAGCCAGTACATCATAGTATGGGTACACAGTTTTTCAGGTTGCTTTTTTCTCACCCTAAGTCATTTTATAGTCAGACCATGCCCTATACCTTAACCCATTTGTCAGAACCATAAAGTGAATTTTGTGATTCCTATGGAAAAGCTAAATTTACTTCAAGGTTTTAGTGGAGGACATTGAGAATGGTCATCACTTATTTGTGCTCTGAGCCAGTTAGGATGGTTGGTTTTATGTCTTAAGTTAGATAGTAGTCAGATAAAAAGGCAGCCTTCTGGGAACAAACCCGGTATCATGAAAGGGCATGAAATTTAGTATGAGACAGCTCTGTGTTCTCATCTCTACCCTGCCACTTACTAATCATGCAGTTTTGGTTGGTTACCTAGCCTAGCTGAGCCTCCATTTCCTTATTTGTGAAATCGGGTTAATATAAGTATTACAGATTAACAAAAGCGAAGTAAGTGTACCAGTGTATTCAAAACATTAGAGTTCCTACCTTATTCTCCAGTATTTTTAGTTTCCTCATCTTCAGGTCATATAAACTGGAATAAATAATATAAATCACTGGTTGTGAATGAAGTAATGAAAATCCAGAGCCTAGAATTAGTACAGAGCTGTTAGTATAATTGCACTGAGCTGGACCGTCTATATACTTTAATTACCATTTTAGGCTCTGCCACTGGGGTGCTGTGGTAAGATTCAAGTCAGTTTTTGAGAATGAAACACAGACATACTAACTCATTAGTAACTTTCTCAGACAACCAAATCTTACACATCACTGTTTTTGCCTCTTTAGACTCAAGTGGTTAAATGACATTTTTAAAAAAATGAGTTTTCAAATGCTTGATGATTTCAACTGAATTGGATGTATAATCTGCTCCCCCTTTGACTCGACAGAACTATAAGATAAAGAAATGTGATACAGTAATTTAACACCAACTCTCAGAAATTTGCTAACACACACACATACACACACACACAAAACAGGTGTACACATACATGTATGCAAAGATGCGCACATACACACATTTTAGTTGATTACATTCAGAAAAACAATTCTGTTTTCAATCTGAGATAAGTGCTTTTAAATGTAAACTTTATTACCCATTCCATTTCTACTGAACATTGAGCTCTAGAGAAAGCTTTCAGAGATATGGTAAAGTATGTGTGATTTGAAGGAGAAAATATTCCCAGAGTGAAAGATCTGGGAAGGAATCCTCACAGATGAGAGAGACAAAGGATTCTTTTCCTATCAAGTTTTGTAGGATGAGATGCAGATCTCATGTGCATAGCTAATTTCTAGTTATTGCAGGTCATGAGATTAAACCTGTATCAGATGCTTTACTTTCTCTATTCTTACCACCACCCCCCCCCCCCCCCCGCCCCGGCCCAAACTGTAGCATGGTTTCTAGGAAGCCGTGTCTGTGTTGACTCCCACCCCCTGCTAGCTCCAGAGAGACAAGCAAGT
>CM053573.1:84735093-84920825 GCA_028646485.1 Cryptoprocta ferox
GATCTTAGTGGAAGGACTTGAGAAGCAGGATGACTGTGGTCTAAATACAAACATGATGATTAATGGTGCCTTGGGAACTTTGCTAATTATTCTGGCTAACCAGAAAGCTTAGTTATATTCTGTTTTAATTTCTTTATTGATGGTAGGGAAATGAGTATCTTGTACCTACTAGGATTGGTGTTTTCTGTATTTTAATCTTAAGTAGATGACACTCAGCAGTGGTTCTCAAACTTCAGTTGATTAGAATCATCTGGAGGGTTTTGTTGAAACAGATTTTTGGGCTGCAGCCTACTGAGTTTCTGATTCACTAGATTGGGGTGGGGCCAGATAATATGCATTTTGAATGTTTCCAGGTGATGCTAATGCTGCTTGTTTGGAGACCACACTGTGAGACCCACTGGATAAGAGTAATCCATAGTTTTTGTTTAGTGGTACAATTACATTAGTACTAGCTAGTACTCATAATACCTGATAGCAAAATGCTTTCTCATATAGTTTCATTTTATCTTTCCAGGAGCCCTGGGAGGTAAGCATTATTAGATCTGATTTATAGATGAAAACTGTACTGTAACCATTTTTGGTTTTTCTTTCTTAATAGGCTGTGAGTTCTTTGAGGTCAGATTCAATATTGTATTCAATTTCGTATCCTCAACACATAGCAGGGGTCTGGCAATAAATGTAGAATGAATAGCAGGATTTGTCCTGAGTCACACAGGGAGTTTGTAGTAGAGCCCAGTTTTGAACCTGGACTCCTTAAATCTTATTCTAGTGCATTTCTGCTTTGGTTCTACAAATCAAAAGCAAATTTGCTCTCATGCTTGAGAAAAGGCAGTAGTTTTTCTGTTGTGTCCTGAAATCCTGGGTTCCAAAGCCTAGCTAGCCAAGATGATTACTATTTGTTTTGAGCTATACTGTTAACTGCTGAAATAAAACAGATCATGTCTTACCCATTTTTTCTTTCCTCTTCCATCATGGCTACTTTACAAATGCAGGCAGTCCTCACTTTGCATAGTAGTTCAGGATAGTAAAATGACTGCAAGTTGAAACCATAAAAAGTGATTTTAATAATCAATGGGGAAAGTTGCATGATTTTTTTTGTCCAAACATTAAAGATTCTCTTACTGTTCATTATGAATGTACAGGGAAAGGAAAAATATAGTAAGACTAATATTCAGTTAATACATTGTAACCTAGAACATTATAAGTATTAAGAATTATTCTTATTTTTTTATTTCTTTGTAAATAACTTATCAAGGATTGTATAATTGCTTGTTTTCTCATCATATAACATAAGACGTGGAGCAAGCATCTGTTTTATGCCTTGGAAAACTGTTCTACTCCTTTTTAAGTTTGGATCAGTTTCCAACATTTTATCCCTCGTACTTTCAACGTTGTAAAATTTCTCTGAGAGTTCTTTTAATGTGAAAATTTCTGCTAGCATCACTTCCTCTGGGACATCTTCATCCTTTTCATCTCAACCACTTTCCTCATTTATATTGATAAATTCTCCTTCATTAAGTTTTCTGGCTGCACAGCTAGTATCTTGTACAGTAGCAGTGACAACATTCCCATGGTCAGCTATTTCTTCCCTATCTCCTTGGAATATGGGTGTAAATTTCACCAAAGCATCTTAACTGAGCTGCAGCTTCACTAGATAGCATTAATCAATTCATGCTGACTTATGAAACAGTGAAACCAGCCTTTACTGGCAGTGGAAGGTCCTTTTCCAGTCTCTAGTAATTATAGTTTTCTCTCAGTGTGGCAACTAACTTCACTATTTTGGCTTGAGGGCTAGTGAAACTGATTGAGATTTGTTTTTGATTACTGTCTTTAATCCAAACTAGAGACAAAGGCCTTATTTCAACCATAAGTGGCTTTCTGTTCCTAATTCAATTTAACTAAAAGATATTGAATTGGCTTTACCCTGTTTTTTATATTCACTGGACTTTTCCAATATGGGTTATGCTGTGACCTTCTCGCAGGCCTAGATCTCGTTCTATCTTCGTGAACATTTTCTAATCAATAACAATTGTACTTCATTTTTTGGCGTTTGTTGCATTTTCATCTTTGTCCATTCTTTTGATTATCTGTTTGTGTAAAAATGGCATGTGGGCTTGTCACTTGTTGAAAGGAGGCAACACAGCCCCATGGCCCACTGTCTGTATATGAACTGAATGACAGATGAGGCTTGATGGACAACTGACAGACCATGAAAGAAATGATGCGGTCAGTCATTGATCCTGATATGTCTTGATTTCTGTGCAGTGATTCGTGGACTGAAGAGCTAGTGGTGAAGTTTGTACTTTATGCAATTACTATACTCACAGTGAACATACTACATGTGAAATTTGAAACATATTATTGAGAGATTAACATTATTTAACTAAACCATGGTAAATAAATTTGCGTATTGGAACTGCAACGTAAGGACTGCTTGAAGTAGAAGTTTATCTGCATATGAGATGAAAACTATTTGTGTAATTTCAAATCCATCCACCATCAAATAGTGCCTCCCCCCCAAATATTTTCTGAGTTGTTTAAGGGAACAACTTTTGCCCTAAGATGGACTGATTAAATTAAGGGAACTGACACACATATTCTAATATCATTTAAATATATAATATATTAGACAGAGAGGGGAGAGATCTATAAATTCCTGTTTGTTTTTAAATTCACTATAACTTAAATCAACCTGTAGAGATGATTTGAAAGCTGGATGGAATATATAAGGACTATGCTAAGATCTGATTATTTAAGGTTTTTTTGCTACTCTAATCATCTTCCCGTGATATTTCTCCTACACGAATATTTCAGTGGTTGTAAATAAAATGTATAAAATTCTTAGCCAGACTAGGTGAGTTAGACTCTCTGAAGGAGGGGGAATTTGGACTAAAAGATCATTTGTCTAAGTCCCTGAGTTTCTATTTTTTTCTGTGTAAGGATCTTAATTGGGGTGCAATGGAGTGTTGTGACGGAACAGCTGGAGAGGTTTCTAGGCATTTATTCATTCATTCACTGCCTAAAGCAGTGCTTGGCACATAGTTGACATCCTATAAACCATTTTATTGAGCCTCTACTGGGCCTGGGGAATGCAGAGATAATTCAGACACTATCTTTGTGGGCAAAGAATAGAACTCCCTGTACCATGACTTTCTGATGAATCTGTAATATTGTACAACGATAATACTAATGGAATTTCTAATGTATTTAGTGCCTGCAGTGCACTGGCAACTCATTCAGACCTTTGCTGACATTATTGCTACAGTTATCCGAAGCCAAGATTGGACATTGGAGATTCTACATTCAAGGTGGTTAACTCGCATGTCTGACAAGTTTTACTGGCTATTGGATAGGGATCTCTGTTCATTTTTGCTGGCCCTCTCCTTGGGGCTACTTGAATGGTCTTACAATATGTTAGTTGGCTATGTCCAGAGAGAGAGAGTGATCCAAGAGGTCAAGACAGAAGCTGCAATGTTCAGTATGCCTAGCATTGAAAGCCACACATCATCACTTTCTCAGTATTTTATTGGTCATACAGGCCTAGCCATGGTTTCATGGGGGAGGTCACTATAGAAGGGTGTCAATGCCAGGAGGTATTTATATCTCGGAAATATAAATTATCATCCCACTTCATAGATGAGTAAACTGTGGCACAACTGGAAGTGGTAGAACTGAGATTTGAATGCAGGTATTTTGGCTCCAGAGTTCATACTCTTAAGCATCATGATATTAGGTAAATTATACTTTAATACTGGCTATCATTATTAGATACTGTTTCCATATATACTGGGAATTTATGAATTCTTTATTATATTTTATCGGTCTATTTGTTATCCCTAATAGCAGCAGTACAATTTTTTTTGTTATTATAGCTTTATAACTTTTTAAATCTGGGATGATTTCTTAAATTATTCTTCTTCTTTATGAGATCCCTAGCTATTCATGGATCACTGTACTCCTATAAATATTTTAGAATAGTCTGTAATATTCCGTGAAGAACCTTGTTGGTGCTTTGATTGGAATTGCACTGAACTTATAGATCAACTTGGGAAGAAATGATGTCTTTAAGATATTTTGTCTCCTTTTCTCAAACATTTGATTCTTGAATATGTTATATACAGTAAAACTTTGGTTGCGAGCATAATTCATTCTGGAAATATGCTTGTAATCCAAAGCACTTGTATATCAAAGTGAATTTCCTCTTAAGAAATAATGGAAACTCACATGATTTATTCCACAACCCAAAAATATTCATATAAAAATTATTACAATACTGTAATATAATACAAAACAATAAATAAAATACAAAATATAAGGAAAAATAAAAAATCAACCTGCACTTACCTTTGAAAACTGTTGTGGCTGGTGTGAGAGAGATGAGGGAGGAGGGTTATTGTGTAGGATGACTTTCAGTATCACTAATGAATCACTACTATCTATTGCTCATTGAATCTTTTTCTGCATGGGGGCCATTGTATACGCTTGCACGGATGTTGACTACAGTACAGTATTAATAAACTCTTGTCATATACTGTATTTAATCTAACTGGCAATAAGGCAGAAGAGGAAGGGGTCTGTATCTGCAGGCAGCCTGACCCAGAATGAAGCAAAGCATTCCTAAGCTTACTCTTGTATGGAAAAGCAAAAGACTGTCCATAGGTTGTTTGAAGTAACAAAAGATACACTAGTGCCAGTCGTGGGGACCTTCCATTGTTCTGAAAAATCACTGATTTCTGCCAAACACAACAGCCTGAGACCAGGCATCTTGGCAATGGAAGATGATCACTCACAATCCCACAGCAAGAGAGAGAAGAACTATTGGCTCAGTTGTTATCATGTGATGTCCAGCATCATATACTACTCATATTGCAAGACATGGCTTGTTTATCAAGTTAAAATTTATTAGAAATGTTTGATTGTGGGGCACCTGGGTGGCTTAGTTAAGTGTATGGCTTCAGCTCAGGTCATGATCTTAAGGTTTGTAGGTTAAGCCCTGTGTCGGGCTCTGTGCCTGGAGCCTGCTTCAGATTCTTTTTCTCCCTGTCTCTCTGCCCTTCCCTGGCTCCTGCTCTGTCTGTCTCTGTCTCTAAAAAATAAATAAATGTTAAAAAAAAATTAGAAATGTTTGCTTGTCTTGCGGAACACTTCGCAGAACAAGTACTTGCGATCCAAGGTTTTAGTGTAGAGTCATTGACCTGTCCTATCTTTTCACAGATCTGGATGCTTTTTTGTGAGTTCAAGCAGGACAGTAATTGGCTAATTTGGCTTCTTTATATGTGTGGCAGTCACTTAATCTTGTTTTCTTGTTTGGCACTTTAGTCTTCTGCTTGTTTTAAGTTTCCTAATTTAGAGATGGGCTAGATAGGTGATAGGTATTAAGGAAGGCACTTGCTGTAATGAGCATTGGGTGTTTTATGTAAGTGATGAATCACTGAATGTACTACTTCTGAAACCAATATTGCACTGCATGTTAACTATCTAAAATTTGAATAAAAAAATAAGTTCCCTAATTTAAAAATAAGTATTGTTCTCTTTGTACTTTGTCATGGTTACCTATAGTTCTTGGAAAATTCCTGTCATTCTTATTTTTCTACTTTTATAGCCCTTTATATCCTGAGAATACCTTGAGATCACTTAACTTCCTGCTTATTGAATACCAACCCCAGGACACGTTCTCCCCTCTCTCTAGATTCCTGGAAATTCTAAATATGTTTTGTTAGATTTGCCAGGAGAAAGAACAAAGTAGAGGTTAGGGGAAGGGAGAGGTATGTTGAGAAGGTGGGACATATGGGGGAGGAGGTAACAAAAGCTATTTGGCTAATGTTCTCTAGAGACTGCTGCCAGGAAGGTTCATGTGGGTGTAGAGCCTGAATGCCTTATCTTTGAAGCTCATACTTGCCATAGTCCCCATTCCACATCTTATGACTCTTTGGTATTCTAGAATGCCTGGTAACCCACGGAGAAACAAGACTCATTGACCACATGTGAGTTTTGCAGTATGAAAGCACATTTCTTTTGGTTTCATGTTATGCAAATAACTTAACATTGTTCCTTAAACTGTTGACTTAATATGGTCAGTGCAATTTATTAATTATAGGATTTAATAAATAAGGAATGCAGCTTTAAGGATTGGGGGCCAGATCCTTAATGTGACATTAATGCTATAAGTTCTTAGGTACCATACAAGTCCCTATAGTAGCACTTCAGTGAACTGAAAGAAGCTGTTTAGATCTCAGCAAAAACTTTCTGGACTCTAAATCTGTCTCATTTACCATATATAAGAAGTCCTCAAAGGGGTCACCATACATATAAAACTGGGGTATTTTATTATTTTATTTTATTTTTTTTGGAATTTTAGTTATTTTTTAAAAAAGTTTCTTAAATGTTTATTTTTGAGGGAGAGACAGAGTGTGAATTAGGAGGGACAGAGAGAAAGAGGGAGAGACGGAATCTGAATCAGGTTCCAGACTCTGAGCTGTCAGCCCAGAGCCTGACATGGTGCTCTGGAACAGTGCGATCATGACCTGAGCCAAAGTCAGATGCTTAACTGACTGAGCCACCCAGGTGCCCCTTCAGTTATTTTTTGTTAAAGAAAAAATAGCCTTTTCCAAAGGCGACAGAGTGAACTGAAGGTCAGAAGGAAGCAGGGTGTGGGCTGCTCAAAGCTCTTGCTTCAAAACCTGGAGGTGAGGAAAGAAGGCTGTTCCAAGAACTGTTCCAAGGGTGATTGGTTAGCAAAGAGATGCCTTTGGTGGGGTGGGTGGAGCTACAGCCCATGATTGGTCACTGGATTGGTCTAAGTAGCCTCTAAGGTGATTTCTACCTGCCTGCCAATTGTTGGACATGATTAACATTATTATTCTTGGGGCCATTAAATTAAGGAATAATGTGGGGAACGAAGAGAGTGGCTTATTCATTTGGATTATGAATCACAATCAGGAAATAGTCTTTATCATAATTTAGTTTTTCTTGGTTGAAATTCAAAGGGGCATGAGGTCATTCTGGGGTTTGATTTCACACATGGTGCTCTGGGTCTTTAAGATGAGGTTGTGGATGAGGTTGGCATACTGTATGGTAGTGGGATTGTCTATTATGCGCTTGATGGGGATGCCTTCAGTGTTCACCACAATGATTCTCTGTACCCCCTTTTGGTTTTGAAGTCACTTCAGTGTCTCCTCCACCTCTGCCCTCTCAGATCCATCAGTAGCTCTGCAACACTGGCCAAAGCTAGGTTATTTTAACCCTAATTTTGCAAGGGCTCTGATCTTAACAAGGGCATTTAAAAATACGTGTTAATGTATTTGGTAATGAAATCCAAATAACCTAGGGAGAGTCCTGTGGAGTTCTAGCAGCATTGTGGGCAGATTTCCTTGTGAAACTTTAATGCTTGTACTGGGAAAGGCATTGAGTATAGTGCTGACTGAAGGGGAAAGTTCTCCATTGCTTTTCAATATTTACTGGCATAATAGAAGCACTTGGGAGCAAATATTCCCTTGTATGTGTTAAGCCTCATTTGCAGCCAAAATTTCTTCAAATACTCCATTCATGATCAAATTGTAGGTGGAAATGCAGCAATTCACTAAAAGGGCAAATTCTGTGTATATTTAGGAGTATTTTTTTCAAAAACTTTTTTTTAAGATTTATTTTTAGAAAGAGTGGGTGCAAGTGAGAGAGAAAGGCAGAGGGAGAGAGAGAAGGAGATAGAGATAGCTAGAGAGAGAATCTTAAGCAGGCTTTATCCTCAGTTTCAAGCCTGACAGAGGGCTTGATCCCATGACCCTTGGATCATGACCTGAGCCAAAAATCAAGTCTGATGCTTGACCTATTGAGTCACCCAGGCACTCTGTTTCAATAGCTTTTTAAAAGAGCAATTATTTTTACTTTTTCAGTCCCCTTCCCCTCTGTTTCGTTCATAGTCCTAGTCCCAAAGAAACCGTTTTTAGTCTCATGCTTTTGGTTGAATAGGTGTCATCAAGAGGAACTGAAACTTCAGATTTTTTATTTTTAAAATTATTTTATTTATTTTTAAAATTTTTATTCTTGAGAGAGAGAGAGAGATTGAGGGAACACGCACAAGCAGAGGAGGGGGCAGCCGAGCCTGATGTGGGGATCAAACTCACAAACCATGAGATTATGACCTGGGTCAAAGTTGGATGCTTAACCGACTGAGCCACCCATGTGCCCCTCAGTGTGGCTTTTTAAAGCATGTCTCTGATTGGGGGCAGAGCTGAAATTCATTCAATACAAATTGTATCTCTCCCCCTTTTCACTTTGGAACATAGGCCACAAGTAAAAGGCATGTTGATGATTACCTTCAGTTTCAAAATTGTTACTTGAACTCTTCCATTCCTTGGATCTAGAGACTTTTTTTCTGAGGGTCCTAATGAGGTGAGTGAATTAGATATCTAGTGCTTCAGTAAATATGTCCCCCACCCCAGATGTAATGCAGGCAGAAATAGGACCTAACCTTGTCTACCAGTACATGCATAGGCACCAGGGACCACCCTTGGAAACAAAGAGCTAATCACTTTGAGTTGAATGCCATTGTGGGACATTAAAAGCGAGAATGCGGTTAGTTTTTTTCATTCTAGAAACTCATCCTCATTGCTTTCCCTATCTCCTTTAAGTAAGAAATTCCATGATTCAAAGCTAGGGTATATTTCATGTACCATGGTTATATTCTTCCCTCCCTCCATCCCTTACTTCCAAAAGATGTGAAGAGACAGGAAAAGAAACCCAAGGGCAAAAGCACCGTGTGATAGCCAGATTGGTGGAGGGAAGAACATGAGGGAGGGCACGTGGTGGATTTTGTGGGCAGTCAAAGATCTGCCTTCTGGTGATGCTGGACAAGCCAGCTGGCCCTTGGCTTCACCATCCCCACAAGATTTAGAGTTTTAATTTTTTTTTCTACTCTAATACAAGTATATGATGTCTTAAATCCTTCCAAGGTCTCTCTCAAGGTTCTTTCTGACCTAGCTGCCTCCAGTGTCACCTGTGGATCCTGGAGCTTGTGAGAAAGGTAGACTGTCAGGCCCACCCAGATGTATAGAATCAGAATTTATGTTTTAGCGAGTTTGCTGGCCAATCCATGTGCCTATTTCAGTTACAGAAGCTGCTCTATGGGAAGACTGTGATTATCTTATTTTAGGTTAAAAACAAAGAAGAAAAAACAGCAACCAAGCAACCAACCAAACAAAAGATCTTAGAGATTCACCTATTGCTGGGTCTCTTCTGTATTGTAGGATCTTTGGACTGTGGGAAATTTTCTTAATGCCCATAAATACCCAGTATGTCCGGTACTGTTTGTCCTCCAAGCCTATGCCCTGTGGGAAGACCATTAGGTTTTTCATGCATTTGCCACCTCAGTGACAGCATTCAGAGACTGGGCTCTAGTTACTTGGTTCATTTGTCCTCCTCAGAGTAGCAGCAAGTACGTAGTACCAGGCTCACATTCATCGCGTCTTCCTTTTGTGGTATATCACATTAACGCAGCACTTCTATACTTTCTGTTTCTCACAGTAGCCCAGAGCAGGAGGCAGGGCAGGCACTGTTGCCCTCCACCGAGCTAACAGCTAAGAGTGAAGTCTCTGAAGGTCAGAGCAGATGAATAATTAACTGGAGGTCCCAAGGTCTCCTCCTCCAGCTCCTGGGCTTCTCCCATCTCTAGGCTGCAACACCTTTTACAAAGAGCACATACTTCCATTAGGGCTGCATTTCCTTTTCAGGGCTTGCAAAACCCTTTTTCTTACAACGTAGGTAGCTTTCATGCCTATTCTATAAGATCTGAGATTCATGAAATATAAAGCCACAGGCTTTAGAACACAGGCTACTGGAAATCCCAGGCACCTGCATAGAACCCCTGGACAACATGACCTCTGTTTAAATCTAACACGCACCTGTGGCGTGGGACTGTTCAGCACGGCAGGATCTCTGAGCCTGCTTTCTGGGGCTCCCCTGCCACCTCAGCTACACCAGGACACCTGACAGCCTGGGAACTGGTGGTGAGGGAACTGCTGTTTTTTTCCCCTCTCAACTTGCTTTTCTTTTATTTTATTTCATCTTATGAGGTATGATTCCCTCCCACACATGGTTCTTTCCCCAGTTCACATATTTTACTTGTTTTAAGAAGCTAGAATCAATATTTTGCTACCTTGCCACTTTGCCACTTGTCGGGCTGTCAGTACATTTTTATTTCCAGTTCTTCCTCCCATATAGGATTCTGTAGGGGGTCTAAATTTTTTTTTTTTTTTTGCACCAAGAGGAGGCACATGCAGAGCTGTCTCCTCACCCTGCATATGCAGGACTGTGGCTGAGATTCAGTTCTGCTCTTTTGGAGTGGCATGTTCCCTGGGCAGAGCAGCTGGAAATTGGTCAGTTAAAGTGTCTTCTTGGCAAGATGTTGAAATGTGAATCATTAGCAGGTTTGCTGATCCTTTGACCTGCACCCCCTCTAAAAGCTGATTAGAATGCTATTTTTGGTAGGCTTTGCCTTCATTTAGGCATATATTTCATGCTTCCTAAGCTATGATAATTTGGCATGTCCAGCCAATGAATCTGTCAACATGTTGGAGTAGAGTCGAAGTAGGAAGGTTATGTCAAGTTTTTGTAAACATCAGTAAGATTTCACTTTGAGACACTATGAGAGCCAGTGGCTGCTGTGAGGGGTCTTCCCAAGGGAAGGCTCATGGAATTACTGCCACGCATCAAGGAGAACTACTGTAATCAGAACCACTGACTGATCTTGGGGACTTGATTTTGTGATATGCTTCCTGTGATCCATAGGGTGTTTCTCTGAATGAAATGATCCTCTATGGCAACTTAATATTATTTTCCCTCAAGATAGGTATGGGCAAAGTCAGGGAAATTCTGTTGTTATGCTCATTGCATGCATGGTCTTGAATGTTAGCAATTTGTGAGCAAATGAGCTTATTTACCTGCCTCGAAGAGATAAATTCAGTGCTCTATACACAGTGGGCATTCTGGAAATCTTTCTTGACTAATGATATAGTTTGTTTCTGAGGCCAAGTTTGGAAGGGAGTTTTGTTAGCAGAGATGTGCTACCAAAAAATTATTGCAGGTGTTAATAGTAATTCCAGGGGATATCATATTAACAGTGGGTAGAGAAAAGTTTTCTTTTAGAGAATGCATAGATAAACTCGTTTTAAATAGGTACTGGCAAGATGTTGGTAATAGTTTTTACCACTAAAACACTGAGTTCTCTTTACCTTTTCTCAAGGTTAAGAACTGGCATATTGAGTAAGGGTGAAGGGAAGCATTATCCTCAGGCAGGTATTTTCTTGCAGAGTTTTTCGTTTCTCCCCCTTGTTGATCTATAGATATAAGACAGGAGACTTTAGATATATTGGAGCTGGTAATATCATTCTTCTACAATTAACGTAAAATCCAGATTTTGTAATATGGCCTATAAGACCCAATATGATGGTATTTTCTTACTTTACAACCTTACACTTACCTATTTCTAACTGGTCATTTACTCCTTTCTGTACTGGCCTTTCCCCCACTCCTTGAATGATCTCACAGTCTTTGAAACCCTTGGACAAAAGCAGGTTTAGGACAAGTACCATATTTTTCAGAAAGTATCTCCCTGTTCCCCAATCAGAATTAGCCTCTCTTTAGCACTATCTTAATTTTCCTTATAGAACTAATCAACACACACACACATATATATTTGTATGATTTTCTTATTTCAGGAGAAATTTTTGTGTGTGGTCATATTTTCTTTGGAGAGTTTAAACCCTGAGTGGTCACTTTTGGGAAGCATAGGAACACATCTCAAGGCACTTGGGACACAGGAGAAGGAGGGCAGTGGGCTGACAAGAGTGTGGTACTGAGTGTGGTACTAACCTGCTTTCCTAATGCATCTCTCAGCCTGCCTGGTGTGAAATAGGGCCAATGCTAACTTGTCTCACAAGAGTAAGAGTATAATTGGGAGTGTAATTGGGGAAGATGTTTCAAGCATGGCACTTCATAGGTGCTTAGGCAAATTCCAACTTCCTTCAGAAGGTTGCCCTGGCAAATTCCTTCAAAGAGCTATTTCTTGAAAGGGTAACACAACAAATACTTCCATGTCGGTATAAATGTGGACCTTGATGGTGAAAATCACACAACCACCTCTGTGGATAGCAATTTGGAAATGTATATTAAGAAACTCAAAAAGTTTCGTACCATTGATCCTTGTGATTATATTTCTGAAGACCCATCTCAATTTTAATTAAAGGTATAGAAAAAATTGTATTTGATATTTATTGCCACATTATTGCAAGTATAAGTGGGAAACAATTTAAGTTTCCAACAGTAAGGAAATGATTTTATGTGTGGTGTATCTGCCGGATAAACTATTATGCAACTACTACAAATAATGCTTTCAAGGAATTAAGAACATGTGAAAAGATGACAATAATGTTAAAGAGTGATTTTGTTATAAAAATGCAAGGTAGCATACTAAATATTAGGAATGTCTAGGCATTTATTAAAGACTTATGTGCTGGGTATTAAGCTAAGGAATTTATACATACTAGCCTCCAAACAGGTACTATCATCATTCAACTATACTCAAGACTTAGCCTTATCAGTAATTTCTCCATAGATTCTTAATTACTACAATTGGGGCTGGACTTTGGGCTGCTAACTGATCTTTCAACATCCAAGCATATTACCTCCTCACCCATCTATTTTTTCTGTCTATACTGCAACAGACAAATCACCTTGAAACATAAATCTGATTATTTGATTTTTCCATACTGTGAGGATAAAGACCAAAATTCTTGTCTAACTCTATAGCCTAAGCTCTTAACTACAACTGTTCACAGCTTTTCCAGATAATAGTGTTGTTTTCTATTTTTGTCTAGTGGAGAAATCACAATTGTTTATTTTTATTTAGTTCTTTGTCTTATTCTGTGTTTCCAGGTCAATTAACATATATTGTGTTTATAATGGGAAACAGAGTGTGTATAAAGGCAGGGGTAGTGATGATTTCTAATAAGTTATCTTGATATTTTAAGGAGAGAAAACCCTGGGTATCACAGCTGGCCTCAAGGAGGCCCATAAACTGGTTGAACCAGCTACCAAGGGATGAGGGGATGAGAGGATTTTGGAGACAACAGCTAAGGGAAGCTAGACATACTTTACTTGAGCTATAACTTAGCGTTTACCTGTAGAGTTAAAAAAAAAAAAAATAAAACCCTTAGCCAGGAACTATCTGGTCTGGTCCCATTGCTGATGGGAACACTCCCCTTCAGGGAGGCCTCAGCAAGATTACTGAGGGAACAAATGAATGGGAAGCTCCCCTGGGAGAACAAAAGTTGTGTTAGATTAAGGATACTTCATTACTGAGTTCACTGCTCTCTCTCTTTATCTCTCTCTCTCTCTCTCTGTCTTTCTGGAAGAGGGTCAACTTCCATGAAGCTTAGCTCCCAGGCACTGTTCCAGTGTCCTCAGATATACAGGGCTTTTAGTAATCACCCCAAATTACCCTTCCTATCCCAACCCTTTACTAATTCAACAAATGTTTATTGAGTGAATTCATATCTGTCACCAATATACAGATATTTACCTTTTAAATGTCTTTTGGATCCATCCGTTACTCTCCATTCTCTGATAGCCATTCCAGTCCAAGTCTCCTTCTACTAAATACTGTTGGTAGTCTCCTAGTGACTCTCCTCTCTACTTGTACCACCTCCTCACCCATTCATTCCTTCTCCATCTGCAGTGCAGCAGAGAAATCATCTTGAAACAAAAATGTGATTCTTCAATTATATGTTTCCTAGTGCTCTTAGGATAAAGAAAAAGTCTTGGTATTACAAGCCCTCATGTAGGATCTGATCTCTGCCTTCTCTCGGTCCTTTGTTCATCACGTCCTCCCCTTGCTCTCTCTGCTCTGTGTGCACTAGCCTTCTCAGAATACATATGCCATCCTCTCTTCTATCTCAAGGACCTCTGCCTGTGGTGTTCTTTAGCCTGGAACACTCTTGCTAAATATTCTTTCAGAACTTAACTCAGTGGCTACTTCCCTGGAGGACCTCCCCCGCCCCCCGCCCCCCCCCCCGCCGATCTTCTTTTCTAAAATGTTTTCTCTTTGTTTTATTTCATTTTCCTCTATTATGTATCCTGAGTTCTCCCTACCCAACTGTCATACCCATTGAATTTTGACACTGGCTCATTGTGCTGTGATTATTTGGTTGATCTTATAAACTGCTAGTTTGTAAGTCCCTTGAGAGCAGGGATCATGCATACTTTTGTTCACTATGATATATCCAATCTAGCATATGGCCTGCAATACATTAGGTATTCAATTCATATGTGTTGGATGAAGGAACAAATGCCTACTATGTGTCAGGCACAGTATCAGATCCTGGTAATGAAACCTGAATATGACATGGCACCTGCTCCCATGAGCTCATAGTCTAGAGAGAAAAGCTCTCAGTTAATGGGCTATTCTAGTTGAACATACTGATTGCTATGACTGAGGTATGAACCAGGTCCTGTAGGAGCTCTGAGGAGGTACCTCCCAGATGCAATGATGGTAAAGGAGAAGGAGCGTGAGATAAGTTTTGAAGAACAGGGAGGATTCATTGAGGAAAAGGCCTCGGAAGGGGGTTGGGGATAGGTGAGAGGCAGGCCCCATAGAAGGAAGAACAAAGGAAATCTGTGCAAATTAGGTCCCAGGGAGTGCAGGTGTTGAGCAAGAGGCATCTGTTGCCTGTTATCACTCTTGTGCCCACTGCATCTTAGCATCAGAGTCTTTAAAGAAAACACACTGTAGTCAAGCACTGCATGGAACATGTTTCACCCACATAGAGAAGAGACAGAGCAAAATCAGCTTCAGCACTGGTCCCTGATGGCCAGGAGGTCCGTCCTGGAAATCAATGCAGGGCCATTGGCCTGCATGCATCCTCTTTGTGCTGTCACAGAAGAACCTGTCCTCTCCCTGAAGGGGACACATATGGCGGTGGGGTTGAGCAGTTGTCACATGATGCACACACTTCAGCAGAACAAAGGAGCACACGCTGGGTCTGAAACAGGGAAAGGTATTCCCACACAAGGTGACAAGTCCAGCAGAGGCTATTTGGACTCCTCATCTCTTGGTGAGGAAGTGTTCCTGGCCCAAGGCCCATTCTTATGTGGCCCAGTGGGACCAAAATACTGCATGCAGGGGCCTGCTCTTCCTAACAGAATGATGTCCCCATTCCATATTGATCTATTATATCATTTTTGAGGATAACTTAGTATCTTTCCTGGAAAACTAATGTTTTGAAAGGAGTGAAAATTCTGGGAAGAGCTTAAACTGCAATTCTGTTGATTCCTGAGTGTTAGAAAAGGGTCTGGATGTATTTCTTCTGTATAATTGGAGGTTTGCTTTTATTAAAAATACGTGCTGGTATGCAAGTAAACAAATTTGTATCATTATCTTAATTAATTTTCTCTCTAATCCTATAAGTGATTGGAAGCTGGATCAATCTCTGTCCACTAAGCTTGTTCTGGATATACTGCAAAAAGCAGGATCTACCATTTCTAGACTTTAACCCCCAGATCCTGATCTCAGCTTTTATATCATACGCAATTTCAAATAAACTACTTTTTCTGTATTGGTGTCTGAGTTTCATAGAACTTTATTCCTCAGTCTATGCAGTGATTAAAAGCACAAACTCTGAAGCTAGATTTCCAAGGTTGAAAGCATGCCTCTGCTACTTATGAATGGCAAGAACTAGGTAAGGCACTTAAACTCTCTGTGCCTCAGTTTGCATTATCTTTAAAGTAGAAACAATAGTATTACCATATACAGTTGTTATGGAAATAATATTACCATATAGAGTTGTTATGAGGAGAAATTAATACATGTAAATTTCTTACAACAAACCATGCACTAAATAAACTATATGTGTGTGTGTATATATATGTGATTAAAAGCTTTTTTTCAAAAAATTTTTAACTTAAAATTTTTTTAATGTTTATTTATTTTTGAGAGAGAGAGACAGAGTTTAAGCAGGGGAGGGGCCGAGAGAGAGGGAGACACAGAATCCGAAGCAGGCTCCAGGCTCCGAGCTGTCAGCACAGGGCCAGATGCGGGACTAGAACTCATGAATGGCAAGATCATGACCTGAGCCGTTTGGACACTCAACCGGCTGAGCCACCCAGGCGCCCCAAGCTTTTTTCAAATTTTAAAGGTTGTGGACATCCTCACAATTACCAGGTAAAGGGTGGAATAAGTGTTCCTTATATTTGTAATATTTAAATGGATTTCAGTTTAGGTCGTTCTTCAAAAGAAGTTACTGACAAAGCTCACAAGATTGAGTTTAAGTGTCTCAAGGTTAGAAGAGGTAGCACTGCAGGTGGGGATTAAGTAGGAGTTGAGCAAATAGTAACCTTCTCAGAAAAGGCAGAAGAGGCTTGGGGATTCATGAGCTCGTCTCATGTGTGGATTGGTGAACATGGCAGGGCTCCAAGTTGGGTGTTGCCTGCATCCTGGTATAATATACGCATACTGTGCACTGATGGTGTGCCAACCTCTAGATGCTCCAGATGATTAAGGCATGGCATTTGCCCTCCGAACATGTAAGTTGGTGGGAGGCATTGTAACATTTCCATGAACACCAATTCTTTAAACTACATTGTACTATACAGTGCTAAACTCTAGTTAAAGCAATTTGCTGGAGAGATTAATTCCAACTGGCAGGATATGGGAAAGCTATTTGAGAAGATGGCACTTGGGTTCACCCTCATTTGGATGAGGAAGGAGAGGATTTCAGTGGGTGCTATCTTGACAGCAGGATATTACAGATCGAAGGGACGGCTGATATCAAGGCCTGGTGGCAGGGAACTGAACAAATTCAGAGAAAACAAGGTGGATCAGGCAATAAGACTATAGGATTGGATGGAGTTATAATCATTTGTGTATGAAGAGAGTCTGAGATCTTGTTTATGCTTATTTATTCCTGACGCGAAAGTGCAAATCTAACTTGCATAATGAAATCTTGACTCATATATCTCTTTCTTCTTATCATCTGCCCCATTCTGTTTGTCCTTTGTCTCCCCTCAAGTTTATGCTTTCCTGGCATAAAGACTGATTGTAATTCTCCTCTAATAGGAGACAACTAGGAACTGACAAGGAGGGACTAAAAGACTGTGTAATCAAAGGCAATAAAAAGATTCATTTGAATGGGTGTCGAGCTCAGAATTCCCAAATTGTGTTCTTCTGCAAATATGAAATGTGTGGCTCCTCTAATGTGCTGGGCAATGTCCATTATCCTATCTGTCTTCCTTTATCACTTAAGTTCACTCCATGGTAACCACTATTTTAAATCCATCTTTCTTTACTAGAACCATTTTCTCTTTAACTGGGACAAAGGAATCTAAGCTTATAGCTTCCTGCAAACAGCATGAAAACCTTTTAAATTACACAGCATTGATGGATTTCCACCCCTTCCTCTAAATACAATACATATGCTATCCCTGGGGTTCACTTAATGCTTCCTTACTGATGATAAAACTGCTGCTTGGCACAGACGAGCGCCAACACACTGCATCATTGCACACTCTTGTTCAGATTGCAGTCTAAGCGGTGAAGCTGAAATGGAAAGTCTAAGCCCCTGATCCTGGCGGCATACAGCATATTAAATGCTGTGCTCACTAATGTTTCTCCTCTTGAATGTGAAATACATTTGCTACTGCCTCCAGATCCCGGTGTCCTAAGTGGTAGCGTGACTCAGAATTGCATACCATGGGCAAGCTGCAGAGGGCTCAGGGGAGAGTCTTTGAAAGAAAAAAAAATGATGTGAATGCAGAAATGTACCACCTCCGGGAGAGACTTTAACAAGAAATCCTGCCTGCTTTGGGCTAGAATGAAGTTACCATTCTATGCTTGCCCCTTTCTGAAAAGAATCCTAGCTGCCAGCCGGCAGTTCTCGTGCTGGTTGCATATGAAACTTGGTGTATGATAAATTTGACAAGAAATGTTATTAAATGAACATAAAGGACCTTGGATTGGATCACTGAGAGCCAGGAAAACAAAACAAAACAGACTGAGGGAAATAATGGATTGTATCACAGCCTGTTATGTATACCTGACTCGACCACTTCCAATACTGTTTTTATATCCAATAGTATAGTGACTTATGATTTGGAAAGTGCTTTCTTCCACTGTATCTTGACTGAATCTTGCAAACATGCCACAGAGAAAGGCCAGGCTATTATCTTCATGAGACATATGAGGAAACTGAGGCACAGAACTAAATGAGTGGTCCAAAGTTACATGGCTAGTGGGGCGCCTGGGTGGCTCAGTTGGTTAAGCGGCCAACTTCGGCTCAGGTCATGATCTCACGGTTCATGGCTTCAAGATCCGCATTGGGCTCTGTGCTAACAGCTCAGAGCCTGGAGCCTGTTTCAGATTCTTTGTCTCCTTCTGTCTCTGCCCTTCCCCAATCATGCTCTGTTTCTCTCTGTCTCAATAATAAATAAAAAAAAAACACAAGAAATTAAAAAAAAAACAAAGTTACATGGCTAGTGAGAGGCAACACCATGCCTAAAACATATATCCTCTGATTTAAGTCCAATATTCATTTATTACATTGCCTCATAGTTGAGACACTACTGCCCCATGGAAACTTTGTAGAGAGCAAGCACCCCTCCCCAGGTCATCTGAGAAATCTTCTTTGATCACAGTAAGCTCCATGTTGGCTCCCATATTTATTAATCTCCTAATTTGGCAAATATTGTAGATTCTCTTGTGTCCTATTTTTAAAATCACTTTCTCTGTGTCTGTTGACTTATCAGAATGCAGGCTTTCCAAGAGCAGGTATAACATTGTTGGACATACAACAAGCATGAACAGTCACTTCCTTATTCTGGTGAAAACTGTATAAAGTACATCTGGAGTGTAACATTTACATTGAGTAAAGTGGTCTATTACAGTGCTTTTTATACTTTTTCCCTGTCATTTAGATTCTCTTAAACATTATCGGCATGATGGAATACATTTCCTGACATGTCCAAATTGAAAAGAAAAATCTTCCGGATGGTGGCCTGTAGTCTTTATTGGGTTTTGAACTTCTCTGAGAATATGATGAAAATGATGTGTTTGTGTGCAAATCCAGAATGGTAAAGAGGTCCAAGAAGGGCCATAATTAGAGACTCTGATAGAAAAAATAATGTTGTGCTGCTGGAGATTGGCCACTTCTGAGCATAACTCAGCTGCAACAAAAGAAAGGAAAAAACCCTCACCTTCTCTGATATTCCCATGGTGTCCAGTCTGATAGAAGGTCCTCTACTTTCACATTCCTTCTTGTACACTCCTCAGTCCTCCCTACCTTGTTTTTGGGCAAGAAGAGATAATAACAGTCACCTAAAAATCCTTCCTCTGAGAGTCCTTTATTACCTACCTACCACATGCCAGAAACAGTACTAGCTACCAATGGAGATACGGATCTCTTGACATGTGTTCCCTGTTCTCAAGAGGCATGCAGTCTAGGATGTGTATTAAAGTCTTTAAATTCTGCCTAGAGGAAAAGATGGTTAAGACATGTATGTAGTCTCAGAGCTGGGGGATGAAAACACATGTGTGTCCTCCAGGTGGATAAGCAAGGAATGTACAACATTCTAACAAGGCACTTAGTAGCTCATGCATAGGTTCAGAGATGCCACAGAACACTGCCCATCCAGGGCACAGTGCTGGTTCAGTGTATGCTTAGAATGGAATGCTGGTGAGGAGGTAGGTGAAAGGTAGCCAGGGCTCAGATGGTAAAGTGTCTTAAGACATATATATGTATTCTTTGTTAAACCATTGCAAATATCTAGATAGGGGAAGTTAAAATCTGTTTAGAGATCCTTTGTGTTATGGCAGGGTTAGAGTTACCACCACTAGCTACCACTGAGTACCCAAAAGGAATAATATTGGCTCTTGTCATAACCCAGATGCTAGAAACATAGCCAACTGAACAAAAAGACCTGCCTGTCCATTGCTAGATATATACCATAAAAGCTCTTCAGTGCAATAAGAACATTTCTTTGGATTTTGAGGGTGTTAACACAGCAGTTTATAAACATTATCAATCCACAAGTTGCAGGGGCGAACCATGGAGTGATTTATCTGGCTGCTTGAACATTTTATTTTGAAAAAAATGTTGGAAACATGGGAGATCAACACTCCTGCTGATATTTTAAATAGCAGCCAGACTCTGCTTCCAGCTGAATGGACATATAGTCTCTGTCTGATTACTTATGCATCATATAGCTCTATGCTGAATCCTTGCCATTTGCCTGTTTAATTCAGAAACTGCAGTGGAACTGTACTCTTCCTGTTCATTTATTTATTCTCCAACTGGTTGGCAGGTCCAAAAGGCCAGTGCCTGCATATCAAAATTTTGTGGGTAAGTGGGTCACACTTCACTGGAGTCATCGTCAGAGCTTCTCTGTGTCACCAGCTCCAGTGCCAAGTTGCTACATGTATTCTGAGAGTGAATTATATTCCCTCATCACTTAGTTGTCTTGGGATTTTGGGGATGCAAGCTACAACTGTGCTGCTTCTGCACATCCCTTGCTTGGAGAACACAAGATTATTTAGTTAATTTTCTTGCAGGCTATTTTAAAAAATGTCCTGCAGAAGTCAAGTTTCTTAGTCCTGTGTGGACTGTGTCTCTACACCAGCTGATTCTAGGGTTAGTGGGAGCTCTTTTGGGTGAAGGAAATGATGAAGTAAAATTGATGGCCTGGTTTCTTTGGGCAAGTTTAAGAGTGAACCTCTTAAATTTGCTCTGCCTCAAAGCCCTTTAATGCTCTGTGTGGCAGATTCCAAAGTAAGGGGTCATGGTAAAGAGACTGCTTTACATTATATTTTAGGTGAGTCTTTGCAGCTAGCAGAGTAAACAGTGGGCATAATCCAGGCAAATGCCACTGTTATGCTATACAAATTAGCCCTGTGGTTGGGCTACAGGGGTCAAGACTTGGTTTAGCTATTTGGGTGCAGGATTGGGAGGCATTTTGTCCATTCTTGATTTTTCACACATCATCTTCAGGATCATAAGACGTGGAGAAACCTCAACATTATTATCTCTTCCATTTTTTCTCCATGTTCCTCTTTCTGATCATATTTAAGAAGACACATTAAATAAATAAAATACTATTCTCTTCGGCAACTCAACAGAAAAGGATCTTTTTACTTGGCAAGTCATTCTAATATTTCCCTAGTTCATGAAATATATATGTTTACTTAGATAGTTTGTGAAATATCCACTTGAAGCCCCCGTCCCCCAACAATATCTTGTTGAAATTGGCCAAGGTCAGATTGCTTTTAATTTTCCTCTCAAGTCTTGTTTCTATTTATTTGTATATATTTTTAGAATTTAACATTTGCTAAGTACTTATTATGTGCTTTGCATTATAGTAAATAATATGCATGATCTCTTCTCTCTCAACAGGTAGATACTATTATTTTCACCATTTTAATTTTCAATATGAAGACATTGACACTTAAAGACATTGAGTAACTTGTTCAGGGTTATATAGCCAATGATTGGTGGAGCCTGGATTTAAAATCAGATCTGTCTCATTGCAAATCCTGAATTGTAATCCTTATGCTCTACTACCTTCAGTCATGTGGTTACTCACCAAGTATTTTACACATATTCTGTTAATACATTGCAGATCTTTTTGCCCCCTGTTTTATTGAGAAATAGTTGGTATACATCACTGTATAAGTTTAAGGTATAAACATGATGGTTTTTAATTATATATATTGTGAAATGATTACTACTATGGGTTCAGCAATGTGCATCTTCTCACACATACAATAAGGAAAAAAAAGAAGAAAAGAAAAAAGTAAGATAAATCTCCTTGTGATTGAGAGCTCTTAAGATTTACTTTCTTGATAACTTTCCTATATATTATACAGCAGTGTTAGCTATGGTCATCATGGTGTACATTACATACCTAGTAACTATGTTAAAACTGGAAGTTTGTACTTTTTGACAACCTTCCAATTCCTCTTCGTTTCACCCTCCATGTCTGGCAACTGCAAGTCTGATCTCTTTTTCTATGAGTTTGGTTGGTTTTAGATTTAACACATAAGTGAAATTGTATGGTATTTGTCTATCTCTGGTTTATTTCACTTACATAATGCCTTCAACTTCCATCCATTGTTATAACAACTGATAAGATGTTTTTCTTTTTTATGACTGAATAATATTCTATTGTGTATATATACTGCAACTTCTTCATCCATTCATCCATTGATGGACATTTTGGTTATTTCCATATCTTGGCTATTGTAAATAAAGCTGTTAAGAACATAGGGTTTTAATTTCCTTTGCATATGTTCCCAGAAGTAGAATTGCTGGGTTATATATGGTAGGTTTATTTTTAATTATTTGAGGATCCTCCATACTCTTTTCCATAATGACTGTACCAGTGTACAATTTCACCCATAGTGCACAAGTGTTCCCTTTTCTCTTTGCATCCATGTCAGCATTTGTTACCTGCTCTTTGATGATGGCCATTCTAACAGGCTTGAGGTAATATCTCATTGTGGTTTTAATTTGCATTTCCCTAATAACTGGTGATGTTGAGCATCTTTTCGTGTACCTGTTGGCTTTTTGTATATCTTCTTTGGAGAAATACCTTTTCAAGTCCTTCGCCCATTATATTTTGGATATTAACCCTTTATCAGATATATGGTTTGCAAACATTGTTTTCCAATTTCTTAGGTTGTCTTTTCATTTTGTGGCTGATTTATTTTGCTGTGCACAGACTTTTTAATTTGGTGTAGTCCCACTTGTTTATTTTTCCTTTTGTTGCTTGTACTTTAGGTGTCATATTAAGAAAAATCAAGTATGCCTGGTTAAGCATCTGACTCTTGATTTCAGCTCATCATGATCTCATGGTTTGTGGGATCGAGTCCCGTGTTGGGCTCTCTGCTGACAATGTGGAGCCTGCTTGGGATTGTTTCTCTCTCTCCCTTTCTTTTTCTGCACCTACCCAGCTCATGCTCTCTCACTCTCACTAAAAATAAATAAACTTAAAAAAGAAGAAGAGAAATCATTACCAAAACCTATATCAAAAGGTTTTATTTCTGTGTTTTCTTTTAGGAGTTAGGGATTTCAAGTCTTACATTTAAGCCTTTAAACAGTTTCAAGTTAATTTTTGTGAGTGATGTAAGATATAGATCTAGTTTCATTCTTCTACATGTGAATATTCAATTATCCCAGAACCATTTACTGAAGAGATTGTTTTTTCTCTTTTGAGTACTATTGGCTCCCTTCTCAAATATTAGTTGACTGCATATGCTTGGGTTTATTTCTTGGCTCTCAGTTCTGTTCCATTAGCCTATTTGTCTGTTTTTATGTCACTATCACACATTATGATGACTATGGTTATTTAGGATAGCTTGAAATCAGAAAGTGTGCTGCCCTTGCTTTGTTCTATTTTGCAGGATTTCTTTGGCTACTTGGGGTCTTTGTTGTTTCATATAAATTATAGGAGTGATTTATTTTTTAAAAAATCAAGTTAGTTAATATACAGTGTAGTCTTGGCTTCAGGAGTAGAGCCGAGTGATTCTTCTCTTACATATGACACCAAGTGCTCATCCAAAAAAGTGTGCTTCTTAATCCCCATCACCCATTTAACCCATCTCCCCACCCCTCTCCCCTCTAGCAACCCTGAGTTTGTTCTCTGTATTTAAGGGTCTCTTCTGGTTTGCCTCCCTCTGTGTTTTTATCTTATTTTCCCTTCCCTTCCCATATGTTCATCTATTGTGTTTCTCAAAATTTCATGAGTGAAATCATATATCTGTCATTCTCTGACTGACTTATTTCGCTTAGCATAATACCCTCTAGTTCCATCCACGCTGCTGCAAATGGAAAGATTTCATTATTTTTCATCACTGAGTAGTATTCCATTGTGTGTATATATGTGTATATATATACATACAGACCACATCTTCTTTATCCACTCATTCGTTGGTGAATGGGCTCTTTCCATAATTTGGCTATTGTTGATAGCACTGCTATAAACATTGGGGTGCATGTGCCCCTCTGAAACAGCATTTTTGTATCCTTTGGATAAATACCTAGTGGTGCAATTGCTGGGTTATAAGGTAGTTCTATTTTTAATTTTCTGAGGATCCTTCATACTATTTTCCAGAGTAGCTACACCAGTTTATATTCCCACCAGCAGTGCAAAAGTGTTCCCCTTTCTCCACATCCTCACCAAAATCTATTGTTTCCTGAGTTGTTAATTTTAGCCATTCTGACAGGTGTGAGGTGGTATCTCATTGTGATTTTGATTTGTATTTCCCTGATGATGAGTGATGTTGAGCATCTTTTCATGTGTCTATTAGCCATTTGGATGTCTTCTTTGGAAAAGTGTCTGCTCATGTATTTTGTCATTCTTCACTGGATTATTTGTTTTTTGGGTGTTGAATTTGGTAAGTTATTTATAGATTTAGGATACTAACCCTTTATCTGAGATGTCATTTGTAAAATATCTTCTCCCATTCCGTTGGCTGCCTTTCAGTTTTGTTGATCATTTCCTTCACTGTGCAGAAGCTTTTTATCTGAATGTATACCAGTAGTTCATTTTTGTTTTTGTTTCCCTTGCCCTCCAAAGACATGTCTAGTAAGAAGTTGCTATGGGCTGAAGTCAAAGAGGTTGCTCCCTATTTCCTCCTCCAGGATTTTAATGGTTTCCTGTCTCACATTTAGGTCTTTCATCCATTTTGCATTTATTTTTGTGTATGGTGTAAGAAAGTGGTCCAGGTTTCCCAGCACCATTTGCTAAAGAAACTGTCTTTTTTCCATTGGCTACTCTTTCCTGCTTTGTCAAAAATTACTTGTCCATATATTTGTGTGTCCATTTCTGGGTTCTCTACTCTATTCCATTGATCTATGTGTCTGTTTTTATGCCAGTACCATACTGTTTTGGTGATTACAGCTTTGTAATACAACTTAAAGTCCAGAATTGTGATGCCTCAAGCTTTGGTTTTCTTTTTCAGTCTTATTTTGGCTACTCGGGGTTTTTATGGTTCTATACAAATTTTAGGATGGTTCTAGCTCTGTGAAGAATGCTGATGTTATTTTGAAAGGAATTACATTGAATGTGTAGATTGCTTTGGGTATTATTGACTTTTTAACAGTATCTGTTCTTCTAATCCATGAGCAGGGAATGTTTTTCCATTTCTTTGTGTCTTCTTCAATTTCTTTCATAAGCTTTTTGTAGTTTTTAGTGTATAGATCTTTTACTTCTTGGGTTAGTTTTATTCCTAGATATCTTATGGGTTTTGGTGAAATTATAAATGGGATTAATTCCTTAATATCTCTTTCTGTTTCTTCATTTTTGGTGTATAGAAATGCCACCAATTTCTGTATATTGATTTTATATCCTGCAACTTTGCTGAATTCATGTATCCGTTCCAGCAGTTTTTTGGTGGCATCTTTTGGGTTTTCCATGTAGAGTATCATGTCATCTGTAAAGAGTGAAAGTTTGACTTCTTCCTTGCTGACTTGTATGCCTCTTATTTCTTTTTGTTGTCTTATTGCTGAGGCGAGGACTTCTAGTACTATGTTGAACAACAGTGGTGAGAGTGGACATCTCTGTCGGTTCCTGATCTCAGGAGGAAAGCTCTCAGTTTTTCCCCATTGAGGATATTAGCAGTGGGTGTTTCATATGTAGCTCTTATGATGTTGAGGTATATTCCTTCTATTCCTACTTTCTTGAGGGTTTTCATCAAGAAAGGATGCAGTATTTTGTCAGATGCTTTTTCTGCATCTATTGAAAGGATTATATGGTTTTTATTCTTTTATCAATGTGGTGTATCACACTTATGGATTTGCGAATATTGAACCAGCCATGCAGCCCAGGAATGAATCCCACTTGATCATGATGAATAATTATTTTAATGCATTGTTGAATTTGATTTGCTTGTATCTTGTTGAGAATTTCGGCATCCATATTCATCAGGGATATTGGCCTGTAATTCTCCTTTTCAGTGCAGTCTTTGTCTGGTTTTGGAATCAAAGTAATGCTGGCTTCATAGAATGAGTTTGGAAGCTTTCCTTTCATTTCTATTTTTTGGAACAGTTTGAGGAGAATGTGTATTAACTCTTCATTAAATGTCTGGTAGAATTCCCCTGGGAAGCCATCTGACCCAGGACTCTTATTTGTTGTTAGATTTTTGATGACCAATTCAATTTCTTTGCTCATGATGAACCTGTTCAGATTTTCTATATATTCCTGTTTAAGTTTTGGTAGTGTGTGTATCTAGGAATTTTTCCATTTCTTCCAGGTTGTCCATTTTGTTGGCATATTTTTTCATAGTATTCTCTTATAATTGCTTGTATTTCTGTGGTGTTGGTTGTGATCCTCTCCTCTTTCCTTTGTGATTTTATCTCTTTGGGTCCACTCTCTTTTCTTTTTGAGAAATCTGGCTAGATGTTTATCAATTTTGTTTATTCTTTCAAAAAACTAGCTCTTAGTTTCATTGATCTGTTCTACTTTTTCTTTTTGATTCTCTATTGTTTATTTCTGCTCTAATCTTTATTATTTCCCTTCATCTGCTGGCTTTCAGCTTTATTTACTACTCCTTTTCTAGATCTTTTAGGTGTAAGGTTAGGTTGTATATTTGGGACCTTTCTTACTTCTTGAGATAGGCCTGAGTTGCAATGTATTTTCCTCTTAGGACTGCCTTTCCTACATCCCAAAGGGTTTGGACTATCATGTTTTCATTTGCTTCCATGTATTTTTATAATTTCTTCTTTAATTTTCTGGTTAACACATTCATTCTTCAGTAGGATGTTGTTTAACTTCTGTGTACTTGAGGGCTTTTGAATTGTTTCAAAGTTTCACAGTGTTTCATAGTGTTGTGATCTGAAAATATGTGTCGTATATTCTCGATCTTTTTGTACCTGTTGATGGCTGATATGTGACCCAGTATGTGATATTCTTGAGAATGTTCCATGTGCACTTGAGAAGAATGTGTACCCTGCTGTTTTAGGATGAAATGTTCTGAATATATCTGTTAAGTCCATCTGGTCCAGTGTGTCATTCAGAGCCATTGTTCCTTTGTTGATTTTCTGCTTAGATGATCTGTCCATTGCTTAAGTGGAGTATTAAAGTTTACTACAATAATGGTATTATTATCAATGGGTTTGTTTATGTTTGTGATTAATTTATTTATGTATTTGGGTGCTTTCATGTTGGCGGCATAAATATTTACAGTTGTTAACTCTTCTTGATGGATACACCCCTTAATTATAAGATAATGCCCTTCTTCATCTCTTATTACAGTCTTTGTTTTAAATTCTAGTTTGTCTGAGATAAGTATAGCTACTCCAGCTTTCTTTTGACATCCATTAGCATGATAGATGATTCTCCATCCCCTCACTTTCAATCTGCAGGTGTCCTCAGGTCTACAATGAGTCTCTTGTAGGTGGCATACAGATGCATCTTGTTTTTTTTTTTTAAATTCATTCTTATACCCTATGTCTTTTGATTGGGGCATTTGGTCCATTTACATTCAGAGTGATTATTGAGAGATATGAATTTAGTGTCATTTTGTTATCTGTAGATTTTGTGTTTCTGGTCTTTTGTACTCTTTGCTTCTTGCCACTCAGAGAGTCCCCCTAAGAATTTCTTGCAGGGCTGATTTAGTGATCATGAACTCCTTTAGATTTTGTTTGGGAAAGTCTTTATCACTCCTATTCTGAATGATAGCCTTGGTGGATGAAGGATTCTCGGCTGCATATTTTTCCTATTCAGTACATTGAATACTTCCTGCCTTTCCCTTCTGGCCTGCCAAGTCTCAGTGGACAGGTCTGCTACTTATGTGTCCACCCTTGTAGGTGAAGGACCTTTTGTCCCTAGAGGCTTTCAGAATTCTTTCTTTATCTTTGGAGTGGTTTTTATTAAAAAAAAAAAAAAAAGAAGTCTGTAAAAAATGCCAGTAGAATCATGATAGGGATTGCACTGAATCTATAGATGGATTTTAGTACTACTGACATTTTAATAATATTAATTCTTCCAATCTTTGGGCATGGTTTCTTTCCATTTATTTGTATCTTCTTCAATTTCTTTCATCAATGTCTTATGATTTTTAGAGTAGAAATCTTTTACCTCCTTAGTTAAATTTATCCCTAAGTATTTTATTGTTTTTGATGCTACTGTAAATGGGGTCAATTTATTTATTTCTTTTTCAGAAAATGTATTGCTAGCATATAGAAATGTTCCCGACTTTTGCATGTTAATTTTTTATCTTGCAACTTTACTGAATTCATTGGTTAGATATAACAGTTTTTTAGTCTTTAGGATTTTCTGTATATAGAATCCCATCATCTGCAAATAGAGACAAATTTTCTCCTTCCTTTCCAATTTTAATAACTTTTGTTTCTTTTCCTTGCTTGATTGCTCTAGCTAGAACTTCCAGCACTATGTTGAGTAGGAGTGGTGAAAATGGGCACCCTCCCCCTTGTCTTCTTCCTAATGGTAGAGGAAAAACTTTCAACCTTTCACCATTGACTATGGTATTAGCTGTGGGCTTGTTATCTATGGCTTTTATTATGTTGAGATATGTTTCTCCTATGCCTAGTTTGTTAAAAGTTTTTGTAATAAATGGATGTTGAAATTTTTCAAATGCTTTCTGTGCATCTATTGAGATGATCATATAATTCTTTTATTTCATTATAATGATGTAATGCATCTCACTGATTGATTTGCATATATTGAATCATCCTTGTAAATGAATGTTGAATTTTTTCAGATGCTTTCTGTGCATTCATTGTGATGATCATATGATTCTTTTATTTCATTATAATGATGTAATGTATCTCACTAATTGATTTTCATATATTGAAACATTCTTGCATCCCAGGGATAAATCCCACTTGATCATGGTGAATGATCTTTTTAATTTACTGCTGAATTCAGTTTGCTCATATTTTATTTATTTATATAGTATTTTATTGCTAGTATTTTGTTTTTACATCTGTATTCATTGTAGGGTTATTGGCCTTAGTGTTCTTTTCTAGTAGTGTACTTTTCTGGTTTTGGTATCAGGATAATGCTGGCCTCATAAAATGAACTTGGGAGTGTTCACTCCTCTTTGATTTTTTTGGAAGAGTTTGAGGATTGGTGTTAATTCTTTAAATGTTTGGTAAAATTCACTAGTGAATCCATCTCATCCTAGGCTTCTCTTTATTTGGAGATTGTTTATTACTGATTCAATTCCCTTGCTAGTAATTGGTCTAATCAGATACCTTTTTCCTCCTGATTCAGTTGTAGTAAATTGTTTATTTCTAAGAATTTTTCCATTTCCTCTAAGTTGTCCAGTTTGTTTGCATATAGTTGTTCGTAGTAGCTTCTTATGATTCTCCAGATTACTGTTGTATCAGTTGAAATGTTTCCTTTTTCATTTATAATTTTGTTGATATGTGTTTTTTCTATTGTTTCCTTAGTTAATCTAACTGTTTGTCAGTTTTGTTTATCTTTTCAAATAACCAAGTCTTAATTTGGTTAATCTTTTCCATTGTTTTCATATTCTCTATTTCATTTTTTTCCTGCTCTAATCTTTTTAAATTTACTTTCTCCTGCCAAATTAGGGCTCAGTTTCTCCTTTTTCTAGTTCCTTAAGATACAGAGTTAGGTATTTCTTTGGTTTCTTCCTTGCTTTTAATGTAAATGTTCTCTTGTAAAACTGATTTTGCTATATCCTGTAAGTTACAGTATGTTGTGTTTCTATTTTTGTTTGTCTCAAGATACTTTTCAATTTTTTTTTCAAATTTCCTCTTTGATCTATTGATTTTTCAGGAAAGTATTGTTTAATTTCCACGTGTTGGTGAGTTTCCCATTTTTCCTTTTGTTGATTTCTAGTTTCATACCATTATGGTCAGAGAAGATAATTGATATGATTCTAGTCTTTTTGAAGTTGTTAAGATTTGTTTTGTGACCTAACATATGGTATATTTTAGAAAATATTCCGTATGCTCTTGACAAGAATGTGTATTCTGCTGTTGTTGGGTAGAATGTTCTATATATATTTGTTAAGTCCATTTGGTCTATAGTATTGTTCAAATCTATTGTTTCCTTATTGATTCTCAGGATGATCTATCCATTATGGAGAGTGGAGTATTCAAGTCCCCAATTAAATTTTGCATTATTTCTTGTTTCTCCTTTTAGCTCTGTTTTTGCTTTATATATTTAGGCGTTCTGATGTTGGATGCGTAGTTTATAATTGTTTGATCTTAATGTATTGACCTCTTTATCATTACATAATGACCTTTCTTGTATCTTTTTACCTTTTTTAGTTTAAAGTCTATTTTGTTTGATATAAGTATAGCTACCCCTGCTTGGTTTTGGTTGCCATTTGCATTGCAATTGCATTGCATTGCAAAAGGCATTGAAATGTGTTTTCCTGTCCCTTCACTCTTGATCTGTATATGTCTTTAAGGCTAAAGTGAGTCCCTTATAGGCAGCATACTATTGGATTTTTTATCATTTTTGAAAATCCATTCAGCATTATATGTCTTTTAATTGGAGAATTTTATCCATTTATATGTAATTATTGATAGATAAGGACTTACTATTACCATTTTGTTTACTGTTTTCTGGTTTTGTAGATGCATTGTTCCTCGTTGCTTATCATACTGTATTTTTGTGTGTGTGTTTTGGTACCTTTTGGTATCAGTATGCTTTGACTTCTTTATTGTGTTCTTTTGCATGATTACTACAGGACTTTCCCTTGTGGTTACCATGAGGCTTACATAAAATATTTTAAACTTATAATACCTTATTTTAAACTGATAACTACTGAGCTTCAATAGAATTTTAATCTTTACACTTTGACTTCTCCTCCACCTCACATTTTTGGTTATTGTTATTATAATTTACATCTTTTTTATATTGCATAACTAATAACAGATTATTGTAGTCATGGTTATTTTTGCTACACATATTTTTTTTTTAACTCTCAGAGTTGTAAGTAAACTATGCAACGCTATTACCATATTGCACAATCTATGACCATATAATTACCATTATGAGTGAGATTTATGCTACCTCTTAACATTTGTTATGATGTTAATTAGCATTTTTTTACTTCCACTTAAAAAATCACCTGTGGCATTTCTTCTAAGGCAGGGTCCAGTGGCAGTGAACTCCCTTATCTTTTGTTTGTTCAGGAAAATGATTTGACCTTTGTTTATGAAGGATAGCTTTGCTCTTGACAGTTATTTTCTTTCAGTATTTTGAGTATGTCATCCTATTTTCTCCTGGCCTGAAGTTTTTATTGAGAAATCCACCAGTATTATTATAGGTGTTCTCTTGTATATAACTTCATTCTTTTCTGTTGCTACTCTTCAAGTTCTTTCTTTGTCTTTGTCTTTTGACAATTTAATTATAATGTCAATGTTTTCAAGACTTTACAGGTTTGCTCTGGCATAGACCATTTCTCATTAGTCAGCTCAGTTTGGGTTTCTGGTTGTGTCTGCTGGTAATGTCCTTGGGCATGTAGAACCTGCTATTATGGTCTGTTTTGGGACAAGGGAACTGTTTGAGCTCTGTGATTGGGATGGGGAAGATGTGCCACTGATTGAGAACAGTTGGATATGACTGATGGTTTGGTTTCCTATCCAAGTGATACTGTTAGATGGGTTCATGGTTTCTGGGATTTTCAGATCAGGCTTACTAGATGGTCATGAATGAGCACAATATTCAGTAGTATATGTGGCTATGAATTAACTTACCTGGAAGGACAGCAGGACAGGTCCCACAGCCTGGAGAATTTAATCCATTTATATTTAAAGTAATTGTTGATAGATAAGGACTTACTATTGCTCTTTTATTTATTGTTTTCTGGTTTTGTAGATCCATTGTTCCTTGTTTTCTTATCCTACTGTCTTTTTTGTGTGTGTATTTGGGTATCTTTTGGTATCAGTGTGATTTGACTTCTTTGTTTCTTATCCTGTCTTTTTTGTGTGTGTTTGGATGTCTTTTGGTATCAGTATGCTTTGACTTCTTTATTATGTTCTTTTGCATGATTATTACAGAATATTCCCTTGTGATTACCATAACTTATCATATGAAAATTCAAGTTAGGCTAGAGTGTGCACTGAATTCTCTAGTCAGATGAAGCCATTGGTTTTGCTCTGCAGATGGGAGAAGCCATGATCTGTGCTATTGTTTAAGTGGCACCATAAGCAGGGCTTGTTGGATGGGCTATGCAGTTTCCCATGTGTTCTGGTTAGTTTCCCTAGTCAGAGAGGTTGAAGGATATATTCGTCAATGCATGGGGATATGAATTCCTTTTCTGGATGAAGTAGGGGAAGCAGCTCTAAGACTGGTAAAAACTGTTTATTGTCTTAACTCAAGTTGCCCTGTACCTTAAGTTCTCTGGCTGAACAAGGCCACTGACTTTGCTTTATAAACTGTTGGCTTTGCCTGCCTTTCTCCGGAGTTGAGCATTGCGGGGCAACCCAGCTTCCAGGAGTTGTCGCCAGACCTTTGGGTCAGATGGGGTTGGAAGATATTCTTTCCAGTAGATGGGGCAATGTCTCAACTCCCTTACCTGGGAAGGAAGGGGAGGGGCTACTCCAGGCAACTTTCAGTTTCTCAAGCAAGCTTTCCAGTTGGGGTCCAGGATAGAGCTACTCTCAGCCTTGACTAAAAATTAATTCTCCTGCTTGTGCGTCACAGGGAAACCCTCCACACCCTGTATTGGCTTTGCTCTGAGGTGATCAACTCTGCCTGCCCATTTCTTGGCTCCAACATTACTGGCCCACACAGCTTCCAGGAGTTGTTGCCAGTTCTCCTTGTCAGATGTGGCTGGAAGGCACTTTCCACAGTAGATGGGGCTGTGACCCTGCTCCATACCTCTGTGTGGGCAAATAGGACTCTAGGGCAAGACTTCTTGCTTGAGGATCCACATCAGACAGATTTGCACTCCAAGGGGTTCCCAGGTTAGTGTGTGCCCCTGACTTGGTTCTGTAGATGAGCAAAAATGCTGGTTGGGGTTACTACTTGGGTACTGCAGGTACGAACTTGGTCTGCTAAGATCCATGTGCTGGTTGTTGAAAGCCCCTCCCTGCTTTTCTGTCCGAGTCAGATTCCTAGTAGTCAAGCCCTGCAATATCCCTGCAGTTCTCATGATGTGAGATCAGAGAAGAGGTTCCCACAAAGCAACACACAGTACTGAGTGGAGTGGGGCTAGTTATCCTCCCTGTTTTTTTTCCCCCCCCCCACTGGAGGAACAGTGGCTCAGGGGAGTCTTTTCTTCTGGTGCTGTGCTGGGCTGGGGAGGGACAATGTGCTCAACATGTAGCTGCTTCTCTTACCCTTCTAATGCAGTCTGTCTTGGTCTCTAGTGCTGGGAGAGGGGTGGGAGCGTGTTCTTCAGCCTCACCTCCATTTTCCAGGATTCTTTTAATGGTGTCTTATTCTTGAATAGTTATTTGTTTTTCTTGTGAGGGGGAATGAAGTCAAGAATGAACTATTTTTTCCATCTTGGTGATGTCACTCCCACAGAACTTTTTTTTTTTGAAATAGTTTTTCTTCCAAACCATGGTTGTAGATCATTAGTGAATTATGATCAGCATATGTTTGTGTGTTTCTAAATGAAATGGACTATATAAAATAAATAAAACAGAAAACACCAGAATAAATTGATGTAGTAATGGTAAGTATATTTTTGTGAAACAAAACATTTATGTGTGTGTATGTGTCATTGAATCACAATTCAAAATGTGTTTTTTACTGTAAGTCATGGTAAATTTAGAGAAATAATGCAATGAATGATATAAAAGCAGTATAAGTTCTGTACTGTCAAGATAATTAGTTCCTGGTGGGAAAGGAAAACATGTATATATTAACGAATATCAGCAAAATGCACATCAGTAGGTTATTCAAAGCCAAAATATACTTATGTGGGTAATATTAAAGTCTCTTCCAGTATCTACCACCTACTGTGGTTATTATTTTTAAGAGTATATGTGATAATATTTGAACATCTTGAGGACAAGGACATGCCTTGTTATTTAGAATCCTCAGTGCCTTGAGTACAGAAAATTCTTCACGAGGGCTTATTGAATGGATGAAGGGAAGAATAAGGACAAGTAGCCTCCTATGTAAAGAGCATTATTTTAGAATAGCACATGTTTAGTTTTGTGAAACTTATAACCAGCTCTTTTCTTTTATGTCTGTTTATTCCTTTTAAAATTGAATCATTTTTAGAACTTGAATAAGCCACAGAAATTTTCCGAGGAAGCGTGTAAGATGGGAATTGTCATGGTGTCTCCTTGTCTATCTTGACTCAGCTGGAGTCCCCTTCAGTAAGCTTCTCCAAGGATATGATAGAAAAAGTACTTATAAATGAATTGGACCAAGTTTACCTAAGAGAGAATATGTTGAATACATTTTCTTTGGTATCTTAGTTACTTAACCTAGAAGCTTTGTGTCAAACACTGGCATTAAATTAGAAGTCGAGGTAACACTCTGTGAGTCAAAAGCCTTTTTTTTTTTTTTTAATATCTATTTCTTTCTTCTTTAACAGTTATATAAAGGTGTTTGGTAAAGTTCCCATGATCTTCCCAGAAAATGTCTTATGCAGTTATTGCCTTAATGTTTGCTGTTTAAACTTGTGTCAGGTGAATGATTTAAGCCAAGTTGCGTAAAGAAATAATTCAAATTTTATTTTTTTTAGGAGCCACAGAGTTGCCTTTTAAAAACTAATGTAGGGCACCTGGGTAGCTCAGTCAGCTAAGCGTGCAACTCTTTATTTCCACTCAAGTCATGATCCCAGGGTCATAGGATCAAGCCCTACATTGAGCTTAAGATTCTCTCTCCCCCTCTCCCAGCCCCTGCCCTGCTCATCCTGTCTCTCTCTCTCTCTCTCTCTCTCTTTCCAAAAAAAAAAAAAAATGCCACTGTAAAAATATACAGGAAAGAGAAATGAAGCATGACTCATAAGCTACAATATCGGGACAAACTGAGAAATAACACTTAGAAATTTGATTTGAGACTCAAGTTTATTAGTTGCTACCTAAAATTATCCTTATTGACTTTTTTTAACTAAACATATTCTCTGAACAAATAAATACTTACTGATTGGTTAATATATATCAGACATTGAGCTAGATGTTAATGGGTCAATGGTAAACAAGATGTAAAACCATCCTCATGATGCTGGAGAGGAAACAGACAAGTTAAAGGTGGCTCTGGAACAGACATTTGCATATCACAGCAGGGGTGGGGCAGAGCATTATGAATGCTATGGAACATCCCCTCAGATTGGGAAGTGTGGAGGGCTGACTCTCAGGAAGAGTGGGATTTAGGTCGAGAAGTGAAGAATGAATAGGAAAGTTCACTGGTATAAGAGAAGCACAACACAAGGTCTAAAGAGGAGAAAGAGGGATGGAGAGAAGGAAGAGGAGGAGGGGCGGGGAGAGAGAGAGAATGCTTCTTTCTGAGAATTTCTGAGTAGTTCTATATGACCAGAACTCAAGAATGTGAGGTGAGAATATGGAAAAATGTGGCTGGGAAAGAAGGGTAGGGATAGTTTTCTAAACCATGTTCTAGAGTTTTTACTAATCCTGAGTGGGATAGGGAAGTTGAAGGTTTTTCATTAGAGGGGTGGGATGGGGTTAACTTTTAGCAAGTTCTGGCACTTTGCAGCAGCACTAGAGCCACCCTTCCCCTTTCACTCTGATGGAGAGACCAGAAGAGTGGCGTGGTTCCCTCTATCTCCTTCAGGGGCATTCTCCTGACCGGCTGAAGGGAAGGATCAGACATGATATCTGCTAGGCCTGGAGACTCTGTTGCTCTAGGCAGAACAGCAATCACAACAACACTTGCAATTACATCTCTTAGTATTTTATAAATCTTTCTGACTACCTAGAGAACATTGCTTCTTTTTCCTTCACTCTGATAGATGAAAAATGGTAACTGAGAGAGAATATTTATAGTCCTACATGACAGATGGAGAGCAGTAAGCTCACTGACATTTACTTAAAAAATGGTATACTGTGATTAACAAATATTTTCTCCATTTTCATTGAAGGTGGAATAAAAAGAAATTAGCTTATATGGTAAGCTCTTTTTGTTATACATGCCTGCCTAGTGTTTCTACTTATTTCTGCCTGCAGGTTCTGTATTAGTCATCCTAGACTTATGCCCCAAAGAGATATATATTATAATTAGATTTATGTACAGCTTTTTTTCAACTTCTGGCATCCCTGACGGGGCCTCCTGCTTGCTTTATCCTGTCTAGTCTACTCTTCTCGATCACTTGGTTCTTAATTATTCTTACAGGTCTCTGCATTTTTGCCTTCCTTCGAGGGTCTTAGAACCGTTCAGAAAATGATTTTCATGTGAATCTTAAGGGTGCTTAAAAATCATTAGAAGCCAACATTCTCTTTTTGTAGTGAAATGCTCTTACCCTTCTCCTATCTTTCTGCACATGGTTTTGTGAATCTGCTTGAAATCTCAGGCACATACATATCACTGTGTGTAGGTCAATAGATGTTACTTGAATGACAAAACAAAGAAACAGTTCTCAACACTTGTTAAGGCAAAAAGACAGCGATATATTATCACTCTGGGGAACAAGAAAAGGTCTGGATCCAGCATTCTGGCAGAAACCATCACATACACACAAATACAGTATCTTAATTAAGAAAAAGGGCTTATGTTGAATGAGTAAATTACTAAAATTTTCTGGTTTATTTTAACACTCACTGTCTGGCCAGCTGCTTGCCATGTCTCCTGCTCCTTTTATTTACCTATCAGCAGTCAGCTGTCCACTTGCTTTTGACCTTTTGGTTAATAGAAGCTATATACTTCTCATAGAAGAAGACCCTGAGACCATCAGATCTGGTTCTTGACTTATGTCTGGGCTGTGCTTGGGCTTATTTTATGTTCTTCACCCTCAGTCTTTCAGACTCCTTGTGATCTAGCTCCCAACCCTCTGCCAAAGGTTTACTGGTACCTATGGATCTGGTGTTAATGTAGCAGCTGAATTTTACCAACGTCCTGAATACACATTTTCCAGAAATGGCATGTGTTTATGGCATGCTCTTAGTGCTCTTTCTTCACGTTCATATATTCACATGGCCAACTCATTCCCGTTAGTCAGGCCTTATCTCCTCAATGCCAATTCCAGTGATCAACCTAGTTTGGGGAAGCTTAGCTGCTACTTAAAAGGGACCCATGATGATATTTATTTATATTTCACATAATAGTATTGATGTGATTACTCCAGATTATAGGAAAAGTCTTCGCTATGAGGTCATTTATATATACAGGGTCCTCCCATCTTGTTGTTTTGCCATATACTCAAAGTATTTCTGTCATCTGAGTAACTAAAGCTGTGTTGTTGCTACATTCAGTTTTTAGCCAATGGGAAGGGGAAGGAGTACATGGAGTAGGCATTCCTGGAATGTTAAGGCCTAGAACCCAAAGTGGCACACATTATCTCCTTCCCTGTTTCACTGGTGAGGACATAATCACATGGGCACACTTGTTACAAGGGAGGCTGGAAAATGTAGTTAGTTGAGCAGCTCTGTGCTGAATTCAACTCTACTTTTATAAGTGGATGGAGCTTTTAGATGGCTAGCAGTCTTCACAACACTAAGTCACTCTGTTATCACATGACCCTGTTTTATTTTTTTTTCACAGCAGGATCATTATCAGAAATAATATTTAATTATGAATTGATATACTTTTCTTATTTGCTAAATCATTGGAATGTAAGATCTATAATAGCAGAACCATGTTCTCTTTTGCTTACATCTGCATCTTTAGTGTATAGAACAGTGCTTGGCAAATAGAGGGTATTCCTAAGGGTTTGAGGCCCCTGAGACTGGGTGAACCATTTGCCCAAAATGAAGGCTTATATTTTCATAAGTGGTGCCTCCTTTTTTACATCTGCTAAGAGGGTTCTACACAAGGGCAGTCAGGGGCCCGAATTTAGATTGTATGCTGGAACTGCACTTAATTAAATTCTTGCCTTCTTAGAAATGACAGACTTCCATTTTGCACTGGGCATATTTGTTCACTGACTTCCATGGCAAACATCTAGATTGCTGGACAAATTCCATTTGTCTGGGATACATAATTAAATTAGGGGAGTAATTAGAAGCCTACCGTATTGCAGAATACTGATGTTATGTCTTTGAAAGATGGAGGCAACATCTCCATTTCCATCCTAGTTTCTTTGGCTTTCTGGGGACATCCATCTTTTTAGCAATCAGATTATGCTATTCCTGTTTGAGGTCTACCTCAGGGCTTGCCTCAAATGTATAGATCCTAAAGGAATGAGAACTTTTTTCAAAGGAGAGTGGAAAGTTCTTATCAGATACTCTCTATTAGTGGCTCCCCTGCTTTCCCTACTGTTGTCTCTTCAGATTCACCATGACTTAACCTAGATCAACAATTCTCATTCCTTTGCTTATGTTCATCTATGTGTGTGTCCTGGTTTATTCCAATTTTGTCTGGTCTTAACTCTTCATCTTGTATTCATTCTCCACTGGTGCTTATGATCCTTGTGTTGAAATTAAATTGCAAAAAATAAATTAATCTAGACTCTAAACTTTATGGTGAGTAGGAAAAAGGTCTGCCTTATGCATTATTTTTATATTCATTACCTAGTTGTGCCTATTATATAGCAGGTAAGCACAAAGGTAAACAAATAACAGTGAAAAGGTATACACTAAACTTTAAGAAAAGTACAATGAAGAGAACACTAAAATGTTATGATGAAGTAGAAAGGGGACTCAGAAGGCTTTGCCTAAAGAAGTAATGTTTAAGTTAAGATACAAAGGACCTGAAGAAGATCAGAATCTAAGGTGTTATGGTACAGTTGCTTAAAGTTCAGTTTGGTTTTAAAGCCTGATTCCATCACTTATGTTATGTATTAGTCTGCTCAGGCTGCTATAAGAAAATATTGTCAACTGGGTGGCTGAAACAACAAACATATGTCTCATAGTTCTGGAGGCTGGAAAGTCCAAGATCAAGGTGCCACCTGATTCATCTTCTTGAGAGGGCCCTATTCTTGGCTTCCAGATGTCCTCTCTCTGGTTATATCCTCAAATGGAAGAGAGTCTCTGTCTTCCTCTCTCTCCCGTCCTCCCTCTTTTTATAAAGCCATTCAGACCATCATGAGGACATACCTTTATGACTACATCTTAACCTCTCAAAGGCCCTATTTCAAAATACCATCATGTTGGGAGTTAGGGCTTCAATATATTAATTTGTGGGGGACACAATTCAGTCTATAGCGTAATCTATATAAAATTGTTCAAATCATTCTACTTCAGTACACTTCATTTTTTTTTGTCTATAAAAGGAGGGTAATAATAGAACTTCATAGGATTGATATATTAAATGAATCCTTATTCTTTTTTTTTAAATATTGAGAAGATTGATTTCTTTTTTCAGTTTATTTATTTTGAGAGAGGGAGAGGGAGAGAAAGAGAGAGAGATGAATGTGAGTGGGGGAGGGGCAGAGGGAGGGGGAGAGAAGAGAGAATCCCAAGCAGGCTCCACACTGCTAGCACAGAGCTTGACTCAGAGCTTTAACCTAAGAACCATGAGATCTTGAACTGATTTGAAATCAAGTCAGACGATTAATTGACTGAGCCACCTAGGCACCCCAGATGAATCAGTATTCTTAAAACTCTTTTATAAAGAGCCCAGAAACACTAATTGCTATTTTAGAATTTGTTAAATTAATAAAAATGAACTGCATGACAAACAGATGAAAGAGTATGGACACAAGTTCTTGGGAGACAATGGCTCAACAATTCATGAGCACACAAAGGAAGCTAAGATGAGAACTGTAAGGGTGGAGAGAAGCATGAGATGAAGTGGAAGAGGTGGCCAGGGGCTAGATCTACTTGGACTTTAAGATCCTGGTAAGGAACAAGGGTTTTGTTCTAAGTGCTCTGGGAAGCCATTTTATTTTATTTTATTTTATTTTATTTAAATTTTTTAATGTTTATTTATTTTTGAGAGAGAGAGACAGAGCATAAGCATGGGAGAGGCAGAGATAGAGGGAGACACAGAGATAGAGGGAGACACAGAATTCGAAGCTCCAGCTCTGAGCATCAGCACAGAGCCCAAAGCAGGGCTCGAGTCCATGAACTGCCAGATCATGACCTGAGCTGAAGTTGGACGCTTAACCGACTGAGCCAACCAGGTGCCCCGAAGGCATTTTATTTTAATCAGAGGATTTAAAGATTAGATTTACATTTTAAAAATTAGTTCAGGTGATCTGTAGAGAATAAATTGTAAAAGGGGAAGAAAGGAAGCGAAGTATAGATACTGATTGAAGGCTATTGTTCTAGTCCAAGTAAGGATTATTATGTTGGCTGGAACAGAGTGGTAGTGACAAAAATGGGGAGAAATTTGGTCTTGAGGTTTGGAAGGTAGATGGATAGGACTTAATAATTGATTGGGTAGAGGAGGGAGATGTGAAAGTCTAGGATGCTACCCAGATTTGTGACTTAAGCTCTTGGCTGTATAAAGGTATTAAATGCTTAGTTGAAGAACACGGGGGATGGATAGGTATATTAGAGAGTGGGAATTGAGACTTGACTTTTAGATCTGTCAAATCTGAGATAGATAGGAATTATCTAGGTGGAATAGTTAATTGGTTATGTTATTTATATAGGAGTTTGGAGGTGAGGTCAGAGTCAGAGATTATTTGTGGGAATGAACTTTATTTGAATGGTATTTAAAGTTAAATAATGAATGAGGTCACCTAGAAATAGTATGAGAAAAAAATATTGGAAGAGCTTGAAGGGTTTGAGTGGAAGGAATATGGGGTGGAGTTAGGACTCCAAACGATGGTCACTTAATTTTTTCTTTTTAATTTTTTCCATTTATTATAAAAAACTAAAACATACAAAAGTTTGAGCAAGGCTACATGGTACAATGAATACAGTGAGTACAGTGGGGGTAGTCATACACTCACTACCTGGTTTCAACAATTGTTAACATTTTGCCGTATTTTGTTCATCTGTATACCTATCTCTGTATCTGCATCTACATTTATATTTATGTCTACCTACACATCTCTCCAAACTATTTCAAAATAGACTGTAGATATTATGACACTTTGCCCCTAAATATATCAGTAAGGATCTCTTAAAACTAAAAACATTTTTCTCTGTAACCACAATACTATTAACACCTACAGGCATACCTTGGAGATATTTTTATGTTTGGTTCCAGGTCACCGCATTAAGCCAATATTGCAATAAAGCAAATCAAATAATTTTTTTTAATTTTCCAGTACATATAAAAATATGTCTATAGTATACTGCAGTCTGGGAAGTGTGCAGTGGCATTATATCTAAAAAAAACCCAATGTATATACCTTAATTTAAAAATATTTTATTGCTAATAAAATGCTAACCATCATTTGAGCTTTTAGTGAGTAGTAATCACTGATTATAGATCACTTTAACAAATACAATACTAATCAAAACTATTTGAAATATTATGAGAATTATCAAAATGTGACACAAAGACATGAAATAAGCAAATGTTGTTGAAAAATGGTACCAGTAGACAGGCTCCATTCAGGGTTGCCAGAAAAATTCGTTAAAAAAAAAAAAAAAACACCACAGTATCTACAAAGCACAAGAAAGTGCAGCACAATAAAATGAGGTAGTCTTATATAAGAAAATTGACAGTTATTAACCAATATGATACCTCATTTTTATTTACATTTACTCAATATCTCCCCAGATATCTTTTATGTATTTAAGATCACCAACATTTAAAGACCAGGTGGAGGAGCAAGAGCTCTAAAAGGGGATAGGGAAGTACAGGTCTCCGCCAAAGGTAAGGCAGGAAAGCCTGGCATCACGGAGGCCAAAAGAAAAGTGATTTCAGGGATGCTGAATCTGTAAACACTCATGGCCTTCTGCTGTTCTGCTTTGTCGCAGAAAAGTTGGGTATAGGACTATTTGAATAGCGTGATTTATGGATAGTCCTTCAGATTCATGATTTATAATAAACTATGAGTACTCATATCCCATTTGGTTTGGTAAAGAGTTAAAGGTGAAAGCAGGTAAAATCCAACGTTATTTAGTGAAGGACTGTAAGTTGACCGTTGCCTATTGACTTGCACTTTATCATTCCATTTGGTGGTTTTATAGTGCTTTTCTTGTGGCAACTGATCCAATTTCAGTGATTCCTCTCTTTAAAATTTTTCACTCCCTGCATGTCCCATTAAATATGCCATTAATTTAATGTTATTTATAATCCCAGTTCTTTACTCCTCTCACCAATTAGAATGACCATATAATTTATCTCTCAAATTGGAACACTTCGTAAAGTAAAAGCATCATTAATAGTTACACAGAACTAGAGGTATAAAATGGACTGTTCCAGGCAAGTCTGTTTGTATGGTCACCCTATTTATGGGTAAATCCCCTTCTCCCTTTATTTTTCTTTCTTCTCTTACTCCTTCCTTTATAACTGAGGCTACTTAACAAATCAAGAATAAAAGCCCCCAGGATACCTCTCTGTATAGCTTTCAAGAAGTCATAGAATAAAATACATATAACCACAGTTTTTCAAAATTTTAAGTACTGTTAAGTGGTTTCTAGCCTTATCTTACTTTTGTAATATTTTTTAATGTTTGTTTATTTATTTTGAAGGAGGGGAGAGGCAGAGAGAGAGGAAGAGAGAGAATCCCAAGCAGGCTCTGGGCAGAGCCTGAGGCAGGATTCAGTCCCATGAACCATGAAATCGTTATTTGAGCCAAAATCAAGAGTTGGTTGCTTGGGACACCTGGGTGGCTCAGTCGGTTAAACATACACCCCTCTTGATTTCAGTTCAGGTCATGATCTCACAGTTTGTGGGATTGAGCCCCATATTGGGCTCTGAGCTAACGGCATGGAGCCTGCTTGGGATTCTCTCTCACTCTCTCTCTCTCTACCCCCGCCCCCACTTTTTTGCATGTGCACATTCTGTCTTTCTTTCAAAATAAATAAATACACATAAAAAAAAGAGTTGGATGCTTAGCCTACTGAACCCTCCAAGTGCCCTGTTCTAATATTTTTTGGTTTCTAAGGTTTTTCTCCCTTATTAATTTCTGTTTAGGGGCATCTGGGTAGCTCAGTTGGTGTGCTCTGCTCTGGGCATGGAGCCTGCTTAGGATTCTCTCTCCCTCTTCTTTTGCCCCTCCATTGCTCGCATGTTCTCTCTCTCTCTCTCTCTCTCTAAAAAATTCTGTTTAGTATATAATTTATGGAATTTCTTTATAGTTACTTTACATTGACTAATCTGAGTCTCTACTAAAGCCCTCGACTAAAAAATATACAAATTAATGTATATTTTAAATATATGTTCCCTTATTTCATATAACTGATGGATTATATTCTTGCGGTAAAAAGAGATTATGTCCTTGCAGTAAAAAACGTCAATTTAATGGAAGCACAATTTTCAAACATATTTGAAAAAACCTTGTACAAAAATATATTTAAAAAAATCCTTGTATCAATAACTATTTGTTGGATGAACAAATAAATGAGTTAGCCAAATTATAGTGCTTTAGTTTGTTCTTAAAATGGTAGAATAGTAGGTTAACTCTTGTCTTTTCTTGTAAGAAAAGGCAAAGATGAACACAAAGTAAATTTATTCTTTCTTTCATCTTTTCTGCTATGATTGTCCATAAATTTGGATCAAAATAAGTAAGTCCATAGCCTATCAACGGCAGTGGAATTTTGGGTTTCCCCTAACAGTAGGGTTAAAAATGGATTATACTATTACATTCTATTTTGAAATATGGTTTTGGTAGATCATTATAGCCTGAGTTTGATTCTTTAAAAATTTTGTAGTTTTCAGGGTTTTTTTCCTGAAAACTCTCTTTTTAAAGACTTCTCCTTTTGTTAAGAGCAGTTTTAGTTTACAACAGAATTGAGAGGAAGGTACGGAGATTTTCCATACACCCCCTAACTCCCCCCCACCCCCACATGCATAGCCTTCCTCATGATCAACAACACTCAACAGAGTGGCAGGATAAACCTAACACTGGCACCTTATAATCATTCAAAGTCCACATTTACCTTAGGGTCGCTCTTGGTGTTGTACAATCTATGAGTTTGAACAAAAGTGTTATGACATATATGATTTTTACAACACTATAGAGATTATTTTCACTACGCTAAAAATCTCTGTGCTCTGCGTATTCATTTCTCCCACTGCCCCCACCATTGCTGCAACTATGGGTCTTTTGTTGTCTCCATAGTTTGGCCTTCTGAAAGTTTTTTTTTTTTTTTAATTGTCAGCACTGGGTAGTCTACAAAATAATTTTGAAAAACTTCAGTGTTGGGAATTGTTTGTCAGTACTCAGCGTCCATTTCCATTGTCTTCTGTCTTCTCTGTACTGTAGGGGCTGGTAAGCTAAATGCTGCATCTCCCAGGCTCCTTCCAATTAGGGTTCTGAATATGATTGAGTCTACCAATAAAACGTACTCACATGAAATTTATGGGACAGAAGGGAGTCAGAGACCATCTCCTTACCACTGTGGTAGCTGGCGTTAAGTCAGATAGTTTTGTTTACTATAGCCAAATTCCATGTGCCAGTGCGTGGATACCATCTTCACGGATATAGAGGCAATGGCACCAGCAGCAGCAACAATGGTTTTCTCATCCCGGGTTTCTCTTCAGGGTGATCCGTCCTTGGAGCTAGTGGTCCAGTTGCGGCTCCTTGATGTTGCTGCTCCTTACCACAATTTATAGGCACCAAATGTCTGTGTAATGCCCCTTTGAGTTACCTAGAAATGTTTTGGTTTTCTATATTGAATCTTAAACGATACTACTTTATAGTGTTCAGTTTTTGTGTACAGTAAGATATATTGAAGTAGTTTTCTATGAACATAAAAGTTAATTTTAAGGTTTATACATTTTTAGTTTACACATTTTTTTTGTTTTTATTTATTTTAAAATTTACATCCAAGATAGTTAGCATATAGTGCAACAATGATTTCAGAAGTAGATTCCTTAATGCCCCTTACCCATTTAGCCCATCCCCCCTCCCACAAACCTTACAGTAACCCTCTGTTTGTTCTTCATATTTTAGAGTCTCTTATGTTTAGTCCCCTCCCTGTTTTTATATTATTTTTGCTGTCCTTCCCATATGTTTGTCTGTTCTGTGTCTTAAAGTCCTCATATGAGTGAAGTCATATGATAGTTGTCTTTCTCTGACTGACCAATTTCACTTAGGCTCTAGTTCCATCCACATAGTTGCAGATGGCAAGACTTCATTCTTTTTGATTGCCAAGTAATACTCCACTGCATATATATACCACATATTCTTTATCCATTCATCCATTGATGGACATTTGGGCTCTTTCCATACTTTGGCTGTTGTTGATAGTGCTGGTATAAACATCGGGGTGCATTTGCCCCTTCAAAACAGCATACCTGTATCCCTTGGATAAATACCTAGTAGTGCATTTGCTGGGTCGTAGGGTAGTTCTATTTTTAATTTTTTGAGGAACCTCCATATTGTTTCCCAGAGTGGCTGCACCAGTTTGCATTCCCACCAGCAGTGCAAAAGAGATCCTCTTTCCACACATCCTTGCCAACATCTGTTATTGCCTGAGTTGTTAATGTTAGCCATTCTGACGGGTATGAGGTGGTATCTTATGGTGGTTTTGATTTGTATTTCCCTGATGATGAGTGATGTTGAGCATTTTTTCATGTGTCAGTTGGCCATCTGAATTTCTTCTTTGGAGAAGTGTCTATTCATGTCTTGTGCCCATTTCTTCACTGGATTATTTGTTTTTTGAGTGTTGAATTTGATAAGTTCTTTATAGATTTTGGATACTAACTCTTTATCTGATATGTTGTTTACAAATATCTTCACCCATTCCGTCAGTTGCCTTTTAGTTTTGCTGATTGTTTTCTTCGCTGTGCAGAAGCTTTTTATTTTGATGAGGTCCCAATAGTTCATTTTTGCTTTTGTTTCCTTTGCCTCGAGAGACGTGTTACAGTAAGAAGTTTCTGTGGCCAAGGTCAATGAGGTTTTTGCCTGCTTTCTCCTCGAGGATTTTTATGGCTTCCTGTCTTACATTTAGGTCTTTCATCCATTTTGAGTTTATTTTTGTGTATGGTGTAAGAAAGTGGTCCAGGTTCATTTTTCTGCATGTTGCTGCCCAGTTTTCCCAGTACCACTTCCTGAAGAGACTTGTCTTTATTCCATTGAATATTCTTCCCTGCTTTGTCAAAGATTAGTTGACTATACGTTTGTGGGTCCATTTCTGGGTTCTCTATTCTGTTCCATTGATCTGAGTGTCTGTACTTGTGCCAGCACCATACTGTCTTGATGATTACAGCTTTGTAATACAGCTTGAAGTCTGGGATTGTGATGACTCCAGCTTTGGTTTTCTTTTTCAGGATTGCTTTGGCTATTCGGGGTCTTTTCTGGTTCCATACAAATTTTAGGATTGTTTGTTTTAGCTCTGTGAAGAATGGTGGTGTTCTTTTGGTAGGTATTGCATTGAATATGTAGATTGCTTTGGGTAGTATTGACATTTTAACAATATTTGTTCTTCCTATCCAGAGGCATGGAATATTTTTCCATTTTTTTGTGTTTTCTTCAATTTCTTTCATAAGCTTTCTATAGTTTTCAGCGTATAGATTTTTTGTCTCTTTGGTTAGGTTTATTCCTAGGTATTTTATGGTTTTTGGTGCAATTGTAAATGGGATTGATTCCTTGATTTCTCTTTCTGTTGCTTCATTAGTGGTATATAGGAATGCAACTGATTTCTGTGCATTGATTTTATAAACTGCAACGTTGCTGAATTCAGTTTACACATTTATAAACTATGCTGTGAGAACCATTTCTTATTGTTAAACATTTCAGTTTATAATAGAAATTTTATACTTCGCCCTGAAGATACATTTCTGGTTAAAAAAAAGCCAGTACAATTTAAGGCATACATTTATATATGTGTGTGTGTGTGTGTGTATAATATATATATTTATATATTATATGTATATACATTCCATATGTATTCATAATTTCCTAAATTAATCTGTAGGAGGGTTTTAGAAATGAATAATTGCAGCAACTTTATATGAGACTTGAAATCATTTTATTTTGATGGAGGAGAATAGTAAGCGAGGTAAATGGTAGACTACAGGGAAGTTGCTAAGTAGGATTCTGATTGGGGCCAATTGAAACTGTTAACATCCTCAGGCATTGAAAGTAGGATGGTATCTCCTCCTACCTGCTTTATAAATTTTTTTTTTAAATGTTTATTTGTTTTTGAGAGAAAGAGAAGCAGAGTGTGAGCAGGGGAGGGGCAGAGAGAGAGACACACACACAGAATCTAAAGCTGACTCCAGGCTCTGAGCTGTCAGCATAGAGCTCCATGCAGGGCTCAAATTCATGAAGCACGAGATCATGACCTGAGCCGAAGTCAGATGCCTAACTAACTGACCCACCCAGGTACCCCATTCTTCTACCTTGTTTAGACATCTATCATCTGTGTATTAAATTTATCTATCATTATCATCTGTCAATCATCTACCTTTCTCTCTGAATATACATGTGTGTGTATATATGTACCTATATGTATATATGTCTAAATGGATAGACATACAAGTAGCTATCTCTAAAAATTTTTGCCTTTCTTATTCCATGCTGACTACTCTGTTGCTTCAAAAAATCGTATCAGAAATTAAATTCTTAACCTTTCTCTCTTTTGGGCCTCTGCTTTGCTGATGCCCTGTGTAGGTACCTCAGATTGGAAGCCCTCAAGTCCCTCAGTTAAGGGTCTGGAGCAACTTGTAAAGCTGGTGTGAGGGAAGAATAATGATATGTTGAAGAGAACTTTTGGCCAAGTTTACATTTTTGCTTGGGTCTAGTCTTGGCCAGCTGGGAGTGAACACATACAGAAAGAGGGATAATCATTTTGGGACATTACAAATCAACTCTATTAAAGCTCTGCTTGCATCAGTTGCTTCTAGAGTAGTAGTCTGTCTTCCCCTTGATAGTTAATTGTATGAATAACTTGCTAACTTTTAGTCTTAAAAGTTCTCTGTCTTTCTTAGCAGGCTCTGACAAGATTCACTCCCAAGAACCTAGCAATATGCTGATATCTGTCTCTCAGAACAAGTTTATTGAATAAAGGAACAGATGGATAAATAAAGAAATGTCAGTGATACATGCTACTTTACCACTGTGAAATTTCTCCTCCGCCATCACATGTATATGCCTGAGATAAAATATAGCTCAGTGTATCCTGAACTAGGCTTAATGATGTGTGTGTTCTATTGTGAAAATTGTGTTTTTCTGAATTTCAGTTGCTTTATTTTTGTTTTGTGTGTATACAGCTGGAAATAGGAATGTTTAGAAGGCAGCAAATAACAAAATTATGTAGACATACCTATATTCTCATTGTCTTAAAAATCAGAAATTGTCCTAGTTTCTTGGCATTCATGAAAGCATTCCTTCAGGATAATTGGATGTGATCTTTCTAAAGCTTTTTCTTAGCCCTATGGAATGACCATTTATCTCCACAATTTTCTGCTGCGTCTTTTTTGAATTAAACTCAGCACATTGTTTTTCTTAACTGAAAGGTCAGACTTTCGATCTGATTATTTCACTAGAATTATTAGCCAATAACATCTCTATTTTTCTACAAATATTTTCTCTAATTTCTTTTTCTCTAAATATATCTCAGAGCTAATAACTTTTAAAGTAGTCTTTCTTTTAACACTAGAATTGCATTTTGATGATTTTAAGGTATACTGGGAAGACTTCACTGATTCTCTATTTGTCGGTTGCATATTTATTTCACAAATGAACTTCTTTGAATGCTTATCCCATAAGAAACATTTATAAAGTGTACTCCCAAAATATATTGTAAGCAAGTATAAATTTCTTAAAGATTTGAAGGAGACTTAGAGGCTTTTCTGCATATTTTCAAATATCTGGATATGGGACAGAGATTTTGCTTAGTAGGTTTAAAAAAAAATTGTCAATTTAATGAGGAGAGAATCCGAAATTTCCACCAATGTACCATATAATCCCAAGAATCTCTCATCGATACTTCGTTGCTCAAGGTTTCCCATGGTATGTTCCAAGGAATAGCAGTTTTGAGGAATGTTTGTAGTGCTATACAAAGACATGACTGTGGTCAAATAAACTTTAGGCGAAAAAATCTTAAATGGGCTTCCTTATTACTTAAGGAAGCCTCAGAAACCATAACATGCTTCTGTGTTCTACATTTCTCTAAGAGAGGAATAAAGTTCATAGCTTTTCTCAGGCATTTTACCTCAAGGAAACTTTTTTTTTTTTCACAAAGCAATTTTGTGGACTTCTGTTCTCTAAGACATGTTTTAGAATTGGTGTAGGCCAAAAAATTGAGATGGACAAAGTGAGTTTTAACCCTTTTAAAGATCAGATTTGATCACTCCTACATACTCCTCACGAGTAGTGATGGACAGCTCACTTTCCTGAGCCTCACAGAGGTTCTAAATCAAATTCCCAGTGATTTGTTGCTGACTTTGTTTCTTAGTAAACAGTGGGGAAGAAATCAATCTCTTGCAGCATTGGGCATTGTTCACAGTATCAGGAGAGGCATTCTTACTAGAATAGCATTTAGGAGGGTGGAATAGAGAGGACAGGGGTCTTTGTGGAATGAAGACTTTCCTAAAAACATTTTAAATTGACTAAGTATCTGTCAAGTGTAAGAGCTACGTAGGTACTATGAAGTAGGTCAAAGTGTGGATAGCTAGTGGTCTTTTATATCACCTCCTTCATATGAGCCCTACTGTTCTATAAGAAAATTCTGATTACATTTTCCATGAGAAGATTTCTGTCACCACAGTGTCAGTCTCTCACTAGTATTCTTTTATGTTAATTAATTAACTAAAGCTTCATTTAATAAATATGTATTACATGCCTAAGAGGTATTGTTTACTGGGATGGGAGACTTTTAAAAAGGAGCAAGCATAGATGTGCAGAAGAAAAAGAAATCTGTAACATATCAAGCATGAGATGCTCCCTTAGATATTAAAGTGGAGATGTTGAGTCAGTTGGACAGAGGAGTCTAGAGTTGAAATCAAATTTGGGGCTGGTCATTTACATTTGGGAACCATCAGCATAAAGATGATGTTTAAAATGGGATAAATGAAGTAACCTAGATATATAGTATAGTTAGGAAAGAGAAGAGGTTTGAGAACTGATCGCTGAGGGCATACCAGCCTTCTAAGATCAGAAAGAGAACATATATGTGGCAAAAGGGGTGGAGAGAAGTGGCCAACGTCTTGGATGGAACAATTGAGAGTCTGCTATGTTCCGGAAGCCAAGTGGAGACAGTATTTCAGGAAGGAGGGAAAAATCCTGTCAGGAATTCTGGAGTCAGGTAGGGTGAGGTCTAAGTACTTTCCAGTAGATTTGGCAATTTTGGGGTCATTGAGGACCTTAAGAAGTCGGTTTCTATAAAGGAGGTGCCTTCTGTATATTGCTAGCAGTGGATGGTGTCATATAAATTGCCTTCCAAAGATTAGACCCTTATTTCATATAATTGACTTTGGATCAAAAGCTATGTTTTTAGTCCATGTAAACATTGTTCCTTATTTGGTATCTGTATGTATATGGACTAGAGAGAAAACGAGTTTCTTTTTGTGGCTAGGATTTTTTTTTCTTTAACCTTTTGGTTTACTCTTGGTTCATATACCCAGAGGATATGCTGGATATGTGATGAAAAACTCTAAAGTAAACATTTGAATTGAAACCCAAATATTTAATTAAAAAAATAAGTGTCTCATTTTAATGAGGCTTTTTCTTTGGCACCAAAGCACCACTATTTCTTCCTAGGCTACTTTCTAGCTAGAACTGAGGTAACAAAGTAAGCCTAATTTTATGTACTATGATTGTTTTTTATGTTGAAATGGCCTTAATTTATATTATTTGCATTCATTATTCTGGGGGTTGATTTTAAAAATTGCAAGAAGGTAAGATAATATGGATGCTATCCTATCTCCTAGTCTCTAGACAAGCCACAATTAAGGAATTAGAGTGAGCTAATTATACAACCTAATATTAAATATCTCCAAGAAAGGAGATGAGAAATGTACTAGGAAATTGTAATAGCTTTTCCTGAAACATTCAAGCTTTTTCTAATAAATATTGTAATTCCAATTTCAACTGAACTGAGGTCACACTGAGCAGTCAAAAATAGCTTCTTAACACCATTTGTATATTCTATATTTTTTCCTAGCTCATATTTTAGTCTGTGTGTCAAAATGGAGAAAATGAGTTACGTTGTTTTTCCTTTTCTCTCTCTCATTTTTTTCCAAAAATATGACAGTCTGACAATGAACTAAGCCTTTCAAGGTCAGCACATATGTGCCTCTGTTTCTTCATTTGCAGAATGGGCAGAGTTTCCCCTTTGTCATGTCTCCTGAATGCTCTGAAGTCTGATTAGATTATTAGACTCATTAAGTAAACTCGGTGCCGTTTGCCTCCTTGTACTAGGAGAAAGACATTTTGCTCTTTTGGTATTTGAAATCTGTGAAAGAAAGAGAACTTGCTGTATTTGTTATTTGAATTTTGTGAGGAAGTTTTACGCAACATACATCTAGCTAATTTCAAGAGAATTTGGTCTTACGTGCAAAGCTTGATCCTTAATGTAACCAACTAAAAACCTCATACTGATATTAGCTTTTCTACCAGCTCCTTAACATTATCATGGTACAGCCTTTGAATAAACCCCTAATACAGTTCTCAAATATAAAGAAGCTGTGGCAAAGTTGATCTAATGCACTTGGGGGAGGGTGTGGTGAGCTGTGAGATTATGAGATAATTTGTCAAACAGTAGTGTCTGATAGGATAATCAAATAGGACTGATTTTGGACACATATATTTTCAACCTAACTGATTTCTAGTTTTGATTGTAAACAGGACTTTAAAGGAGTGGTAGAATTTTGTCATTTCATATCCTGTAGATGGCAATGTTGCACTTGAAAAATAAACAGATAAATGCATAAAGAAAGTCTGTTTATCAGATGCAGGGTTGCTTAATAATCAGTGAACAAAAGCTTTAATGCCAATTCAAGGTACAATGTTTGAAAAGTATATTTCAGATGTAGGTACATATGGAATAGGCAAATGTCTATAAGTGCCAGCATTTACATTTAAAATTGTGCATTGTTTTAGAGAGTGTTTTGTTTAACTGTGTACTTTCCTCTAAGTGGTTTCATTTTTCTTTAAATAATGCATTATTTCTGGTATCATACTTAGAGTTGGTTTCTCATTGCTGAGAGATGAACACTGTCATTACTAAAACCTACAGATTTTAAAAGTTCATACCATTTAGTGATCCACCACGGAATGAGGAAGACAACACACTTTGGCTTTCTTATTGGTGTCCAAGGGCATTATTGCTTTCTCTGGATTTGAGCCCAAGGCTTCAGGGATTGAGGTAGGAGGGTAATGCTTCCTCAAGCCACTCACTTTGTTATTCTCATTCAGTGGATTGGATTTCAAAAGCAGCCAAGAGAGCCATATGGGACAGTTTTATTTAAAATATAAAGCCTCAATAAGGCAGATATGCCAAATCACTTGCTTTTAAATTGAGATGAAAAATTCAAATGTATGTAAAGGTATACTGCAAACATACACCAGGATGTATGTTGATAGCAAAGTTGAAACTGTCAACTTTAGAAATCTAGTATCTTGATATTTGGACCTAAAGCTACCTTGTGTCATGGTGATAGAATGAAGGCACATGAAGAAACAGAATCATGGTTTTGTTCTGGCTCATTTTCCTTCTTAACCATGAAATAAATCCCTGCCATTATTATGATTGCTCAGAACAAAAATTTCTTGGTTAATTTTATCCAGACAAAGAACCAATCTTATGCTCTTTGGTAAGAATGGGACAACAACCAAAATGCCCAGGGACTGTGGAAAGAATTTGAAAGTGTGATTTAAAGCTTTGGGTATAGTGTCAGACTGAATGGGAATGATCTTTCTTGGGATTAGAATATATACTAGCCTTATTTTTTTCTTTCCCTAAAACATGCCTTTGGTACTGAATATTAATTTTAGGTGTTAGAAATTTCTGGTCATATTCCATTTCAGTGTGTATTTATGCTCTGGCTTCTCTTCTTTTACAAATTCTTTGACAGCAAGAGAACAAGAGCTGTGCAGGGCACCGGTTGGGCAGGTGGGACAGCCCTGAGGTGCCACCTGGCTGCGCCCACCTCATATGACTTGCTGAAAGTCACTGGATGATGATGAACTTCACTTTTAATTGGTGAGATAGTAAAAATACCTGGACCCATCTCTTAAGTATTTTGGCTTATAAGTATTCAATAAATGATAGCTTTTACAGTTTTTGTTTTTCTCTGAGACCCGAGATTTTCTCTCATCACTTTTTTCCTTTCAGCAAAAGAAAAATTACATTATACTATTCAATAAATATTTGTTAAAATGATATTTGGAGTGAATTAATTAATTATTGAAGAGAGTTTGTTCAGTGACATTCATATCAGAAAATTTTTTCCAACTTCTCTCTCTAGACTCAAGTGTAAGACTAAGAGTAACCATGTCTCAAAGGTCTGTGATTAAATCACACTAAAGAGAAGAAGCAAAGCAAAAGAATGTCAATATATTTAAATATTTATTATGACATGACAAGTATAATCATAGAATTTATCCCATTGAGAATTTCTAATGAAGTTCATACTGGGCTCTGAGCTCTTCAGTTTATGAGTGGGATTCCATTCTAACTTTTGCATCATGACCTGGGAAATAAGCAAGATCTCAAGCTCAATATTGAAAGAAAGGTTAATTATTTGTCTGCTTATTATGTGTATGTGTATGTTTTCATTTTAAAGCAAAGAGGCTACTGGGGTTCTGTTTTATATACTAAGTTTAGAGAGCTTTAGAGAACACATAGAGAACACTGCTAAAGTATCCCAAAGCTAAACGTTGGGTTTAGTAAGATTTCAGAGGATGCAAATCTTTGTAAATTAGTTTTTACTATGAACTGAATGCTTCAGCTAATGATCACAAATAAATCTAATCCTGTAAAACTCGTGGCCCAGCTGAGAAGTCTGTGATTAAAAATTGGATTCCAGATATAAACTCCTCTTCTTTTCCTGGGTTCAATATATTTTGTGAAATGGTCTGCCAATAAAGAGTAATGCATTTGGATGGCTTGCTTTTCAGGAAAAAACAGAGCAGGACTTTTACCGTTGATATGAGACACTGTCTCCTGTACATGCCTAATATCTAGAATATATTAATTTCTATCAATAAAGAATATTGAGTGTCTCTAACATTGAGAGAATACTTACCAGATATCTGGTATTATATTAAACAACTTACATGGTTAATCTTTCCATGGTTACCTCATCCTGCAAGGTAAATACTGTTGTCATCAACATTATTTTAAAGAGGAATGACTGCTGGAGAGGTTAAAAGAGTAGTTTATTGTTTCCGGCCAGAAAGTGATATGTTGGGCCATGAGGTTAGGCAGTCTGGCCACAGTCATAGTCTAGAGGCTGAACTCTTAAACACTAGACCATCCTGTCTTTCTAGCAAACGCCTTTATGTAGAACCCTTGTCAAAATTCTAGCTGAGAAAGACTATTGAAGAGAAGCAATGGAATTCCATGTGTCTTAGTTCAGGGTATGTTTGTCTCTCTGGTTATATTTCTTATATCTCTCTGGTTCTGTGTTTCTTAGTCTGGGACATATTATGTTCCTTCAGAAGTTATATTATGACATAGAATTAATATGACATACCTCAAGAATGAATCATTTTACTCCACTAGAGTGGAACACAACATTATTACTATTATAGTATTGCAGATGTTTGTAGCTTGAAATTATTTCCAGTGGAAATAATTGAAAAACTCTTGTAATTTTAAAAGTTCTCATCTAATTCTCTATCTTAACATAAGCTTGAAGACTAGGAAGTAACATAGCTTTACTGTATTCCTCTGGTTCTCCTTAGAATTCTTTTTATTATTGAATTCTGTTTAAATATCATTTGCTGTTTTCATACGTGGTCTATGATATAATAGGGAATTTTTCTGTGGCATAAAAAACAACTGCTGTTGAGGTCTTCATTTGTTACCTTATTTAGAGTCCCTTGTAAAAAACCCTTGTGACAAATTCCTCCAAGAACTGGGAACTTTCCTAGTGAGTTCATTATCTACTGAACAATGAGAGTATGCAGTTCACTGTGTTGTCCTTTGACCTGAATTACTAGGAATTTAGAATTAAGGTTTGAAATGACTTGTTATATTTCTCCTCAGTCAAGACTTCCTGTAATTTTGCTCCTTAGTTCTCCTGCTATAGCTCTTTTAAAATCTTACCATGAGTTAGTTGTCTTGGGTTTATTCATATGCTTTTATTACAAATTGCCCCAAATCCTTTATGGAAATGAACAAGAGTATAAAAGAGGTGAGCAAGAAATACATATAGAAAGAAACATTATAATGTATACTTTTGTTTTTTCTGCACATGTAGGTGGGATTTTCATCAGTAGAGTAAACAATACAATGAAATGCTAATGTATGACTGATAACTTATTTTTTGTTATTTCTTGTTTTCGATGCATGGATATTTTGGCTATAACATGACCTTCCACAAAGAGAAGGAAAAATAAGGTAGAAATAGAAAGGGAGGCAAACTGTAAGAAACTCTGAGATACAGAGAACAAACTGAGGGTTGCTGGCAGGGAAGTGGGTGGAGGGATAGGCTAAATGGGTGATAGGCACTGAAGGAGGGCACCTTGTGGGGTGAGCACTGGGTGTTATATGTAAATGATGAATCACTGAGTTCTACTCCTGAAGCCAGTACTACACTGTATGTTAACTAACTTGAATTTAAATAAATTTAAAAAAATGACCTTCCACAAACCAAACTTTAAAATAAAACCAAATATTTTTTAAGGTTTATTAAGATTTTGATTGATGTTTGTTTACAACCACATAGGTGATAATGAATGCTTAGACAGAATAAGCATTGACTAGATATATTAATCCTAAAAAGATTCTAGAACATGATAAAAGGAAGAGAGATTGAGTATGGATTGTGAAGACCATGGCTCATTCTGTTAAATGTTCTCTTTCTTGAGAAAAATGTATCCACAACTCAAGGGGGTAACCTACATGTTTTCCTTAATTAAAATTTGCATTTCCTCACTTAAGTTATAGAAAATATGACATTTTTACAATAGTACACAGATCTGTTTTTTCTACAGTTGTGTGTGAGATAAGGGGCACATCTTTTTGCCTTTAAATCAACTATCATTCTGAATTCCTCATGAATCAGTTATTATTTTTCATTTATCTAAAGATAGTGACTTCCTAGTGCATCAAATTGTATAAGTGTACATAGTTTAGAAAAAGTTACAAATATGCAGAGCAAGATAGTTCCAAAAGGTACAACAGAAACCAGTTATAAAAGTATTATGACATTGGGCAATGTTTGAAATAAGTTGGTATTTATCTGTGTCATCAATGCTTCATGAAACTCTGACTCATTTCATTAGTAGAAATATCTATCCAGAAAGTCAATAAAGAGTGCTGAGAGCATTTGTGAAATGCCATTGACTTTTACAATTGCAAGAAATCCATCTCCCTAAACATGAATTGTGCTATGTCTTTGTGTCTTCCAATCAACATCTCCCCATCCAATAATTTCAATGTCAGTAAATAGAATGGAACATGAAAATCCCTTGTGTCTATTCTTCCTGTCAGAACAAAAACTCTGACCTTGCCACATCTATAGAAAGTTAATACACCTGGAAGAATTCAATACAGCTCTTTTGGCTAGAACTATAGCTTTAGTTTATATTTTGGAAATTATTGAGGAGGTAATTTGACATCTTTATTTTAAAAATTATATTAATAATTTCAGGAACATGTGAATAAAGTAATCTTTTTCAGTCAAATTCTTATACTTTTATGGAATGCTACTTTGTCTTTAATGACTTGGAACAGTTTTCTTCTTCCTTGAAGAGGATTTATGCTTTTGTTAGATTGTGACACCCCGCCACCCCCTGCCCCCAGTTCCAAAAATGTCCTGAAAAGAGAAAACAGAGCACAGTGATGCCATTATCCCTAAATATATTGCCTAGAACATCCTTGTTGTGTGGTTATTATTATTTTTACTTAGGGCAATATTCTTTTATCTTTAATATGTATTTATTTCTTTTGGTATATTTGGAAAATTCCCAATTTCTTTATTTATTATTTTCTTTATTTTATGGAAAGGGGGTGTACAGTTATGGAAAAAAAGTATTCAGAATTGTCTCTTATTGCCTCAATGTATAGAAGCAGAATACATGGGAGGTGATTGGAGGACTCAGTCCATTGAACGTCTGACTTTGGCTCAGGTCATGATCTCATGGCTTGTGAGTTCGAGCCCCACATTGGGCTCTATGCTGACAGCTTGGAGCCTGGAGCCTGCTTCAGATTCTGTGTCTCCCTCCTTCTCTCTGATCTTCTCTCTGTTCTCTCTCCCTCTCTCTTTCTCTCAAAAATAAATAAAAACATTAAGAAAAAAAAAGAAGCAGAATACATGGGTCAAAAGCTTCAGGGGGTCATTGGCTCTTTGTAAGAAAGGATTTTGGACTTGACCATCTTGGCATTTCAGCCTCTGGGAGAGTGTAGTAAAGGGAACTCAAGTATCAGACTGCTGGTATTGAACATTGTACTCCTGTGTATAGAAGATTTCCTCCAAATTCTTGTTATAGCTAATTCCTATTTTCTTCACAGATCAGCTTGAATTGCATCCCCACTGGGGATTTTTCTTGGAACGACTCCTCTCCCACTCACAGTAATATCTCTGTGCTTCAATATCACATGTGCTTGTCTCTATCACAACACATGTTACTCTCCATTGTGATTGATAAATTACTTGCTCATACCTGTGGCTGGTCTTAAGTGGCTTAAGAGTAGGGATCATCACTCACTTGTTTTTGTATCTCTAGCATCCAGCACAGTTCCTGGTAATAACAAAGTTGAATGACTGTAGTGTTTTATTTATTTATTTTTTGTTTCATTTTTGTACCTTCTACAAACTCCTACAAGGTATAGTGTTACATGATGTAACATGTGTATAGTTGCTCTAAAAGACAATTTATTTGATAATCTCTTATTCATTATGAATGTATCTCTTAGGATCATAGGCAAGATACTTTGCAAGTTTATTGTTATTGTTGAAAGTCATTAGATGCCAATTTCTACATCCATTTTATTTTTTTTGTAGGACCAAATATTTGAGTGGTAGTAATATTTATTTATTTATTTCACTTTTCTGTTTCCACTGAGGCTTTAGAGGAGAGCTGTGCAATTGATTGAGCTAGAATAAAAAAAGATAGAAAATACCAAGGGTTATTGAGAATATGGAACAAATAGAGCACTTAGGCACTGTTGATAGAAGTGTAAATTGCTATGAAGTGTTTTGGAAACTTGTTTGCTAGTATCTGTAGAGCTAAATATATACATGCCTATGATCCAGCAGTGCCACTGCTAGGTAAATGACACATTGAAAGGAATACATATACTCATCAAAATATATACATAAAAATGTTTATAGCAGCCTATTTGTAATAGCTTTGAATTAGAAATAATACAAATGTCCTCAACAGTAGAGTGGATGATTGTTGTATGTAAATACACTGAAATGCCTATACAGCAATAAAATGAATGAAATGCAGCTACATGCAGTAATATGGATGAATCACACACACACAATAATAGTATTGAATGAAAGCATGCAGAACCAAAATAACACATATTATATGATTCCACTTTAATAATTTCAAACACTGACAGAATAAACCTATGGTGGTAAAAGCCAGGAGAACTTGGGAGTGAAGAGAAGATATTGATAAAAAGTGGGGCATGAGAAGAGCTTTTATGGAGTTGCACTTGTTCTGTTTCATAATTTGAGTGGTGGCTATCCACGTGTGTGTATACAACTATGATCTGAGCACTTTTCTGTATGTTTCTTACACGTCACTAAAAACTTAAAAACTAAATGAAGTCAGAATAAAAAGTCAAAATCATGATTTAGCAATCAGTAGGAGGTATTCTAAATGGATATTTTGTCTTAAATAAAAATTTCACAATCTACCATTCTTTTATTAAATGTGTAGAATTTGTCTATATTAATGTAGCCAAGCTTTTCTGAACCTTTAAGCTTTTATTATTGCCATTCTATTGACTAATGAACAGGCAGATACAAAATTCTTTGAACACTAGGTGTTAAAACAGGACAACAGGTCCCAGAAGGGTCACTTGTGCTACTAAGTCCCAGTGAATTAAGGTCTGAGCTCTCCTAGAAATGGAATTTTAAACCAGTGGATCAGGAATCACCTGATCAGTGCCAGTTAGGAATCTGCCAGATAAACCCTTGCCATTCTCTAAAGGAAAGTAATCTTGCAATAACCAACCTGCTTTGTTGCCTAGAATAACTTCCTTGTTTCTGCCCCCTTCTGCCTATAAAAGTTCATTTTGTATAGCCTTTAGAGATTCCTTTTATTTGCTAGATTGGATGCTTCTTTACACATGAGTCTCTGAATAAAACCAATTAAGAGCTTTAAAACTTACACAGCTGAATTTTGTTTTTTAACAGTAATGATAAAGTTTCCCTTTCCTGTCACCAAGAAAGAAAGAAAGAAAGAAAGAAAGAAAGAAAGACAGACAGACAAATAAAGAGTAGTCATGTATCTTACTGGATTATCTGATGATTTGTGATTTTTTGACCCATCATTTCTTCAGAAAATCGTCAAGCTGCTATACAAGTGATCTACTGTTCAGGCGATGCTAATAAAATGGCTCGATTAATGATGACACTTTAACATGAAAAACCATTGAGCTTTGTGTACTTGTAAATTGATTTGTATTTTGTTATAATGTGCGTATTATTTATAGCATGTCTCTTTTTTCTTTTTTTTAAGGAAATAATTTCTGGGGCACCTGGGTGGCTCCGTTGGTTAAGCATCTGACTTCGGCTCAGGTCAGTCTCACAGCTTGTGAGTTCAAGCCCACATCAGGTTCTGTGCTGACATGACAGCTCAGAGTCTGGAGCCTGCTCTGGATTCTGTGTCTCCCTCTCTCTCTGCCCCTCCTCTGCTCGCTCGCTCTCTCTCTCTCTCCCCCTACCTTGCAAAAATAAATAATAAAACATTAGAAAAAATTTAAAAAAGTAAAAAGGAAATCATGTCTGGTTAAATAGAGCAAAATGTTATTTTTCCTGAAAGTCAAATTTCTGCATTCACATTTTATGGACAGTAGCAGCTAAGAAAACAAAGTTGTAGAAGACTGACCACTGTAGAGAAATTTATAACACTTTTACTTATTAGCTACAAAAATAGAGGTAATAAATCTGTTACTTCCTTGTTTGTCAGAGTCCAAGGAAAGAAGTGCTTTCATTAGTCTATTTGTCAGGCAGGTGTGAAATGAGCCAGAAAACACTAATATAGAACAATTAGGAGCAATCCAGAGTATGAAATTTTGACGGGAACTTAGGTGGCTTCCAACTGTGTGAAGGTTTCAACATCAACTGACAAAGAAAACCAAAAGGAAGTTAGGGGAAGTTATGAAAGTGGTAATATGAAAAATGACGATACAATCTTTGCAGTTCAGCCTGGCTTTTGAGATGTTCTATTCTGAATGGTTTAATTTTAGAAGGTCATTTAAGTACAGTTAATTGCCTCTCTTAAACTGGATAGCTAACAAGTTTCAAATGCTTTGTGCACTTTGGGCTTCAGAAGTAAAAGAAAGAACTTAGTACTTCTTAGAACTGGCTTAATAGGCAAGACTCATAAATGCCCATAAGTATTCTAACACCAGACAGAATAAAAATCTGATGATATGACCAGATAAATATTGTCAAGAAATGTGAGTTAGAAATACTTAGCATAAGAGTAGTTTCTAAAGAGAGAAAGAGAGACAAAATTTACAATTATGGATTCAGACTTCTACACAAAGTATTAGATTAAATATACAACAATTGTGTTACAGTATTTCTTTAAAAAATTCTCTGTTCAATTTAAGTTAAATTGTTGGAACTATTATGTTGATGACTGTTGTTTCAGCTACAGGGCCCTTAACTGGAATTTATATGCTCAGTCCTGTCATTGGTTGGCAGCATAGCAATTTATATATTTGCCTATATTAGGGACAATTAGGATGCTTAATGTACATTAAATATACAAAATATATTCAGAAAAATCCTGAGTGATGGCAATATGGGAATTTCCAAAATTAGTTTTAGGAAAATGTGAGCTGAATAGAGACCACTGTCCATTACCTGTGATAATGAGGATTTCACATAATATAAAAATAAAATTCATGTTTTAATCTATGGTTTCAGCCTCTCTACTAATATATTTTTAGTACAGACACTAACAAGTGACAGATGTGGTTGACTCGTTTTCTTCCTCTTTCAACTCTCTAATGAGCAATTAAATAGCCTGAAGCAGAACAATCAAAAGGTCTGGAAAATCCACACACCAGGTAATCGGTTTTTGAAAAATTGAGAGTTAATAGTACTTAGCTCTGCTGTTAGTCAAGAATTCCCCAAGCATCTTTCTCAGAATGACTCTGAAAAAAGGGGCCCCCAATAATAACATAATTTTCAGTGGTGGTATCATCAACATTGCCTGCAGCTTTTCAAATACTGTTTCACATGGAGGTATGGGGAAGGCATGCAGTCATGTATGTTGTCCTATTTGAGAGGATCTGGTAAGATTCTGATATTCCAAGCCAGCTTTCCTACTCAAGTATTACATCTTTAGGTCCATCATTAATAATGGGGTCTTTCTTTGGGTAGCAATCCTCTTTAGCATTTCTTTCCTTCCTCGCACCCCTGTATCACACACTGCTGGATTTGAGGTTTTGAAGATAAATAAAGACAAATATTGTGGTCTAATACTGAGTACTACCTTCCAAGACAGTCAGAAATATAAATGTATAGTTACAAAGTAGTATGGCTAGTTCAGAGATAGAAAGATGTTTGGGGTATTTGGATGAGGAAATAGGAGACACACATTAGAAATGTGGCTGGAAGATCATTCCAGGCAAAGAAGATAGAAAGAACAAGAGCAGAGGCTAGAGAGAAGTAGCAAATTGTGTGATGTCTCTGGAGTGTAAAGCGCAAGGTAAGAGTGTGGTAAAGAATGAGGTGGGATAATAAGGTAAGAGGCTTATAATTCATACTCATGAAATCAGGATTTTTCTTATACATTTCAGGGACTTACTGAAGGGTAAGAATATAACTGAAGCAGAGTGAGAACGTTTGCATTTTCGAGTAGCAGTCTGACAGTATTGTGGACATGTAACCAAGAGGAGAATGGTGGCTGGATTGTGGTTAGGAGCTGATGTGGCTGTACAGCTTCGGACATACTCTGACATAGGGCCGTGGGCGTAGGGATGGATGATTGATGATGGCTTCTTGTGCATATTTAGGAGGTCAGATGAAAGATGGTGACTGAGAATGAGAATGAGAAGGGAGCAAAGGCTAATATCTATGTTTTAGTGCAGACCCTGATGTCACTGAGTTAAAAAATAAAAAAGGAGGGCAGTTTAAAGATAATATTAAATTGAGATGTGCACATGCTCATTTCAAGTGGTATTTTGGATAAACCAATGGGATAGTTTAGCCAAGAAGTAGTTTTATAAGTCTGTGCTTTTAGGGAGTTCTTTATACAGAAAATATACATTTGAGAATTGGGGGTATTTACATTTCAGTTGAAACTATGTGAGTGGGTAAGATTTCCCAGGGACTGAGAGATTATGGTGACAAGAGATAAGAGTCCAGTAGTCTCCTAAACACCAAGTTAAAGGGTAGGTAGAAGAAGAGCTACATAAGAAAACAGAAGACAGGCACAGAGGAATCAGAAAAAAAGACACTTAGGCACTGATTCTTAAAATTTAAGAGAATTGGGCATCAAGAGAACAGAAAACCCCAAATCGTGCTTTGTGCAATTAAGTATTGCAGAAAGTTCTATTAGTCATTTTACAAGGGATATTCAGTCAGGAAGATGGCTCCTGAGCAAGTTAGATACTGCTGTGCTTGAACAGCCCCAAGAAATTCTGGAAGAATTGTATGAAAGGCAAGTCCTGGCCATACCCAAATAAAAATTTTATTTCCAGGCAGTGCATTAGTCTCAAACTGAGATGTAAGCCTCTAATTTAGGAGTTTGTATGGGGTCCCTGGGTGGCTCAGTTGGTTGAGCATATGACTCTTGATTTCAGCTCAGGTCATGATCCCAGGGTTGTGGGATCAAGCCCTGCATCAGGCTGAGCATGGAGCCTGCTTAAAATTCTCTCTCTCTCTCTTTTTTTTTTCCCCTCTCTACCCTTTTCCCCCACTCATGTTCTCTCTCCCTCTCTCTCTATTTTTTTAAAAAGTCCACATTTAAAAGGAACTTTCTTGAAGACTTTTTTCCTCAGAATGGGCAGGCCTGACACAGGGTTTAAAACGGTTTTGAGGTTCACATTCAGTCTCATCCTACTGTATTTTATCATTCAGTTAATGAAGAAATATGTATCCAAGGAAAATCAGATCAAGTAAAAGAGGGAAAAATTTGGGTTCTTCTTAAGTAAGGCTCAGGGCTTTCTAAGCCTTACTCTAAGTCATCTAGTTGAAGACTTTGTAAACTAGAGGCAGTTGTAGATAATCTTAATTTTTTTTGAGATAGAAAGAGAATTCTAACTAAATTTAATATCTGAGAAAAAGGGAGCAGAATCCACCATGGGTCATGATGATGTAGACCCTGTGGCCCAATTCTCTACACCTAGACCCACTGAGGCAGGAGTATCCCCTAGAGATTGGCGTCTTCTTTGTAAGAAAAAAATGAAATCTATTCACTGGAATTTGTAATTTGGGGGCTGTTCTAGAATTTTTAAAAATAAATTTATTGTTTTATACCAGTTTTAGAACTGCAGAACTATATGTGATGATAGTATAGGGAGTTTATTAACTGAAGTCCATACTTCATTCAGATTTCCTGTTTTTCCCTAATGTTCTTTTTCTGTTCTGAGATCCTCCCTGTGGTACCACATTACATTTAGTTGTCAGGAATCATTAACTCCTCTTGGATGTGACAGTTATTAAGAATCTCCTTTATTTTGATGACCTTGTGAATTTGAGGAATTTTTTGGTAACGTCTTTTGTAGAATGTTCTACAATTGGGATTTGTCTGACATTTTTATGACAAACATTGACATTGTTAGACTAAGGATATATGTTTTCATGAGGAAACCGCAGATGTAAAGCGTCATTCCCATCATATTTCATCAATATTACTTATCGCTGTTGATGTTAACCTTGGTCATCTGGCTTGAAGTAAATAATGTCTTTCAGGTTTTTCTCCTGTAATGTAACTTATATACTGTACTGTATTGAGGAAGGTACGATGGGCAACAGCCCACAGTTAAAGGGTGAAGAATGATGCTCTAACTCCTTAAATATGGAGTATCTATATACATTAGTTGGAATTCTTCTGCACAGGAAATTGTTTATTTCATTGATTTATATCAGTATGAACTAATGGATAGTATTTTATATTTTGAGCTATAATTCAATACTGATTTATTTATTTATTCATTTTTTTTGGCTCCAATTGTTTCACCTTTGGCTATTGGGAGCTCTTTCAGTTGGTTCCTATATCCCTTTGAATTACTCCAGTGATGTGTTTTTGTTTCTTTGAGCACTTTCTTACTTTCTGGCACTGCAAGATGCTTAGAATCATCTTGTGTAACTTCTGTTGCAATCCTAGAAATAACCATTTCTCTAAGGAGCCCTCATTTATTTGAGAATGAAATTAGAAACCAAGATTTGGGGGCTAGGTCTGCTCTTTGCTATAAGGGTCTTATTGTTTCTGCGCCCTTTCAGCTAACAGAACAAGGAAATCTGTGCATGTATACTAATGCATATATCTCTAGAAATATTTCTACATGTAACCATCTTTATATTTAGCTAAATATTAGTTCATACTGATGCCCCAAACTCTAATTCATTTCCACATGGATCATTCCAGCCTCTTCTCTCTGTAAACTCCTGCTACATCATCCACCAGGCTCTCACCACCCAACATTTACATAACTATACAATCCTATACAATTACAATATAATTGTCTAGTCATTTTGGACTTGTTAACCTGTATCTCCATAGGAAATAACTTTATCAACTTGAGTACACTGCTAGCCACAGTGCTAATTTGCTTTTACTCTTACTACCATTATATAGGTCAGCACTTTATTCCTCTGCCCTCTTCAGTGAGATTGTTCCATCTTGTGATCCCTAGTCTCCCAGATGAATTTTTAAAAACTTTGCATACATTAAGGTTGACTGCTTATAGTGAAAAGCTCTCAGGGTTTTGACAAATGCTTAATGTCTTATATTGAACATTATAGTATCACAAACATAATTATGCCAAACTACGAAAAACTGTGTGCTTCAGCTATTCAAACCACCCTACCACCACCAAACGCCTAGCAGAAATTGACCTGTTTTCTGTCTCTGTAGTTTTGCTTTTTCTAGAATGTCCTAAAATTTAAATCATATAATACTAACTTGTTTCACTTAGCAATATGAGCTGAAGATTTACCTATATCTTTTTATGCATTGATAACTCATTTCTTTTTATTGCTGAGTAATTTTACATTTTATGGATACACTACAGTTTATCCATTCACCTATTAAAGGACATCTTGGTTGCTTTCAGTTTTTGATGATTTTTAATAAATCTGCTATTATCTTTCACATGCAGATGTTTGTGTGGACCTAAGATTTCTAATCAATTGGGTAAATTACTGAGCAGTGAAATTACTAGCTCATATGGTAAGACTATACTGAGTTTTATAAGAAATTATTAAGCTGTCTTCCAAAGCAGCCACAACATTTTGTATTCCTACCAACAGTGAATCTCAATTCCTGTTATCCTGTTACTCTACATTCTTGCAAGAAATTGGTACTGTCAGTCATTAGATTTTAGTCATTCTGATAGGTGTATAGTAATATCATATTTTGTTTTAACAAATTAATTAATGTTCTCTAATGAAAATTATCATATGCTTATTTGCTATCTGTATATCTTCTTTGGTTAGGTTTTTATTCAGATCTTATGCCCATTTTTTTTAAATTGGGTTGTTTTCTTTCTTCTTATTTCTTTTCTCCAAATTTTTATTTAAATTCCAGTTAGTTAACATACAATGTGATATTAAATGTTTCAGCTGTAGAATTTAGTGATTCATCACCTACATACAACACCTGGTGCTCATCACAAGTGCCCTCCTTACTACCCATCAGCTGCTTAACTCACTCGCCCAGCTCCCCTCTGGTAACCATCAGTTTGTTCTTTATAGTTAAGAGCCTGTTTCTTGGTTTGCCTCTTTTCTTCTTGCTGTTTGTTTTCATATTGTTAGGAATTTTTTTTTTGTATATTTTAAATACAAGCCCTATAAACTTATAAAAACTTACAAGTTTTTCTCCAAGTCAATGGCTTCTCTTTTCATTCTCTTGACAATACCTTTTACAGAGATGTTTTTGATTTTAGTATACTCCAAATTACCAGTATTTCCTTTCATGGATCATGCTAATGGTATTTTATTTAGTATCTCATTACCAAAGTCAAGGTCATGTAGATTTTTCTGTTATGTTTTCTTCAATAAATTTTATAGCTTTGAATTTTACATTAAGGTGTATGATCCATTTTGAGTTAATTTTTGTGAAAGGTCTGAGGCCTGTGTCTGGATTTATTTCTGGCATGTGAATGTTTAGTTGTTCAACACCATTTTTTTTTTTAAGACTACCCTTTCTCCATTGAATTGTCTTGACTCCTTTGTAAAAAAATCAGCTAACTATATTTGTGTGGGCCTATTTCTGGGCTCTCTCTTCTGCTCCATTGAACTATGTGTCTGTTCTTTTGCCAATATCACACTATCTTGATTACCTTAGTCTTAGTAAACCTTGAAATTTGATAGTGTGAGTTGTATAGGCTTGTTCTTCTTCTTGGTTGTGTTGGCTATTTTAGGTATTTTACTTTTCCAAATAAATTTTAGAATCAATTTGTTGGTTTCTACAAAATAGCCTTCTGGGTTTTTTGGCGGGGGGGAGGCGGGTGTTACCAGTTTTTTATTTTTTTAAATTCCAGTATAACTAACATGCAGTGTTATATTAGTTTCAGGTGTACAATAGTGATACAACAATTCTATATATTACTCACTTGCTGGGTTTTAGATTGGGATTGCATTGAAATGTACAGATCAAGTTGGGATGGATTGACATCTTTATAAAATTGGCTCTTCTAATCCATAAACATGGAATATCTTTCCCTTTATTTGATCATGTTGAATTGTTTTCATTGGAATTTTGTAGTTTTGTACATATAGTTCTTGTAATATTTTGTTAGATTTCCACCTGACTTTACTTTTTTTTGGTGGTATTGTAAATGATACGTTTTTATAAAAATTTTAAATTTCAGATTCTAAATATTTACTGCTGATTGCGGTTAGACAAAATAATGGCTCCTCAAAGATATCTATGGTCTAATCCTCAGATCTGTGAATGTTTAACCTTGCACTGCAAAATTGACTTTGAAGATGGGGTTAAGGATCTTGAGGTGGGGAAATTTTCCTTGTTTATGTGGATGGGTCCAATGCAATCATTAAGATCCTTTGACTAATACATCATTTAGGAATATGTTGCTTAATTTCTATGCATTTTGGGATTTTCCAGCTATTTATTTGTTATTGATTTCTAGTTTAATTCCATTGTGGTTTGAGAACAGACATTGTATGATTTCTTTCCTTTTAAATTTGTTAAGGTGTGTTTTATGGCCCAGAATGTGGTTTGTCTCAGTGAATGCCCTGTGTGAGTTTGAGAAGAATGTGTATTCTGCTGTTGTTGGGTGAACTTGCCAATAGATGTTCATTATATCCAGTTGATTGATGGTGTTGTTGAATTCAACTATGTCCTTACTGATTTTCTGCCTGCTGGATCTGTTTCTGATAGAGGAGTGTTGACGTCTCCAATGACGATAGTGGCTTTATCTATTTCTCCTTGAACTTCTATCAGTTTTTGCCACATGTAGTTTGATGCTCTGTTGTTAGGTGTATACATGGTAAGGATTGTTATATCTTCTTGTGACATTAATCCTTTTATCATTATATAATACTTTTATTAATCTTTGATAACTTTCTTTGCTTTGATATTTGTTCTATCTGAAATTAATATAGCTACTCTTGTTTTCCTTTAATTACGGTTAGCATGGTATACATTTCTCCATCCATTTATTTTAACGTATATGTGTTTTAATATTTAAAGTGAGTTTCTTCTGGATAATATGTAGTTGAGTCTTGTTTTCTGATTCACTCTGATAATCTGTGTCTTTTTACTGGTGCAAGTAGAAATCTTCGCCATAGAAGTCCAAACTAAACTATGCTTTAGGTGGGGTCAGAGAATGGTCAAACCTGAACTTTAGGAACTTTATACTAAGAAATCAGGGGTTAAGATCCTGGGGTTCTGTGAATTTTGGAGGAGGGGTACACACATATATACTTATTTTTGCTAATGTCAAACTGAAATTTAGGAATTTCTTCAATTATAAATTTAAGCAACAAACCACGACAGAGCTGGAAGTATACATAGAACTCGCCTATATTTTTATATCACATTTACATTTTTTGCAAATAATCACAACATCATTCATGCTTAACACTGAAAAATACAGTAGTCGGTAAACTTATCACTTGATCTTACTATTTATTACACCAGTGAAAAAGCACATATGTAAGTACATCACAAATTGTTTTGAAAGTTTTTTTTTACTAACTACATTTAGATATAATTGGTTTCCTTTTCAATTTTATCTACTTTTATTTTATAAAACAAAAGTTATTCTGAGACAGTATGGCAGGTAGAACAATGGCCCCCAAAGAAGTCCACATGCTAATACTTATGAATTTATTATATAACATGACAAAAGTAACTTTGCAGTTATGTTAAGGTTAAGAATGTTGAAGTAGGGACATTATCCCAGATTATTCAGATGAGTCACATCTAATCATATAAATCCCTGGAAGTAGAAGAGAAAGGAAGAATATTGCTCAGAGAGCTGAGACAGGAGGACTGGAACTATAGTTGCTGGTGTTGAAAATGGGCGAAAGTATCCATGAGTCAAAGAATATAGTGGGGAAAGTCCCCCAGCTACAGACAGCAAGAAAATGGGGATCTTAATCCTACAACTGCAAGGAACTGAAACCTACCAGTAATCCAAATGAGTAGGAAACAGATTATCTCCTAGAACCTCCAGAAATGGATGCAGTGTGCCCACATTGTAATTTTAGTCTGAAAAGACCCATTCTGACCTAAATAATTATAATAAAATATATATTCACTTGTCATTAAATTTGTTATGATTTGTTATAATAGCATTAGGAGACTAATACAGAAGGGATCTTCATGCTTCATTAAAATTCCATTGATGTCCATGACACAAAAAGGCTAAGAAATATTCTGTAGTTTAAGTCAATACTATAGTCCCCAAATCTTTGGAAAGATAAAGATCATGGCATGAAATAACTGATGATCATTAAGACATCCTAAATTTTGACACTGCAAAAGAGTCCATCTACACTAAGAAAGGCAAAACAATTGTACTAACCTTCTCCCTTCCAGTATGGTTCCTTTGTTTTCAAACTACAGGTCCATGACTGATTAGGACAATCTAGCTTTTCCCTTGGATATTATGCTGTATATGTAAACTCAGGCATCTATTCTAAGAATAGCTTTTAAGGAATTGATTGCCACAAGCAATCAAATTGAATATAAACTTATATCATTGAAGAATGCATATGAGTGGGAAGATTGTGCCAGCAAAATCTAATGAGGAAAATGATGTATTAGAAATACAGTAGAATAATGGTTTGTTCTGAGTATGCTTCTGAGGTTGGAATAAATTACATTTTGTTATAATCTCAATATCCCTTGGAAAGAGTAACTATGAAAATGTATGTTGGTGCTAAAGCAGCATTACTGTGTATTCTTTATGAGAATGCATTTTTTAAAGCAATAATCAGAGGACCATGGAACTCTTTAAATACCCATTAAAATTAGGGAGTGGTAGAGATCTAAATTATAAAGCTGCAGGAATATTGCAATATTCCTATCAGATAGCAGAAAGTCCAGAGACAGTTATGTGAGGAGATAATTCTTGAAAAACAGATCTTGGAATTTTCCTTAGAATATACTTTTTAATTAGCTTCACTTTAGTACCTTTCTTTCTTAGATTTTGCCAAAATTTCCTATATCTTTTATTCATAGCTTTTTCTTCCCGGGATTATTTCTAAACAAAACAATATTGCCATTCTAAGCATTTACTCCCAGAATTGGCAAGATTAGGTGAGAAAAGATGGCTTGCCATTGAAAGTGACAGCTTGTTTTCTTTCAATCACCTTTCATTTCAAGGTAAAATTCTACTCATTCTACATGATTTAGTAAAGACCTACTTCCTTAAGATATTGTATTACTTCATCCCTCTGTGGTTTGGTTCCTTCTCTGAAAATTTCAAAGCTCTTGGCATCTATAATTGTTAATTTGAGTCTCAAGCATTCATTATTGCATTCATTCACTCAGCCATCCTTCATTCAGCATGGTTTGAATATCTGCTGTGTGCCAGTCTAGTGCTAGGTTCTGCAGATACAATGGTGAATAGAACTCTGACTATATCCTTAATCTAACAGGGAAACATGTGAAAATAGATAGTTATAGTACACTACGAGAGCATTGTAGTAGAACTTGGAGGAGTCTATTACATATAGATAATTACGTAAATTACACAGTTGTGTTCTTTCTTTAACTATTATTTAAATCCCTATAGTGCTTGACACTTTGTCTCCCAGTATTGGCTGCACTGATGTGCACATAATGCCTATCCTTAATTAAGTTTTCATGATAAAACCTTTTTTTCTTTTCCTTTGCTCTTCTCTTATTTTTCCCTATTCTTCCAGCTCCTTATTGTGCACAGGAAGAAGGCATTTCTTCTTGGTTAGTCCAGTACTGTTATTTTGAGATAGTAGAGGGTGGTGGTTAACAATACAGGCTCTGGAGTCACATTACTTGCATTTGAATCCTGATCCGGCCACTGGATACCCTTTTAACAGTAGGTAAAACATCCAGTGCCCACATTTTCCCCATCTGCAAAGTAGAGATGATCATAGCACTCATCTTCACAAGACAGTATTTGCAAAGTAGCTGGCATACAATAAATACCACACGAACCATCCCATTATTGGTTGACCACAGAACAGAGGCCAGCCCTTCAGGTGATAATTTAAGGCCAAATAGAAAAGCTATTGATAATAGTTTTATTGATTTCGCTTTTCCATTGCACATGCCTCTCAGAGTCCTTTGCAGCACAGAGAGAGGGGACCCTTAACAAGGATCAAAATGGAAGGTCATGGAAAGGATGGGTTTCAGGTCATCAACACCTGGGGGAGTGGAGTTGTTGCTGAGCTTCCAGGGAGTCTGGTCCTTGCTAATCACAGAAGAATCCCTAGGTTTTGACTTTACAAGAGAACAGATAATGGTTTTGACTATCTGGAAAGATCAGTAGATCTTCTAAGTAGTAGAGTTGAGATTTGAACCTATGGCTTTTTGACTTTAAAGCCCATATTTGTTATTGTTGTCGTTTTTTCCTTTTATAAGCAGAGAGTGTTCACAATGGAACAAGGATCCAGTGAGCACACAGAAAAGTGACTGGTACAAGAAATATGATGGTCAAGTGGTCTTAGTAAGAATCAGGAAGAGAGGAGATGTGAACATGGATATGGGGTGTCATGTGTTGTCTAGGGCAGCAAGGGTGGAGAACAGGGATGATGTTTCTTAGTGGTACTGCCATGTGCTTAGACATACCATAAGCATTGTTAATGTGAAATAGTTTGTAAGATGCTTGACTGTTGGTGGAACTCTGCTTTCTATTTGCATTTATTTTTTATTTTTTTAATGTTTATTTTTATGAGAGGGAGAGAAACAGAGAGAGAGAGAGAGAGAGAGAGAGAGAGAGAACAGGGGAGGGGCAGAGAGAAAGGGAGACACAGACACAGACACAGACACAGCTGTCAGCACAGAGCCTGACGCGCAGCTTGAACTTATGAACTGCGAGATCATGACCTGAGCCGAAGTTGGACACTTAACCAACTGAGCCACCCAGGAGCTCCAATTTGCCTTTAAATTACACTGTGCTGATGATATTCCACATTTTCCCTGTGTGAGTATCATAAGTTTGCTTTTTCCTATCAGTGTTATGGCACCATATTATCTTAAATTCAAATATGATATTAGTGTTTTAAAATAGCATACCATTTCATATTCCTACTAATGAAATCCTCTTGCTAAGAATCACATGCAGGGTTGTCAAGATAAGGCAGAATTCTGCCCAGTCCACTTCCTACACTGGTCTTGGCCAAAGGGCTTCCACAGGGGGTCAGGCCTTCTTATGAGTCTCAGTTTTCTGCGTTCCCAAGGCCTGGACTTTGAGGCCCTCAGGAAGCTCAGGTTCCTGTGTGGCCCCTATTCAGGGAAAATCAGACAACCAGCATTCTGAGTGTGATAAGAATTGTGTGATGGGTTGTATAAACTAGATATGGATGTAATAAGGATGTGATGGGGCTTTATTTTAACTACTTTAATCCCTTGGAGGGATTTAAATTGAATACTGGTTTGTTATTTTTCCCTGTGGTTCTTTGTATGTCTTTTTAACAAGCACAATGGCTTTACAAATCCTTTCTCTAGTGATGTCTATTCTTTTCTATTTGGGAAACATCCTAAGTCTCAGAGTGGTACTTGCGGCCCCTCATCACATCTCCCCACCTTATACCCTTCCCTCTACCCTGACTTAAAATGAAAGAAAAGAGAAGGCACTTGTGTGCACCTGAAGCTTTGTCAAGACTCTTTGGTACAATTCAGTGTCTATAAATGTTACAGGACGATGTACAGATAGATGCAAGGGGGCATTTGTCAAATCGAGCAAGCACTATTCCACGGAGACTCTCGTTTCCAGCTCCCTGCTGTGGAGTTGCCTTGAGAATAATTATGAGCAAGCACTGTTGGGGTGTGATGGTGGTCTGGCCAGGGAAAGAAGATACTGGGAATAAACAGCAACCAAGTAGCATAAAAGCCAGCTATCTATTTAAATAATGCTCTGTAAATGTCTACAGTAGCCTGACTAAACTCTGGGATTTTATTTTATTCAGGACTGCTAACTACTTTTTTGTACTGCCAAGCTGTGGAGAAGCCTTTGGGTTTCACTTTTTAAAAAAACCGCTTGTCATCCCTCCCAATCATAACCACTACCATATATATATTTAGAAATTTTTTTAATTTTAATTTAAAAAATGTGTATTTATTTTTGAGAGAGGGAAACAGAGTATGAGTGGGGAAGAGGCAGAGAGCGAGGGAGACACAGAATCCAAAGTTGTATTCAGGCTCTGAGCTGTCAGCACAGAGACTGACAAGGGGCTTGAACCCATGAACCAAAAGATCATGACCTGAGCTAAAGTTGTATGCTCAACTGACTGAGCCACCAGATGCCCCCAATTTTTATTATATCTGATTCTTTTAACATTTGTTATATGATTAGTTTTCTTTCATTATTTGCTAGCCATAAATGAATTTAGAGTCTTTAATATATTTATATACATTATATAAGTGTAGATAACTACCTTAGATTTTGTTTCATAGACAAATCTCTATTTTTTTAAATCCAAATGACTCTAGCTACATGGTTTTTGCAGCACTTTGAATTCAATCTTAGTTTCCTATTTTTAATTGAAATACTCTCCAAAACAAACAAACAAACAAACAAAAAACAAACAAGAAAAGAGAGATGGGAAACTTCTTTTTAGGTGATCCCAGGTTGATATTGTACAGTAGGAAAGCACAGGTGTGCACACATATTTGCCCAAATTAGAAAAAAAAAATTGTTACATTCTCTTGTTTTTGAATGGAAATGCAGAATTACCCTTTTTATCTTTGGGAAGAGAGGACTGGAGTGATACATTTTATTTACAAATAGAAGCTCTCCATTATCACCTACTTTATGGAACACAGTTCGCCAGAATTCAGCGGCACCTAGACGGGCCACTGCTTTCACTGTCCATGGTCCTGGAATCTTTGCCCTCTTCCTTGGCTTTGGAGAATCGTGGAGTAGTTTTCCTCCTACTTCTCAGTCCTTTTCCATCTTCTTAGATGGCCTGTACACTTCTGTTCACTTTCTTATTTTATGCTTTCTTCAGTGTTCACTCTCACAGGCTTCTCTTTCCAATATGACATCAATTTTGAATGTACCTGTTTTTATGGCTTCAGAGCTCAATTTTATGTCTTCTGACCTTACATCTCTCTTGAGCTCCAGGTCTATATTTTCACATACCTGATGGAATTTCTACCTCAGACCCAACCTATCTAACGCTGAGCTCATGGCTTTCCTGTTCTATCCTTTGATATTTTTGTACCAAAGTTGTTACTCCATGTACTCAAGCTCTAGGGAGCTTTGTTAAGCTTTCTAGAATTTCTTGACTTGTGTTAGATTTTTATTTATTTTTTATTTGAAAAAAATTTTTTTTAATTTTATTTTTTTTAATGTTTCTTTATTTTTGAGAGAGAGAGAGAGAGAGACACACACACACAGATCGTGAGCGGGGGACGATCAGAGAGAGAGGGAGACACAGAATCAGAAGCAGTCTTCAGGCTCTGAGCTGTCAGCACAGAGCCTGACGTGGGGCTCAAACCCATGAACTGTGAGATCATGACCTGAGCTGAAGTCAGCCGCTTAACTGACTGAGCCACCCAGGCGCTAAATTTTTAGAAAATGATTGAAATGATACGAAAACCTTATTTTAATTTTTTTCTTCCTGAGTGGATTTGAGTTCAAGGATTTCTTTTGCTTTGTTTTTCAAAATTAATATGTTTAAACAATTTTAATTGCTTGGAACTTTTATGAAGAACTGCCAATTACTTCAAAATATACACTTTAAAAATGCCTGAAAGGATCTTGAAGGTCTCTTAGTATAATTATTTATTACATAGACTAAGAATCAGATGTAGACAGGAGTGAACTGGGTTTCCAACCCTTTAGTGAGGCTATTCTTCTACTAAATATAATGAGAAAAGTATGGTTGTTAACTACATATTCATATCTCTCTAGGTGTGTACAGCTCCACTTCTTTATTCATAACATTTCAAGTCTTCAGACCTACAACAGTTATGTCTGGGAATTACATGCTTTATATTTATAGAAGTCCATGTTTGAAAGTCTGATCTTAGTTTTATCTGACTCAAGGATATATTTCATCCATGGGCCTGGAGTGTATCTCTTTGGGCCTCTTCATACTTTGTTTCTTGTGGGTACAGTCACTGTCTCAAACCTGTCATGTGGTCAGTCTCAAATAATTAGCCAGGTTCAATTTTTATAATAATCAGTCTAACAATAATGACATGATGGGAATTTAGCAGCAACATAAATTATCTTAGATTTAACAAATCACATTATGGACACATTAAAGAAAGAAATGCTGTTCCACTTTTGGAATGACTTTATTATGTGACAAAAAAGGAGCTGAAAAGAATGTGGGCTCTGTAACTTCTAGAAGTAAGGGAAGTGCACTTAGATATGGGTATAACTTTGGTGAGGTTTTATTTGTTAGTAAACTAATAAAATTTGATTCATTTCTCTGGATGAACATTTCTAAATAGAGCTATATAGTAATAAGTACCTGTTGGCTTATATGCCTGTAGTTCCTCACAGTCATCTAAAATGAGCCTGTGGTAATGGTTTTCAGATAATGTAATTATAATTTTTCCACTACAGGCAAGGCATAGTTCCTTTAGGATTTTTGAAATGCCCTTTCTGAGGTAAAATGATTGCTTTATCAAATCCATGTCCAAAGGAATGGTATTCTTTTATTAGATCAAATAACACTTTATATGGATCAACTTGTCTCAGTCTTCACTTATCTTAAGAGAAAGGAGTTATAAAGACTGCAGTAGAGATTTTTCACTTGGTTTGCACACTGTTGGTAAAGGGTGAATGATGAAAGAGAATATAATCATGACTCACACAAATGTAGAATGAATACATGTCAGACATTTTGCTTCACTCATTAACTAATGAAGGAACTAGAAAAGATATTAAAACAAGTAAGTACAAAAGAGAATCTAAAGAGCCACCTAATATATAAGCTCATCGGAAAGGCTGACTTAAATTTGTTTAATAGAAGCAAAGCTGACTTCTTCAGCAGTGGAGAGGGAAGTCAGTTCAGCCTCTGAACTGGACAGAATTTATTTGCATTACTGTAACCAAGAATTCTTTGGATTAATATAACTTTTCTGCCAATTAATGTCTATCTCTACAGAATTATAGAATACCTAAAGACAACAAAAGGTACAAACTCCATAAAATTTAGCCTTGAGTATATTCTAAACAATGCATTGTTTTTGTTGAAGACACTCTTTCATCTTTTGGTCCACATTCTTAGCTTTCACAGTATTTCCCTACAGAATGCTTTCTTTATTTTAAGTTTATTTTTGAGAGAGCGAGCGAGAGCGAGCGAGCATTCAAGTGAGGGAGGGGCAGAGAGAGATTGGGAGAGAGAATTCCATGCAAGCTCCTCTGCACGCTGTCAGTGCAGAACCCAACTCGGGGCTAGATCTCAAGATCGTGAGATCATGCCCTGAGCTGAAATCAAGAATTAGACGTTTAACTAACTGAGACACCCAGGTGTCCCGAGTGCCTTCTTCTTTTGACATTAAACCTTGTAATGGTCTTCAAGGAGGTAATATTCTGATTTGTGTTTCAAAATGGTTTTTATTCTCTCTGCTTAAGCCCACCATTCCTTTTCTCCATCTTCTTCTTAGGCAACTCAGTCATAAATGTGTACTGGAGAAGACCATATCTTAAAGTTGGAAAATGATCCTGAAAAGTGTCTGAAAATGATCACATTGGCTGATTTGGGGAAGCTGTTGTGTGAATGGAATAAGGGGGAGGGGAGTGTTAGACATTTTAAAATGCATTTTAAGAAAAATGAATTTGAGACCCTTTTGCTTAGCAAGTTTTTATGTGTTTTTTATAGTTAATAATTCTAAACAATAATAGGTTTATCAATTATATATCATGAAAAATAAACAGAATTTGAAAACCTTATGATCCAAACTTATAAACAGTTTTGTTATTACTTCTCTAATGAGTTAATTCTTTTACTCATTAGATCATAAGCTTTGTAAGGGTAGTGGCAACTTCATCTGTCTTGTTCACTATCGTCTCCCCAAAACTATGCACGGTGTCTGAGGCATAGTATATACATAATATATATTTATCCAGTAAAATTTTAAGAGTAATTTTTTGACCACCTTCTCTTTTTGTGACATTATGCTAGGTGCTAGGGATTATAAATAAGTTACAGTATAGTTCATATTTTAGAGAAGTTCATGATTTTTCCCCCCAGAGGAATTGTCCCTGATGAGAGAATTTCAGGCACTATGGCAGACTGACAGGAGAATAATTTGAGTTGGTCCCCAAATCACACCATAGAGGCAAATCTCTACCTCTTTTGAACATGTGATTAATATCTTTAGTGAGGTCTGGCTCATGCAACATGCTTGATGTCACCAAGATAGGGGCATTAGAGGTTACTGAGGTATATAATTCATTGGTTTTGGTAGCTGTTCTTAGGATTTCTCAGCAACACTTTACCACATTTCCAAGTCTTATCCGTGGCTCCTTCTTTCTAATAGCAGTCTGAGAAGAACCACCAGCACTGGAAATTATTATGTGCCAGAATTCAGGCTATGTAATTTGTAATTATAATCTCATTTAATTCCTATAACCATCCTATGTAGTAGGTAATAGGTTAAGGATAATAATTACAATAATACAGCTAGTGGATAGAAGAGTTAAGACAGGAAGTGAGATCTACTTGAATTCAAAGGCTGTAACTTTAGTCATTAATCTGTGTTGCCTTCATATCAAGGACTGCCTTGATGAGAACAGGGATAGTTGGCATTGAATGTCTGTGGGTAAGTGTGTGTGTGTGTGTGTGTGTGTGTGTGTGTGTGTGTCTGGGAGGAGCAGGGTGAGGTTTTCCTTGGATCATTGCAAAATCAAGGAAAAAATGTGCATTATTCATTTCTACTCGGCTTTAGACTTCTCAGCATCCAGGATTATGTTCAATGAAAAATTGCATAGTGACTCTGACAATTGAATCAATACTTTTATTAACTGTAACATGCAATTTGAAGGTTCAGGCGGTGATTGGATTATGTTTTGTAGAATTATTATCCTCCATTGCTGGAGTCTATTCTGCCGTAGAGGTACCAAGGAGTTTTTGAAATGTGTCTTTACTGCAGAGAGGTCGTTTAGTCTTTGATACAATGGCACTTTGGTCTTTTCACCCAACTCCAGCCCGAGGAGTTCACAAATAGGTGCCATGTGCCCATGATGAATCCTTCAAACCTTTGTATTTGCAGGACAGCTTGGCATTTTTCTTTTCCTCACCTTTAAAAATTTCCAATACCCTTAACATTTGATTTTTTCTTGGAATGTTCTTCTAAAATGTCTACATTTCTACTTTCTTTAGTTTCCCTTCCAATTTTGAACTCAGTGTGCTCTTCTGAAGTCATTTCCCTCCTTCTAATTAACCTGATTCTATTACATACACATTCCCTATTCTTAGCTTCATTGTATCATCTACATAAATTACTAAAGTTATTTCAGCTTTATCTCAGACCTCCTTTAACACCTACTCTTCAGAGTTCTTGGTTTCTTGCCATTATCCCTGATTAGTCTCACATCTCTTTTTTCTAGTAATGACCTGGCAAGAAAATAATTTTTTTAATGTTACTTTCATTTAATTTAATTCTTTTCACCAAGGGGCCAATTTGCTCAGATCACAGTGCCACTCTGAATTCTTTTGATTGTCTCTTTCTAATATCCCACTAATGTGAACCAGAAGTAAAAAAAAAAAAAAATCGAATGTGTAGGAAATGAGCATAAATGCTACAAAGATTTATATATTTATTTAATTACAAATATACTTCATTCAATTTTGTTGGATCTGAGTTTTAAAAGGTAACTTTTGAGTAAAAAATAATTACACAGATAGCATATTACAACAAAACAATTATTTTCAAGAGTTTTTTATTTGATCTATGATTACTCTTATACAGGATTTTATGTATGTTCTTTTTGATTGTAATCTTTCATTGAAATATTTGCAAGAGTCGTGTTATTAACTCTCATGTAGCCATCATTCAGTTTCAACCATTTTGAACTCATGACCAATCTTGTCTATCTACACTCCCAGCCACTTCTTTCTTCCCCCTGGGGGGTTTTGAAACAAATTTTGGACATCATATCATTTTATATGAATATTTCTATATGTATTCCTAAATTTCTCCTTTGGAAAAAAAATCAGTGTAATACCATAGCCAGTTTTGAACTCTGAAGGACAGATAGTAGATTCAACTGTATCCAGCTGTGTTCTCATTTCTACTTCTCTTACCCAAGTTCAAAGCAGGCACTTCTAATTTTCCCACTACAAATCTAAGGCCAGCCATACTACTAAGGATAAGAAGAAACAACATAAATTATCCTTGGCTGTGTTAAATAAATAAATTAATATACACACATATATAAACACACTGTATATATACATACATACATATGATTATATATGTAATATAATACTTATATAACCTATGTGTTGTTATTAGGACATGTGTTACTATTATTTACATATTTTTTACAAATATATGTTTGTATATATGTTTGTATATATAAGTTTGTATATATAAGTTTGTATGATCCAAACTGTTTATAAGTTTGGATCATAAGGGTTTCAAATTCTGTTTATATTTCATGATATATAATTGATAAACCTATTATTGTTTAGAATAATTATATTAACTACTATAAAAAACACATAAAAACTTGCTAAGCAAAAGGATCTCAAATTCATTTTTCTTAAAACGCATTTTAAAATGTCTAACACTCCCCTCCCCCTTATTCCATTCACACAACAGCTTCCCCAAATCAGCCAAATGTGATCATTTTCAAATGCTTTTCAGGATCATTTTCCAACTTTAAGATATGGTCTTCTCCAGTACACATTTATGACTGAGTTGCCTAAGAAGAAGATGGAGAAAAGGAATGGTGGGCTTAAGCAGAGAGAATAAAAACCATTTTGAAACACAAATCAGAATATTACCTCCTTGAAGACCATTACAAGGTTTAATGGTCTTCCCTTACAAATAAGGGAATTAAAACTGTGTTGAGAAAGACTCTATGTCACTCATTTAGTAAGTACCAGAGTGGAGAAACAAACTCAGGTCAGCCTTTTCATTATGCTATGCTATTTCACAAGATTAGGAATTGGCTTCTAACACAAAGCTTTGTAAGTAAGTTCATTTTGACTGTGATCAAACAATCACTGCTTATAACTGTTTCATGGATAGATTTGAGTAGTTCTGGTTCTCCTGTTATCCAACCCCCTGCCTGGGTTCCTCTTTTCCCTGTCAGTCGATCTCTGTCCTGACCTGATCCACTGGATCTTCTACCATTTTCTTGATCTCTGTACATCTGGCAGGAGCTGAGCTGTGGCTTACTCAGCCGCCTGGCCCAGTCCCAGAACCCTACCCTTAAATTTCATTTTGTTAACTGGCCTGATCTAATCACCTTGACTGAATGGGTCAAAAATTTCACAGTGGCTTTATCAAGAGGGATAAATATGAGGAGGGATACTTACATGAGGAAAAAATCATGTTTTCGTAGTGTGGGGATTTTTAGTTGGTTTTCCATTTCATTTGGAAGGTAGGGAATTGGCAGATGGAAGGGAGAAAATAGAAAACTCAAGAGTAGATTTCAATGGGGAAAACAATGGTTTTTATCATTCACTTATCTGTGTATATCTATAGAATTTTATAGCTTTATTTTTTGTTTATTTTATGGAGGGAATTAAAGACATTTGCAATAAGAATATAAATAAAATAAATGTTAGTGCAGAAATGTAAAAGGCAAGTCTAGAGAAAATGTAAAATTAGAGAGTCAAGAGAAAAAAGAAAATGTATATGGAAGTAAAAAGGATTTATCAAGTTATTGTAAATTACATTTAAATTTAGCTCTTAATTTTCTTGAAATAAATTTGGAAAGATAGAGTCAGTGATACAATTTTTGTTATCAGAGGAGAGGATGCCTATCATTTGTTTAGGAGAAGTCATTCTTCTCTAAGAAATAAGTTAGAAAATATGTTTTTCACCTAATTTTTTACATAGGCAGTGCTGAGTGATTCGGTGGGTAGTGTCCAAAACAATATTTTAATAAAAATAGATGGATAAAATAAAATGTTTCCTTTAATTCTAAGATAAATGTTGGCCTCATGAGATTACGAAAGTACCAAATGAAGATGATTTAGTGAATTGTTAAAGCAGTAAGTATGTTGAAATTTATATCATTTGATGTAAACATAGAAATTAAGATTATGCAGCGTTCCTGGGAGGCTCAGTCAGTTGAGCGTCCGACTTCAGCTCAGGTCATGATCTCACTGCTTGTGAGTTTGAGCCCCATGTCAGGCTCTGTGCTGAGGGCTCAGAGCCTGGAGCCTGTTTCGGATTCTGTGTCTCCCTCATTCTCCCCCTCCCCTGCTCACACTTTCTTTCTCTCTCTCTCTCTCAAAGATGAATAAACATTAAAATAAATTAAAACATGAAATTAAGATTATGCAAAGATGATAAAATATTTTCTCTTCTCTAAATGAGTATCATTTTGTTCAACCAAATTTTCAAGGATATGGGTAAGATTACAGTATTGTCTAAAGAGGACTTGGAATGCTTTGAAGATTTCCTGCAGGGCTTTCATCAATATTTCAGAGTATGAGAATTGAAGTTATTAGTTGAGGGTACATGTACTTACTTTCGAAAGCTGATAAGCAAGTTGGTATTCCTGAGATAAAACTAAAGAATCTGGCTAGATGTTCAGCAAGTTGTTGGTTTTTTTTTTTTTTTTAGGGGGGAGGGTGAGGACAATCTGGATATAGACACAGTAAGATGCTAACGGTGGTTACCATTGGGGAAGGAGGGTTGGAAGCAGTCGTCTACTGTTTGAATTTTCTACATTGCTATCTAGATGATGGGATCCACTTCTTTGTTTTTCTATAGTTAAAAACCTACTAAATGCTAAAATGAATGAATCAATAAATTACATTCAATTAAATTAGGTTAGATTAAGTAGTGAAGATATTCCAGACACTTACTTAGATGGAGATACTTTCCATTGTCAATAGTAGACATGCTACATAATCAGCAACCTGGAGGAGAAAAATCAAAACTAGAGCACAGCACTTATAAAGCTGTTTTGCCCTGGAAAAAGTGGCATAAATATGCACTATAAACAATTATATTTTAAAGGCATTGTCTTTCAAAAAGTTCATTTCAGTTTACCACATTGATTGCATGTTTACTAGGCACTGGGGGACACAAGAGAAAATATATCCCATTTTAAGATTTCCTGCAGGGCTTTCATCAATCTTTCAGAGTATGAGAATGGCCTCTACTCATGCCCTAGAGTATACCACCTACAGACTCTTCAAGCCCTGAGACCTCAAATAGTTTCCTGGAAGCCTGTGAATCAGCTGCCTCGTGTCCTAATCTAAGCTGAAGGCATTCCTGTTCCATGATGCTGTCTAATACAATTTTCTCCTACACTTCTCCCTTTGCTCTCCACTTTCCAGAGACCCTCTGGAAACTCTAAACATTGTTTTTTACCTCTTGCCTTAAGTAAATTAATTCCTCCAATGATAGCTCTCCCTTTTGCCCAATTAATGGAGAGACCAGTCTTCCTTTTTTGATCAACTTCTTGCTCAGAGGTCTGAGGCTTCTTCAAACTCTGCATTTATAGGTAATTATTTTTTTCTTTCTTGGAAAAAATATACATTTATAATGGTTCTGGTAATTATTGTTTTTAATAAGCTATGAAAATAGTTGTGTGCACCATTCTCTGAATGATATATTTTACATTCTGGCAAAGAATGAAATAGATGTTTTCAAAGTTCCTGCAAGAATTTTCGAATCCTAAATTGTTCTAGCTGGCCATTTAATGTGGGACCTGACCAATAAACCCACTTAAAATGAAATAGGGGGTTGTGACTCCCCTAACCACACTCAATAACTTATACCCTGGGAGAGCAAAGAGCAAGAGCAGCCCTTGAAGCTGAAGGAACTCATCCTCACTGTCACACTCCGGAAAGTGTAGGGTGAGGGGAAAGGTCTGATTCTGCTCAGGCAGCTGAAAAGAAAAAAAAAGGAAAAAAAAAGTAACAAGCAAAGTACTAATATCAAGGTGACTAATGTGAGAAAATAACAAAAAGGTGCATCACTGGTGAATACATTTAGCTTCAAATAATAGAAAATCCACCTAAAGACCTGCATCAGTAGTGTTTATTCTTAAAAAACAAAACATCCAGAGGTGGGATTTTTCTGGCATTGGTTCAAGTTATTATCAGAGACCAGGATCCTTTCCCCTCTTCTGCTCTGCCACCTGATTCTGCTGGTCCTTCTTTCTGTACTTGCTGCCCTCTTGACCAGAAGACGGCTGCTTGTATGCCAGGCATTATGTCCATCTTGATAGAAGCAGCCAATGACATCTATCCCCTCTCACCAGAAAAGCAAAAATTTATCAGATTTCTCAAGGAAATGTTTATTTATGCCTCATTGGCTCCAGCTGCATCCTGTGGGCACCTTTAGATGCAATAGAAGCTGGAGATCATGGAGCAGTCATAGTCTCTCCTGGTCTTGTGTACATGACCACATAAAAGAGGGATCTAGCAGCAAGGGCCAACAAAGGAGTGGGGGTGGGGAGCAGAATTAGGGGTAGGCAACGATGAAGGATAGCATAACTGAATGATATCTAGGTCTTGGAGTCCTTTAGTGTCTATTCTCACTGCTTATTTTAAAAGATTTTAAATTAGGCTCAGACTAAAGTATGATATCACCATTGGTTTTTAACATGTGCCTAAAATTATTTGACAATGACAGTTTTTAGAAATGTGGAGAAAGCAAATTCTTCATTTAGATGAAGTCTCTTGTGTTGAACTATGGGGCTCTCTGTCCTAGGAACTGTGGAGAAAGCTGATGTGAGGTGTTAGAGACAGCTTCTTTTTTTTATGCTTTTAGCACCACCCAATCCAAATGCCTGTCTCCTCTTGCCATGGGAGTATAGTGGAAAAAGTAACCTACTCTATGATTTCAGTTGTAACTATAAACTTTGTTTTAATGCATGTGAGTTAATTTTTTCTGTTTTTCTCTCAGATTTTAGACAAAAATATGTGACCTTGGATTTTTTACCTTAAGCCAACATAAAAGAAGCTACTTTAGTTAAAAATTGTGTTTATAGAGATCAAGGTTAAAAAGGGTTGTGTGGAAAGGCAAATCCTACACAGATAATTTAAAACTCTTAATAACCTGGAACATCTAAGGTTAAAACATAAAATTCTATTTTAAAGTTTTTGATTGAAAGATGAATGAGTACTAGTCCCAGAATAGAAGAATAAATCTGTGTGAAAGTTTAGAAAGTTGAGATCTTCATCATTTCCAAGATACATTCCTTCCAGTGGAAGGAATGTTATGAATCTCCATCTTCAGTATCAGAACATTTTTAAGGAAACCTGCAAGATCAGAGGAAATGCCCTTTTATTTGCTGAGATTTAATGAATGAATTGGGTGTTTTAGAAAGCAATGAGATACACATTCAGAACTCTAAGAGATAGGAATCAGTGAAAAGAGAGATTTGTTTACCATCTAGGTTTTTCATAATTACTTCCATAAGGTAGGGTTCACATGACATTCTCTTTCAAAATCTACATGATTAACCATGAGGACATCCAATCCTGGCCATTCTTATTTGGAGCATTGAGGTGTCTGGGAGTTTTTATGAAATATTTTAAGCAGTGAGCATATATATTTTGTCCTGATATAAAAATGATATAAAAAACTTTCAGAACATTACATAAGTTTGGAGGTTGAATCAATTTTATCTTGTGGGTGATGAAACAAGACCTTGCATAATTCCATGTGTCAGACACACTTTTTCAAGGCCAACAAAGTGTTTCTATGTTGGGAGGCAGGTTTGCTAATCTTTACTGTGCATTGCTGTGCACACCATTACTCCTCTACCCAAGTGAAAAGCTCCTGCCCTGTGAGGCTTATGCCTCTGGTCGTGCTCTATCATCTCTGTATCACTGTCATCCATGAACACCCAGATGCCATTTGTTAAAGTCTTGAGCACTAGCCTCACATTACTGTTATTCCATATTCTGTCACCATTCTGGCTCCAATTCACTGACCATTCAGTACTGGAACATCAGTAACTTTTACCTCTGCCTTTCTGTGGCAGAAATTTCTGTCTGTGTTGGGGCTACATTCAATACACATGTGCTTTACGTATATCCACAACTGAGCGTGTTGGGCCTCTCTAATCCTAGAGTTTTTGCTTCTTGGTACCTGTGACACCTCCACATTTTCTCCCTGTCTTCTCAGTGGTTCTTATAGGTCTCTTCAATTCTCCATACTTCCCCTGACTTTCGTTCCTGGGGCCATCTCATTCTACATACCTTCCTTGCACCCTCTCATGCCTGACATAGGAACATCTGCATACTCATGAACACAAAATCTACAGCTCCAGTTCAGAACTCAGTCTTGAACCCTAGGCCTGTATAAAACTTGGTACTGGATCTGCCAATTTGGAGGTCTGAGAGAGGTCTCAAATTGAACATGTTTCCCATGCACTCATTTTCTTCCCTACCACGCATTTCCCCATTGCCCATTCCACTGCTCTGGGGAACTTAGTTTTCTATTTTTTTTTAAATCTCAGTATTGATATCTGGTTGCTCAAGCTATAAACCTGGAAGTTATCTTTGCTTTTTCCTTTCCTTTCATCTATCTTATATAAAATCAATCAACTTCTGTTGATTCTCCCTTCTAAATATCTCCACAATCTCTCTCAAATGTGCTTACTTCCCCCCCCTTCTGTTTCTTAATAAGATTACTTCAGTAGCTCTCTCTTCCTTTAGCCTCTATCTCATCTCAGCCTCTCTACTCCAAAAAGCCATTATAATAAATGATGTCACTCTCTTTCAGTAGTATCTCATTTTTCTTAGCCTAAATTCCTGATTGCTTAATTCATCTACATCCACCTTCATGAACTGGCGCTTGCCTACTGGCATTTTTTCCTCCTATTGCTTTCCTTGGCAAGCTGTAAGATTCAGCCCATGTTATTCTTTCCATTTGTAAAATTATATATATATATATATATATATATATATACACACACACACATATATACACACTATATATACACATATATCTGTAAAATTATATATATATAATATACACTATATATACACATATCTGTAAAATTATATATATGTATATATATATATATATATACACACACACACACACACATACACACTATATAACAATATACAGAATTCTGTTTGGAAAGTTATAAATATCAGAGCTAACAAGAGTAGAGAGGGGATTCCAACAGATATTTACTTGACTACAGACCTGAGCTATTGGATTCCCAGCAATGCTGTCTATTAATTTATTCCTTGTGTTCCTTCTTCTTGAGTGCCCACCACATTCCAATCACTTTTTTGAATGGTGCGAAAGCAGTTGTGAGCAAGGTAAAAAAAGAACTTGGACAACACACTGTATAGGGTGCAAAAGACAAGTGAACAAGCAGTTACTGAGTGGTAGCCTGAGAGACATGTGACCAAGTATGGGGACATGGGGTTAGAGTTCATATCATACACACACACACACACACACACACACACACGTATTAATATGTTGAGAAAGTGCTGTAAGGGAAAGGAAGTGGAGTGTAACTATGTGGGACAAGGGTGCCTTTGTGAGGAGCCAACATTTAAGCTAAGATTGGACAGAAGAGAAGGAGCCAGGTATGGAAGAACTAGGGAGAGAGCCTTTTAGGCAGAAGGCACAGTGAATGAGAGTTCCTCAGAACTTTGTGCTTCCCTTCACTCACATGTGAATTCAGACAGTAATAGTAGCTGTCACATAGGAGGGCTTTACAGCTTGAATCAGATCAACCATAGAAAGCATCTCTCCCACCATCTGGTTGGTAGTAAGAACTACACAAATATTTTTTAGTAATACTATTAGGAATACAGTAGAACACATAGTAATACTATTAAGAATCATAGGTCTAACAGGAAAAACCGAACAGAGGACCATGGGGAGGGGAAGGAGGAAAAAGAGTTAGGGAGAGGGAGGGAGACAAAGCACGAGAGACTCTTGAATACTGAAAACAAACTGAGGGCGGAAGGGGAAGAGGGGAAGGAGGGTGATGGTCATGGTGGAGGACACTTGTGGGGAAGAGCACTGGGTGTTATATGAAAACCAACTTGACAATAAAGTATAAATTAAAAAAGAGAAATAAAAATTATGCATATCTAAAAAAAGAATACAGTAGAACACTTTTTTTAGGAAGGGAGACTTTAGTTAGGTATTTTACTTTATATACGGACACAAATTTACTTTATTTATACTCTGTCAAATAAATTCAAACAAATGATTATTGGGCACCGAATATGTGTAAGGCAGCGTACTGGATGCTGTGGAAGGCTAAGGAAATATTTAGGAAATAAGATCTCTTTTTTTTTTAATATCCAAATTTTACTTCTGTTGTTTATTACTCCTTTGTCTTCCTATCCATTTTAGAAGCTAGTTCCCCAAGTATGGGCCTGCACCCACACACCAACACACACAACATTCACACGCACGTATCTCTCTTTATATTTTCCCTCCGTTTGGCTACTTGGAAATTCAGTATACATGGCTTTTCTTAGGTGATGACCTTATAAATCATTTGAATCACAGTTGGTATTTCTGAACATTTGAAATGCTCACAGCAAGAAAGCCTTCACATTTCTGAAAGAAAGGCTGTCACAAATACTGAACTTTATTGGAAAAGGAGCCAGATGCTAATGGAAAATATAAATGTTATCCAAGAAAAGTTTTGCATTTGTATATTAAGAATAGTTTTTGTACCTAATAGCTACATGTGGCTACATTTCTTTTCTTCGCGTAGGTGTCCACTTCCAAGGAAATGATGACTGAAATGTTAGAAATGCAAAATTAATTAACACCTTGTATAGTTCATTTGGCTCCTGCTGATTCAGTAATGACTTTATTTGTATGTAACTGTGACTGTTGCTTATTTTTGACAAGTTGGGACAAAATATCTGTTCTACACAATTTCTGGGTTTCTGATGCTGCTGAGAATAACTGCAAGGATAAGAGGTAGTATAAGGAGAATGAAAGACTAAAATGTTATTGTGAGGGATTATGCTTTTATTTGCACTGGTTATATGTCAGTCCTGGGTTTTTGTAAAAAGTGAGAGGGTATTTTAAGGCTAATGGCCTCTTTCTTAAAAACAAAGTTAAAGAAAATGACTTATTTTAATTACAGTTTCTCAAAATGTAATGATTGAACCTTTAGAGATGTTTTTGTAACTTAATTGCTAAGGACAGTGTCCTTCAATAATGTAACAGTGGTCTAAATACAACATCTGAAAAAAGGGCCATGAAAGCTTACCTTCACTGTGTTATCTATTATTCAGTTGTTCTTTTGTGTTCATTTCACTTACCACTTTCTCTTGAGACAAAACAGTGCTTAAACTATCCCAAACAGGAGGAATTATTCTTTAAACCTAAATCTCACCTGATAAAAGTTTGTTTTGTGCACAGAATAAAAGAACATTTCTAGCATGTAGTTGTAGGGCAGATTGCAAAACAAATTTCATCAAGTTTATAGCTTGGTGACTCTACATTAAGACTTATTTCTCCAATATGAGAATGACCTCTTTTTATATATGTGTGTATGTGTACGCATACATATGAATGTGTGTGTGCACATAAATACAAATATATGTGTTAATGTAGTATATATGTGTTTAAGTCTTGAAAAAGCTAACTGATTTTTTGTAGGATCTCTAAATTATTTTTTAAAATAGTATTACTATCAGATTTCCCAAGTTGTAAGTGGGAAGTATTGGAGAAACTGGTTGGTCCATAAAGTATCAGAATTTACTATTGTGAAATTTGAGGTGAATTATTGTGGGCAATTGACTTTGGAAATGTAATGTGTTAAATCTGGTGATAGATCCTGAGAACATTATTAAAACGTAGGAGAACAACTAGTGTTTCTTTATTAAGTCAACATTTATTTAGCACCTGTCAAGTGCCAAATACTGTGCTAGGTTCCAGAGTGGTGAGCTGCAGCTTCTCTGGTTCTCATCTGTCTGTCACACAGCCATCTCCCTCTTGCCCTTGATGTCATCTAGCTCTCTCTTTGCATTATTCCTCCATCACCTTTTAGTCCTAATGGGCAATGGTCATGATGGTGATGTCCTCTGAGCCCTTAGTGATAGGTGTTTGAGTTAGGTTGAGCTAATCATAGTACTTGGCATGATAATAAATTCATAGATGAGCCTGTGACTCTGGGGGATTAATCTGGGGGTATATGGGAAGAAGGGTTTGCTTTCCTTTGGCATTGCTGACCTGGGATCCATTATCTAGGGTATATTAGGAGCGAACTGCCGGTTCTTCCCTACTTTCTCTGTTAAGACAGGATTTTCATCTCTTGTAGTCAAAAGTCCAGATTAATAAAATTGTGGATGCAGCCATATATAAAGTGTGGTTCCAGCCCTTAAGTGATTCCACTTGATTTGATAGACTTACAAAGCACCAGTTCCAAGGTAATATGAAAAGTACTGTATGAGGTATGTACACAGTGTAATGGAACTAGACAGGAGAAAGAAACTTGCCTTAAGTGGGTGTATGAAGATTTCAGAGAGCGATATTTGAGCTGAGTGCTAAATTTGTGTGGGTAGTCACCAAGGCAAATGAGAGAAGAGAGCTTACTAAAATCAAAGAAGTAGTATTTAAGAGCATAGAAATCAGGAAATACATGGTGTGTTCAGGGATTATAAGAAGTTTATAAACTGAAGAGAAGTGGATGAAAGATGAAGTTGAGGTCTGGTGGTGGAGTGGGTGGGTTTAGGTAGAATTTGAAAGGTATGTGCCTGTGGAAAAAAGATATGTACCCATTAAAGTCACAGACCTAACACTAATATTGGCAATTAAAAGTCTTGACATAATAAAGTCTTTCAAAATAGTTAACATTTGAGGTTTAACAACCTCCCAGCATTTCCTTTTCTTCTCCTATATATGTCAGCCAGGCACAGACTTTTCATACCCACCAGAGTAATGAGTGAGTCAGGAAACTAGAAAGGGCACACAGGAAGAATTATAAATGATAGATCATTGGAGGAGTCTTAATTCATGCTGCCCTAACAAATGATGAGAACAAACAAGATGAAAATTCAAAAGAAAATCTCTTTAAGGTAACATGGGAATGTTTATTCCCTAATTGCTGGTCTAAGCATCTTCTGAAGATAAGGCCCCTTCTGAACAGAGAGTAGACCTAGGCCCATCTAAACAAATTGGAGAAAAAAGAATCAAAATAAGGTGAGGACAAATCCCAGGGGATCAAGCTACTTGAGTTAAAATGATTTAAATTTCCTCTCTCCAAAAAAGAAAAGTTTAAACTCTTGACATTAGCACATTTTTCCAAAAATGCCATTGTTAGAATGTTGATCACCATTAATGTTTCCCTCAGGTTCAGACTTTATTGGTGGGTTAAGGAGGGTGGGAGAAAGATGATGTTCAGAATCCAAGGTAAATTTTTTTATGCCTGGAAAACCCAATATGTATCATCTGCTTTCCTAAAAATTCCATGATTCTGTAATAGTCTTAAAACTTCTTTCTATCCACAATTTTTTTTTCTGCATTGCCTTTTACTCGGTAATGACATTGGTCATAGAGAGTGGTCAGAAAAAATGTAATTAATTTAGGCACAGGAATAAATATTGGGCATACTTCTGAATTCACAGAAGAAATTCTTTTCTTTTCTTTTCCTTTCTTCTCTTTTGGACAATGTTTCTGGTCTTCTAAGAAACTCAGATCAAAAAGCTAACATTACCAAATGTCTTTGAGATAGTTGCTGAGGCATATCCAAGGGTATTTAATAGATACATTTAAAATACAAATATACAACAATATGTAAACTCTGTGTAATGTGTGGTAATCAAGCTGGATCCAGTATGAAACAAAGAGTAGAAACAGACATCTAGTTCTGCATGTAGTACAATCGTATACTCACATTAGCATGCAAATATTTTTGAAATGAAATTTTAAAACAACAAAAAAGGGTTCATAATTTCAAGACCCTTCTAGTGGTTTTTATATGGATATGGAGAATTATCTTTTGAATAGCACTGTGTACACGCTCAGAATTTTACAGCATGCTTTTTAATAAAATAAAAGAACATTTTCTGTACTCCTTAATGATACCAGCAATCGATGCATATTTGCTGTCTTCATGTAAGCACTTTCGTAACATCCACTCTATGCCCAGCTGGGAATGAATGGCTTTATTTAGGAAAGTTCCTGAAGCAATGCTGAACCTTTATGACCTCTTTGAGAGAGAGGAACAGCAAATCTCCCTGGTATTATTATTATTGGGGAAGAATACTGGTGAAACAATGCAACAGACTTTCTATTCGAAGACAAAATAGACTCATAATTGGAAAAATGTTTTGGGTGTTGCTGACCCTACAAAAGATAAAAAAAATTAAAGCTCCAAAGTAAAGGTGACCCTGGCAGACAGTATTTTAAAACATTTTGGTCCTTCCATTTGCAACCAGTTTTCTCATAGACATGCCATAAGTACTACACTATAATTATGTAATATATGACAATAATATAATTTAAATATATAATATGATCAAGGTAGATACAATAATCACTGTCAATTTCTGAGTGCCGACTGTGTGTAGGAAAAAGTATTGGGCTAGTATAGGTGTTATTTTATTTATTACCCTGAACAACTGCCTAAGTGAATTTTATCCATATTTAAAGATGAGGAGGCTGAGACATAGTGAGGTTAAATAATGTAGCTACTGCAGTAGAGCTACTATGTTTATAAGGTTGGAAATTTGAGCCAGATCTGTGATCTCAGTGTATGTACCTTTTAGTTAGTAGCTACTTATCATCACCATCACCTTTGATGACTTGCAAAATAAATAACAAAAATAAATAAAGCAAAACATGAAGGCTATATGCAACATGATGGAAATATTTTTATCAAGTAAAAAACAAGAGAATGCATTTTTCTAAAAGTAAAAGTTTACTGAATGTGCCAGTATATAAAAAACCCAAAAAACAAGTTCCATAAACCTAGTTTTTGACTTTGGGTGCATTACTGGTGACTTGTTCAATTAGCAGCAAACCTTACTTTAAAAAATCTGAAAACAATGGATATTAGTACTAAGATTATACTATTTGATAACTATTTTCTATTTTTATTTGTTTCTATTATCTTTTGAACCTAAAAAGAATGCTTTTCCAGAAATATGAGAGCCTACTTTTATTAATCCATGCTTGTCTTCTAAGTGGGATCAGATATTGTATGGTAACACCGTATGTGAAATTCATGCTGAAATTTACTTCAGGCTAAGTTCTGTTATGCAGTGGGAATTATATATGGTTGGCAAGCTATATACAGTACTGTAGAGGGGTATTTTATATAGACTTTCCTCCATTGGAATATATTTTAAATTCCACACCAAATAGAAACCATGCCATGGCAGGAAGGGTACTGATGAGTAAATATCAGGCTTGCATAGGCTCCAGTTCATTCATTCATCCATCCATTCCTTCACTCATTCATTCATTCCCATGCATTCATTTATTTAATGAATATTTATTCAGCATCTACTAGGTACTAGGCACTATCATAGGTGCTTAAGATACACTAAGGAACAGAATAAGCTAAAATCTCTACTTTGTGCACTGTAACTTCTGCTAATAAGATATGTCTTAAACATGTCAAACTTCTGTTTAACATAATCCTGGACTGTAGACCAGGCATCAGCGAACTTCTTCTGTAAAGGACCAGTGATAAATATTTTAGGCTTTGTGGGCCATGTAGTTTCTGTTGCAGCCACTCAGTTGTCATTATAGTTTGAAAGTAGCCATAGATAGTATGTAAACAAATGTGGCTAAGTTCCAGTAAGGCTTTATTCACAAAAACATGCAGTGGACCTACACTACTGAATATATGATTCCGTCTAGGCCTCTGACTCTGATAACTTGAAACAAAGAGCCAGACACCCAAAGCTACATAATGTGAGAAGTTACTTCAGGAGTTAACTGAGTAAGCTCTTTCATTTTGTAGATGAATAAAGGAGGTCCTCAGAGTCTGAGTAATTCGCTTAAGGTAACAAAGTAAACTAGAGGCAAAACCAAGACTCCATCTATAGCTCCTAACTCTTAATATACTTTCTTTCTGCTTCACTATATTGTCTCTACTGTGCTGTGAGTAACTGGACTTATCATGATACTATTGTAATATATATTAAAAAACACTTATCTTTGGTTTTCTGAGATCCAGATGCTACTAATGTTAAAAGCTCAGCAACATACTGCTACCTGTATGACCAGCATCACACCACCACCATCACCATCACACCATTACCTCCATCAACACCGCTGCCACCACCCCATCCTTACATCACATCTCCACCTCCAGCACCACCATCATCACCATTGCATCTCCACCACCATCACCATCACACCTTAACCTCTACCAGCATCACCATCCCCAGCATGCCACCATCACCACCGTCACCATCACACCACCACCTCTACCAACATCACCAGTATCACTTTTGTCACCATCATTGCCACTATTATTACAACACCAGAAACATCCACAGCCCAGTCACAAAGCTTGGTTAACTTAGCTTGGTGCAACATAAGTAGCAACATAGTCTGCGAGTATAAACATGAAAGCACCTCAGTAAGGGAGGGCTGGGAAGTACTTCCTACGGGGCTGGGGTAAGTGCTGATGATTCTAAGGATGGATTACACAGCAGAAACTCATTCTGGATTGGATGCTATCAAGAAAAAGGGACAACTGGATGACTGGATTTCTCATTCCATTTTATCTAACAGGTGACAGGATTAAAGTAGGGCTATAAGTTGCATTGGTGAAGAAGCAGCAAACACTCAGGTTAGTCAGAAGAGGGGCAACTTGTTATTTTTGGTAGTTGTAAGTGACCTTGTCACTGTCTCATTACAAGCATCTGTTTTTTACTTTCTTTAATTTTCTTATGTCATTAGCAATACAGGTCCACTGTTAAAAATTATAAAATTCAGAGAGGAAGAAGAAAATTAAATCCGCAATCCAGAGATAACCATAAAGAATAACTTAGTGTGTATCACTCTTCTGTATATCAATAATGTGTGTATATTGGTACAGAAATTGGGATTACACTATTATTCCAGTTTGAACTAAAATTTTCACAAATGAGCAAGTTTCTCTAAAACATAACATCATTTTTAATGGTCTGAAAGGTATTTCAAAGTGTGATTATGTCAAAATTTACTTAAGCATTTATTTTTTATTATATATTTAAAAGATGATATCTAGCTTTTTGCTGCTATTAAAAACATATGCAAATACTTACATATTAATTCCTAGAAATAAGAATGCTAGGGAGCACCTGCTGGCTCAGTTGGTAGAGCATGCAACTCAGGGTTGTGAGTTCGAGCCCCACATTGGATGTGGAGATTACTCAGAAATAAAATAATCTTTAAAAAAATTTTAGGTCAAAGTGTGTGTACATTTTTAAGGATTTTAAAAAATCTTGCTAAGTTAAAAAAGTCTTGTTAAGTTAAAAAATATTATTAAGTTGACATCAGGAAATGTGTATAAATTTTTACTCATTCTTGTAGTATGTGAGAATATTCCCAATACCTTCCACCCAATCCCATTTCATTGAAAACTGACTGCAGAATAATATCCGAAGAGCATAGTGTTGCTTAAGGTCTTATTATGTAGAAGTCATATATATTTCCAGACAGTTCCATAAACTTTTACTGAGTGTGCAGTGTGGGCCAGTTACTGTTCTGGGTGAATATACAAAGATGAAGAATCTGTGATTTTCCATAAAGTCAGCATTTTGTCACAGTCTGGATACATGGATGACCATGAACTACTTTTAGAGACAAAGAGAGGAAATAGGAAAATCTGGTTAGATGAGCTTGTGTTGGAGGAAAGTTGTATTTATTTTTGACACCTGGGGTGCCTGAGTGGCTCAGTCAGTTAAGTGTCTGACTTCGGTTCAGGTCATGATCTCATGGTTTGTGGGTTTGAGCCCTGCATCTGGCTCTGTGCTGACAGCTCAGAGCCTGGAGCCTGCTTCGGTTTCTCTGTCTCCCTCTCTCACTGCGCCTCCTCTGCTTGTGCTCTGTCTCTCTCTCTCAAAAATAAGTAAACATTAAAAAAAACTCAAATTTATTATGTGGCACCTACTACAATCAATCCATTGAAAATAATTTATCATCATCTTGGGTGTGTGACACAAAGAATAACATTTTCTCCAATATTTAAGGCTTATATTTGAGATGAGTAAATATAACTTTTATCTGATCCATTCTTACCGCAAATATATATTGAGCTTCTAGGAAAGTATTAGTAATCACCGTAAAATGCATTACTGGTTCAGTGGCAAACATTGAACCAATTCCGGACAAAACATGTATTGGACTTAATTTCCATATCTTTGTCCCTGTACATGTCAAGTTACTACCAAAACAAATGCAACACAAGTATTAATAAGTGAGATTCACTGTTGCACAGTGAAATTAAAATTGGAGTAGAAAATTGCAAAGTAAGACAATTAAAAAATACTTTCTACTTTAGTTTCTAAGATTGTAGATAGTTCCTATCAATCTGATTCATACTTCTTACTTAAGAAAGCATAAGCTTAGGCAATATACAAGTGATTTGAAATAGAATAAAATGTGTTTACTTTTCATTTCAATATGATACCTTATTTTTGCAATTCAGTGCACGTCGATGAATACTATTAGACTTTTGTACTAACAGCTGTAGCTATTATTTTAATTGAAACAATCTCATAAAAGTTTATACTTTAAAAAGATAATTTCTTTTGACATTTATCTATATTCAGAAGTGAAATATATCCACTAATATCACACTTACATTGTTTTCTCAGTACTTTCTTTTGCTTTTTGAATTGTAGTTGATTTTTTCTCATGAAACTTACTTAAGCTGTAGTGACCTGTTTTTAAAACAAATCATGATAATGATTGTAATTTGTATTCTTTACAGGTAGTTTACTTTTTAAAGTAGCATTGAGTCATTCTAAAATTTTGTATTTAAAAATAAAATATAAAAGCATTTTGAATATTAAATATTATTCATTATTCTAAAGTAATGTTCTATATGATATATTCATCAATTATAATAAAGATAAATATTAATTTGTCCAATCATAATTATACATACCATGTATAAGTATTATTCTTCCTTTCCACTGTTATGTTTTTCAAATTGCTACTTTGTAACTTTAAGTGACAATAAAAATTACCATTGGCCATCCCAAATTTTAAATCTGCTCGTAATTAATTGAATAGTTTTTTTTTTGCTTTTATGTTACTTTCCAAGTTTGGTGAGGATAGAGTGGTAAAATTTCAAAGATCTTGATCTGAATCATTACTGAGACAATTATGAATGGCAATGATTGTTTAATTTTGGTACTTGTATTTTGCAAATGAAGTTAGTTTGAGGTAACTTGTATACTCTGCTGTTCTTTCAGTTTTTCATTTTGACTTAACAAATGTTTGCTGGATGATTGCTCTACACAAGACACACCATGTGAGAAAGGCCCATGCTTTCCAACTTTCATGTAATTTCTGTCTGTTGGCAAAATATTTCTTTCCTTTCTCTTTACACACTCGCAGACAGTTTTTAATATTTTTTCTTTTTTATAAATGTATCTATTTTTTCAAAAAACCAACTCTTAGTTTCATTGATCTGTTCTACTGTTTTTTGGATTCTATATTGTTTATTTCTGCTCGGATCTTTATTATTTCTCTCTTCTGCTGGCTTTGGGGTTTTTTTGTTCTGCTTCTAGTTCCTTTAGGTGTGCTCTTAGATTTTGTATTTGGAATTTTTCTTGTTTCTTGAGATAGGCCTGGATTGCAATGTATTTTCTTCTTAGGACTGCCTTTGTTGCACCCCATAGGGATGGATTGGATTGGGTTGTTGTGTGTTCATTTTCATTTGTTTCCATATATTTTTAAATTTCTTCTGTAATTGCATGGTTGACCCATTTGTTCTTTAGTAGGATGTTCTTTAACCTCCATGCATTTGGAAGTTTTCTAAACTATTTCCTGTGGTTACTTTCAAGTTTCATAGCATTGTGATCTTAAAATATGCATGGTATGACCTTAATTCTTTTATATTTATTGAGGGCTGTTTTGTGACCCAATATGTGATCGATTTTGAAGACTGTTCCATGTGCACTCGAGAAGAATGTATATTCTGTTGCTTTAGGATGAAGAGTTTTAAATATATCTGTCAAGTCCACCTGGTCCAGTGTATCATTCAGGGCCATTGTTTCTTTATTGACTTTCTGTCTAGATGATCTGTCCGTTGCTGTAAGTGGAGTATTAAAGTCCCCTGCAGTTACCACATTCTTACCAATAAGATTGCTTGTTTGTGTTTAATTGTTTTATATATTTGGGTGCTTCCGAATTTGGTGCATAAACATTTATAATTGTTAGCTCTTCTTGATTGAAAGATCCTGTATGTCCTTCTTCATCTCTTGTTACAGCCTTTAGTTTAAAATCTAGTTTGTCTGATATAAGTAAGGGTGGCTACTCCAGCTTTCTTTTGACTTCTAGTAGCATGATAGATGTTTCTCCATCCCCTCATGTTCAATCTGAAGGTGTATTAATAAACCCCTCACCAGACTTTTCAAAAAGAAAAGAGAGAAGACCCAAATAGATAAAATCATGAATGAATATGGATTTATCACAACCAATCCCTCAGAAATACAAGCAATTATCAGAGAATACTATGAAAAAATATATGCCAACAAACTGGACAACCTGGAAGAAATGGACAAATTCCTAGACACCCACGTACTACCAAAAATCAAACAGGAAGAAATAGAAAATATGAACAGACCCATAACTAGTGAAGAAATGGAATCAGTTATCAAAAATCTCCCAAGAAATAGGAGTCCTTGGGCCAGGTGGCTTCCCAGGGGAATTCTACCTGACATTTAAAGCAGAATTCATACCTGTCCTTCTCAAGCTGTTCCAAAAAAACTGAAGTGGAAGGAAAACTTGTGGACTCATTCTATGAAACCAGCATTACTTTGATTCCCAAACCAAACAAAGACTGCACTGAAAAGGAGAATTACAGGCCAATATCCCTGATAAATATGGATGCAAAAATTCTAAACAAGATATTAGCAAATTGAATTCGACCACATATAAAAAGAATTATTCACCATGATCAAGTGAGATTTATTCCTGGGCTGCAGGGTTGGTTCAATATTCGCAAAGGCTAATATCATCCTCAGTGGGGAAAAATGGAAAGCTTTCCCCCTGAGATCAACAACATGACAAGGATGTCACCACTGTTGTTTAACGTAATGTTGGAAGTCATAGCATCAGCAGTCTCTCAACAATGTGAAATAAAAGGCATCCGAATTGGCAAAAAAGGAGTCAAACTTTCGCTTTTTGCAGATGACATGATACTCTACATGGAAAACCTGAAAGACGCCACCAAAAGTCTGCTAGAACTGATACATGAATTCAGCAAAGTTTCAGGGTACAAAATCAATGTACAGAAATCAGTTGCATTTTTATACACCAATAATGAAGCAACAGAAAGAGAAATCAAGAAATCAATCCCATTTACAATTGCACCAAGAACCATAAAACAACTAGGAAAAACCTAACCAAAGATGTAAAAGATCTGTAGGCTGAAAACTATAGAAAAAGCTTTCTTTATTGGAAGAATAAATATTGTTAAAATGTCAATACTCCCCAAAGCAATCTACACATTTAGTGCAATCCCAAGCAAAATTACACCAGTATTCTTCTCAAAGCTAGAACAAACAATCCTAAAATTTGTATGGAATCACAAAAGATCCTGTATAGCCAAAGTAATACTGAAGAAGAGAACCAAAGTGGGAGGTATCACAATCCCAGACTTTAGCATCTACTACAAAGCTGTAATCATCAAGACAGTATGGTGTTGGCACAAAAACAGACACATAGAACAATGGAATAGAATAGAGAACCCAGAATTGAACCCCCAAATGTATGGCCAACTAATCTTTGACAAAGCAGGAAAGAGTATCTGACGGAAAAAAGGAAAGTCTCTTCAGGAGAATTGGAAACATGCAGAAGAATGAAACTAGACCACTTTCTTACACCATACACAAAAATAAACTCAAAATGGATGAAAGACCTAAATATGAGACAGGAAACCATCAAAACCCTAGAGGAGAAAGCAGGAAACAATCTCTTTGACCTCAGCTGCAGCAATTTCTTGCTCAACACATCTCCAAAAGCAAGGGAATTAAAAGCAAAAATGAACTATTGGGTCCTCATCAAGACAAAAATCTTCTGCACAGCAAAGGAAACAATCAACAAAACTAAAAGGCAACTGATGGAATGGGAAAAGATATTTGCAAATGACATATCAGATAAAGGGCTAATATCCAAAATCTATAAAGAACTTACCAAACTCAACACCCCCCCCCAAAAAAAAAACAATCCAGTGAAGAAATGGGCAAAAGACATGAATAGACACTTTTACAGAGAAGACATCCAGATGGCCAGCAGACACATGAAACGATGTTCAACATCACTCATCATCAGGGAAATACAGATCAAAACCACACTGAGATATCACCTCACACCAGTCAGAGTGGTTAAAATGAACAAGTTAGGAAACTACTGATGCTGGTGAGGCTGTGGAGAAACGGGAACCCTCCTGCACTTTTGGTGGGAATGCAAACTGGTGCACCTGCTCTGGAAAAGTGTGGAGGTTCCTCAAAAAATTAAACGACCCAGCAATAGCACTACTAGTAATTTATCTAAGGGATATAGGAGGGCTGATTTATAGGGGCACATGTACCCCAATGTTTATAGCAGTGTGTTCAACAATAGCCAAATTATGGAAAGAGCCTAAATGCCCATTAATTGATGAATGGATAAAGAAGATGTGGTTTATATATACACTGTAATACTACTTGGCAATGAGAAAGAATGATATCATGCCATTTGCAGCAATGTGGATGAAACTGGAAGGTATTATGTTGAGTGAAACAAGTCAGTCAGAGAAGGATAGATATCTTATGTTTTCAGTCATATGTGGATCTTGAGAAACTTAACAGAAGACCATGGGGGAAGGGAAGGGGAAAAATAGTTAAAAAGAGGGAGGGAGGTAAACCACAAGAGACTCTTAAATACAGAGAACAAACTGAGGGTGGTTGGGGGGTGTGGGAGAGGGGAAAATGGGTGATGGGCATAGAAGAGGGCACTTTTTGGGATGAACCCTGGGTGTTGTATGTAAGTGACGAACTACAGGAATCTACCCCAAAAACCAAGAGCACACTTTACACACTGTATGTTAGCCAATTTGACAATAAAGTATTAAAAAAATAAAAGAATGAAATAATAAAGCAAAAAAGGAAATGTATCTAATTTACAGGAATCCTTTTTTTCTTTGGTGTATAGTGCTATAAATTTTGCAAATACATAGAACCTTGTGTCTACCACTATAATCAAGATACAGAGTTTCATTATAAAAGAAAAAAAATGTCCTGTGCTCACTCTTTGTAATCAACTCCAACTTACACTCCAGTCACTGGCAGTTGTTGATCTGTTCTCTGGCTGATGGTCATTACTTTTCCAGAATGTCACATAAATGAAGTCATCCAGTGTATGGTCTTTGAGTCTGGCTTCTTTCATTTAGTATAATGCATTTGGAATTCATTCATGTTGCACATATCAGTAACTTGACCCTTTCTACTGCTGACTAGTATTGCATTGAATGTATGTACAACAGTTTTACCAGGAGGAACATTTTGATTGTTTCCAAATTTTTAGGAATTATGAAAAAAATACTTTTAAACACTAGCTTACAGCTGTTTTTGTGAACTTAAGTTTTCATTTCTCTTATATAGATATTGTTGAGTGGGATAGCTGAGTCATGTGGCAAGTGTATGTTTAACTATACAAGAAACAAACTGTCTTTCAGAGTGGTTGTGCAAGTTTGCATTCTCACCAGCAATGTGTGAGAGTTCCAGTTTCTCCAAATTTTGCCAGACTTGATATTGTCAGTCCTTTTGCTTTTTGCTATTCAAATAAGTATGAATCTCATTGGGACTTACGTTTTTGCTTTCCTAATGACTGACGATATAGAACTTCTTTTCTATTTGTAGAACTTCTTTGGTGAAGTGTCTATTGAAATCTTTTCCCCATTTTTTAAATTGTTTTTTTTTAATGTTGAATTTTTGGGAATGCTTTATATATTATGGACACAAGTCATTGTTCAGATATGTGATATGTAAATAAATTCTTCTAATGTGGCTTGTTTTTTCATACTATTAACAGTGTCTTTCACAGATTAAAAACTTTTTTCAAAAACTTAACTATTTTTTATTTTATGGTTTATGCTTTTGGTGTTATAACTAGGAACACTTTTCCTATTCTAGGGTCTCAAAAATACTCCTCTGATATATTCTTATAGGTGTGTTTAAGGGTGACTTAATGTTCAACTCAGCTTTGCTGGTCTGTTAGATTCTTGAATATCTAGTTTTCTGTCTTGATTCTGAGACCATGCCTCCAAGTGAAAGTACTTTGTAAATTATAGAATGCTATAGGTTCTTCAGCTGTGTGATCTTCCACAGGTCAACAAATTGACTGGGCTCCAATTCCCTATATATAAAACTGTGAAAGCACAACATGATATGCAAATATCTTGTGACCACTACATTATTCCCCATTCCTTGAGTTTCCTGTGTGTCTCTGTTCTTTCTAGGATGGTAGAATAAAACATGGTACTCAAGAGTTTTGGAGCCAAGTACATCTGCCTTGGGATAAATCTGACCATGACACTTACTGAGAGAATTTGGGAAGATTGAGTAATTAAGTTTCCTCACCTGTAAATTGAGGCTAGTACTTTATGAATGAGATACTTCTGTTAATGTGTTAAATATGAGGACCGACCCTCTGTAGTCTTTCAGTGAGTCTCTGTTGGTGGTAGTGGTTGGTAATAGTTAAAATTTGTTTTTGGGAACCACGACTTGCTCCTTCCAATTTCCTTCAGTAACTAAAATCAAATTGCTACACAGCAGGAGCTAAGGTTCTCTCCTTACTGCCAGTCCTGCCTCCTGTTGACTACTGTCCCAGATATACTTGCAGGGACTTCACCCTATCAATGACCTCTCTGATGACAATGATCACCAGTCCTGCCACCAGATACCACATTAAACACTAAACTCCACCTGCTTAATCTGCCCTTCCCACTACCCACTTTGCCGTGGTCTTCCCTACAAGTTAGTGCTGACACCAGATACCCAGATCGCAGCTTCTCCCAGGGTTGTCTGACCTCCACGCTCCAGTTCTAAAACTGTCTCCAGTACATCTATTTTGCCTGTTTCCAAACCTTTTTGCCAATACTTTCTAAACACTTTTTAATTAAAAAAAAAATAAAATAAACAGGAGTGCCTGGGTGGCTTAGTCAGTTGAGTATCTGACTCTTGGTATTGAGTCAGGTCATGATCTCATGGTTGTGGAATTGAGCCCCATGTCAGGCTCCAAGCTGTGTGAGGAGCATTGTTGAGAGATTCTCTCTTTCTCCCTCTGCTCCTCTCCCTCGCTTGTGCTCATGTTCTCTCTCTCTCTGTCTCTCGCTAAATAAATAAATAAATAAATAAAATAAAACACACACAAAAACAAATAAAGCATACCATAAGTATATCATTGGTTTCTCTTTGCCCAGAACAGAAAATTTCTTATTTAAATCTAGGAAGTTCTTAACAGCTCATATATGTAACCTTTAGCCTCTCTTGATTTACATGGCTGCTATGAAGGAAAGTTAGGTTGCTAAACATAGGGTACCTTTACCTTCTATTTTCAGTTGAATGGGATCAAGAAAATTATGGTGTAGCAATAATTTGAACATAATAGGTATTGAAAAGTTCCAAGTACCAGATTTGTGGGTATGTGACAATAAAGCTTGACTATTTAAGCTATAAAACCATCTGCTGAACTGTATAGGGGTTTATTGTCTCAGATCACATAAGATTTCTTTTGTGAAAGGTCTTTTATTTGTTTGGGAGTTAGAGGTATTGCTTACATTGCTCTGTAGTGTTTTGAATGCCACCATTTTCTTCCTTTGTAAAGGCAGGAGTTTTCTGCGTGTTTTGAAGGCTGTTTTCATCTTTTATCTCTTCTCACTCTCAAAACTGAACTAAAGATGTTAAAGATGTACCATTTCCCTTTGCCTCCCCACCTGAGAGCTGTGATTTTTCTGAGGAAGAGATAGAAGTGCCCTTTGATTACTGTGAAGGGGCAATTGTGACATCTTCCTAGAAAGTTAAGCACAGGGAGAGATCAAATGCTCTCGTTTGAAGCCCATTGTATGTGTTCACAGCACACGTGAGAAAAATGTAAAACCAAAGTAAAACCACCTGTATAGAAGTAAACTAAAACCCAAATGATAATGGAGGAGGACCTAAAACCTATAGAAACCTAAGGAAGAAATTATATTCCCTAAATTGCTGGAAGGTGGATACTCGTCATTTATCATTGAGTGTATTAATACACTAAACAACACCAACTAGAAATCACTTGTTAGGCTCTTGAACTACGATGCAGTTAGGTCCTGCCGGTAGTTTCCTAGAAAGTCTATTTTGGAACTATCTGCTGCCTTGTAGGTAAAGGCAAAGTCAAATCGGATGCCAGTCACCTTGAGTCAGTGCTGATGGAGGCTCAAAGTGCTTGCTAAATTCATTCATTCAATATCCTACCCTGGGGAGAGTTAAAAAGTGATTTTTTTAAAAACAAAATCATGCCTAACCCATTCAAGTCTTCGGTTAGCTCAGGGTGGCCTGCGTTGTCCTATTCTCCTGGGATTTTATCACTCCTTAGCACTTTGGGCTGCTTTTGTGATTATGATACCATTTGAGCTATGATTTTTATGATTCATATCACTTTGGTGTTTATCAAAGCTGCATGTTACAGAGATAATAACCCAGTGTCTGGATGAGCAGAGTACCTGACTTTATATTGGGGATTTTCTCACTACTAATGGCCCAGGACTCTGTGACACATATATCAAGAGCTCTCAAGGAGGTAAAATACAGGATGGGACCCACGACACCACTAGAAAAATGTCTTAAAATTGAGGTGAAGTTCACAGATATTAGTTCTTACCTCTCATGGTGATGCCTCTGCTCTTTAGAATGAGTTGTTAGTTGTGAAGGAAATATTTAACATATGGATGGTGTGCTTTTGACATTGTTTTCTTTTATTTTCTCCTGAGTCCTGTGCCAAGTACTAAGTACTTTATATACATGAATTCATCTAATTTTATTAAGAACTCCATGAGGTTAATATCATTCCCATCTTGCACATAAATGATTTGGGATACTGTAGTATTTAGCTCAAAAGAAAAAGTAAAAGGTCTTACGATCTCCTAAAGTTCTAGAAGTCACACTGACTCTACTCTTCCTACTTTACACCTTAGTAGTCCAGGGAGATGGTGTCTAATGAGGTGGGTCACAGGACTTCCTTTGAGTGTCCCTTCCCTGAATCTGTTAAGTGGCAGAACTCTCAGCTGTGCTGCTTAATAAATATTTACCCATATGGACAGAATGATATAGTATCAAAGGGAGGAAGCATTACGGTAACCTTGTTGTATCCCTGGAGCAAGAATGTCTCATTTGTTCTATCATAATGGTTAAAGGGACCATGTGTTGAAATGCATTAGAACCACCTATGCCTTATTCCTCTGCCTCCTACCCCCACACTCCATTCTTGACTACCATATTTTGTTTCACTCTTAACCTCTCTTTGGCTGTATGCTAGTCTTTGATCTAAGAAAGATTACTGACTCCTCTGGCCCTCAGCTTGGCTTTGACAATTGACTTCAGATTTCTGTCTCAACTAAATAATGGCTTTAGCCCCTCGTTATATGATTGTTCTTAGCAGATCCTGCTGCCTTTCCAGATAGCTGCCCCCCTTGAATTCAAGTCCAGCCTGGCATCCAGTCTGGAATGGATGATAATGTTTTATGATTTTTCTAAAGACAAAACAATTTTTTCCCAAACTTTGTTCATTACTATTTTTAAAATTTTTTTAAATGTTTATTTTTGAGAGAGAGAGAAGGGGGGAGTGGGGCACAGAGAGAGGAAGACACAGAATCCGAAGCAGGCTCCAGGCTCTGAACTGTCAGCACAGAGCCCTGTGGCAGGGCTCGAACTCGTGGACCATGAGATCATGACCTGAGCCAAGTTGGATGGTTAGCCAACTGAGCCACTCAGGTGCCCCAAAATTGTGTTCATTACTATTAAATTGGATTCAATGTTTTAAGCTCTAGAAGTGCTATGCCTTCCTATGGAAGGGAAATGAGGCCATGAGGATGACAGTGATGGTTGGCAAGTAAGATCATAGCTACCTGTCTGGTTGGTTCCAACCATATACCTAACCTACTATCTGAAGTCTTCTACATGGTTTCTTCGGATTTCAAGTAGCATCCAGAAATACATGCCTCTTTGGCGATTTATATTCAGTAAAGGAAGGAAGGCAGTATTTCTATCTGGCAGATCAAGACTGGGTTATCTGATTAATTGACTGATTTTAGGACTCTGTCCATTACCAAATGGGTGATCTTGGACAAATTATTTTACCTTTATTTTCTTTAATTTGGAGAAATAAATAAAGTATACTGAAAAAAACTATGTGCAGACCACCTGTTTTTTAAATGTCAGCTTTTGTTGAGCCATGAAGAGAGAGAGGAGGCCCTAACAATGACTGGAATTATGGTATAAAGGTGAGATCTCAGGCAGAAAAATAAGTGGAGGTGGGTTTGAATACTGGGTCAACTTCTTGATAGCTGTAAAACCTTGTTATTTCATCTAGTCTGAATTTTATTATTTGTAGATTGAGCATAATGCTACCAATATTGTCACATTTTGGTAAAGATCGGAAAGCTGAAATATGTGAAGCACCTGGCTTAAGGCCTAACATGATCAGTAAATTTTGCATCACAGTAAATTTTAGTTATTGTAATTGTTGTTGATAGTAATAGACTTTCCAAGGAAGTCTGAACTTTAGGTTAAAAATATTGGAGGAGTGCCTGGGTGGCTCAGTCAGTTGAGGGTCCGACTTCGGCTCAGGTCATGAACTCACAGTTTGTGAGTTTGAGCCTCGCTTAGGGCTCTGTGCTGACAGCTCAGAGCCTGGAGCCTGCTTCGGATTCTGTGTCTCCCTCTCTCTCTGCCACTCCCCCACTTGGGCTCTGTCTCTCTCTGTCTCTCAAAAATAAATAAATGTAAAAAAAATTTAAAAAATAAAACATTGGAAAATCTCTAAAAGTATTTGAGAAAGAGCATGACATAATCACATTTGTGATTTTATGATCACTCTGACTGTAGCTTGAAAATAAATTGAGGGGGGCGGTCCACTTGGACCAGAGGGGAGCCTCTCTAGCAATATGAGAAACTTTGGCTAGAAGAGTGGCATGCAGACCGGGGAAGGCAGACTGATTTGAGAGGTGTTTTGTAGGTGGAATTATAGGATTTTATTTTCCTGATTGGAGAACGTTTAGATATTATTGGGAAGAAGGTAGTGTGTCTGGTGGGGGCAGGTTAGAAATTCTAGGGTAAGCATCACAGTGTACAGGTTGGAACTCATAGAGAGCAGATCATGAGGTAAGCAGGCACCCTGCCCCCCCCCCAGCCCTCTGCAGAGGGGCATCCTCAGTTGGCCCCACAGTGAGGAAATACCCTTGAGAAGGGGCTCTAACTCCCCTGTTCCTAACTTTGGCATTAACAAAGAAGTGAATGATATACAGTTTGGGCTTGGGTACCAAGTACTCCAGGGAGTCAAAATCAGGTATCTTGAAGCTGGATATTGACTATCATGGATAGCAAATTACTGGTCTGATAGAACCTAGACACCTGGGGTAAAGTTGAAAGCCATAGAAACCCCTCCCACTGGAGAATGAGGAGCCACAAATCTCAGCTAGCTTCTTGCCAGGCAACAAGAGGGGGCCTAACATGATAGAATGGACATTACTGCTTGTTTCTCCAAAATAATACATGAAAAAGTGCATAACAGAGTGAGAGAGAGAGAGAACAAATGTAATTTCTACAATTATTAGAACCCACTGTATATTGAGAAGTAGATAATTTTGGGGTTTGGTGAAGGAACAGAGGTAATTCCACACTAAAAATTTTTATTTTCTTTATGAATAGCAGGTCAGGGCATTTGCTGAGGGGGAAGTAAGTAACATCAAGTTCAGAGGTTTAAGGAAGGTGGAGAAGTTTAAAAATAGTCACTATGGAAAGAAGAGAGATTTGCCTAGAGAAGAACTGTAGGATTGTCAGACAGTTAAAGTTTGAATTTTTAATGGTATCAAACCTAAGTAGTTGTGTGATTTTTCTATAGGAGTGATAAATTAACAATTTAGGGATAAACATGGAAAAAGCCAGCTTTGGGATGTAGCAGAGTTGGAATTGACTTTCTCAAACAGGTATGATAGAAGGAAAATAGTAAAGTAATTTTGGCAAAAGAGTGGCCGAATAATGCGTTCTAGAAACTAAGCCGGATAGGAGAGTAGTTAGGAGGGGACAAAAAAGTAGGGAGCAAAGTGGGATGAGATCAAGGACCAAGAAGTCCCTGAAAAGTAGAAATGCACATATGATGAGATGAATTTAGCAAGCACACTAAAGAGGTAACACACTGTGGTCAGGGTGGTTACACTTAATATTATAGGTATAAGACATTTCTAGTGATACAAGTGTTTAGAGTGTGGCCATCAGTCATAGAGTTTGAAATAGAATAGTAATAAAAGTAACTGGAAATGAGACCATGAAAAAGCTGAGTTGGAGAAATGTGGCTTTGACACCTAAAGTAAAGGAAGATACTAAGGTAACAGTGATGGATTTCTTACTTGAGAATGAATCAGTCATGAATTAGGACGTATTAAATAACTTCATGGCAAGCTAGTCTACTATTTCAGAGCTATTTTTGTGGCTTCCTCCTTTTACTTGTACCGCAAAAGCCTCTTCTTTCCTATAGTTTGAACTGTGCCACAACTTGATGCACATGTGAAGTGATCCACCAAGGAACCAGGATGATTGCAAACACTCAATCATTAGGCAAAATAAATGTGATGCAAAAGAATCAGTTTCACAGAGAGGAAGGAGTTAAAAAGTATCCAGAAGCTGGGGGAAAGGGAGTTGGGTTCCCATTGGCAGGAGAGAGTGAAATGAAGAAATAAAAAGCTCTTTAAGAGGGAGATGGCCTCTGGTGAGGCCAGCACAGTGCTATGGTCCTTTGCTTAACTCATCTGTGCCTATGACTGCCCAGGCCTGGTTCCCTGAGTATCCATCCATCCCACATGGACAGTATCCCCCTAAGATGTGAGAGCATATATGTCACCCTTGCACATCTCCCCACCCTGGAATATAGGTGCAGGGCCCAGAAAGATGATGGTGGAGTGAAGGAAAAGTCTTTCTCTAATTAATTAAATTAGCTACTTAGTCTAACAAATTAATTTAAAATTTTCTTCTGAGTTCTGGGAAACAGAAACTCACAAAACACTTGCAATCAGTATTATTTTTAAGGGTACTTTTAAGAAAGATAGTTTGGGACCACACTATAAAAAAACATCTTGAATTTCAAGATAAGGAATTTAGACCTTATTCTAAGACTCTAGAATAAGGATCTTTTGCTCAGGGACAGAAAGGTAGCACGTCGGAAGTAGCATTTTTGGAACATTCATCTGGTGTTGATGTGTGGATGGATTGTATACTTCCATCACCTTACATAGTGGGAAATGACCCTGTGTCCTTCATAGCTTCTTATCAACAAATCTTGTAGCTTCTGTTAAAATGTTTTATATATACTTCCATTTTCTTCTGATTTTCAGTTTCATATTCAGCAACTGTCACGTTTTTCTCTTATGTGGTTTCAGACACCCCCCCCCCATGTTGCCTTCTATTAGTTCTAAAATGCCAGAATTATTTTTTTCTTACTAGTAACTTTTGTTGATAAAGATCATCCATTGAGCTACTCAAAAGCTACTCAAAAATAAATGTATATTTATTTTTGAGAGGCAGAGACAGACAGGGGGGAGGGGCAGAAAGAGAGGGAGACACAGAATCTGAAGCAGGCTCCAGGCTCTGAGCTGTCAGCACAGAGCCCTATGCGGGGCTCGTACTCATAAACCTTGAGATCATGACCTGAGCTGAAGTTTCAGGCTTAACCAACTGAGCCATCCAGGCGCCCCATAGTTTTCTATACTTTTAAAGTTTCAACCTCTATCTATATTGAATGAAAGGTTCACTTGAGGATGGCATGACAACTTTTCTGAAGCCATGGTTTTCGTACTCTCCTAGTCACGCTGATTTACAATGGCTGGATATAAAGCTGCTTATTGATCAGGCTTTGATACCTTCCCAAGAATTCAGGCTATATATGGCTATATTTTTATGCCTTGTTCATGCAAGGAATTTGAGAGAAGAGGCTTCTTAAAATATTTTAACCAATATTTATTTTTTGAGTACCTTTAATTAACCATTGAGAGCCCAATTCTAACATTTGCCATGCTAATGAATTAGCTGGCCAATAATTACACTTTTTTCTGATATTTCTTTATGTTCAGGTGATGATCAAGATAATGAAAATAGAAGTACCTGTAATGGCCACTTTTGGTTTACGGACTTCTGATAAAAATCTATATTACTTTCAACAAGAGTATAGATGCATAATTAGGGCAATTGACTATCCCTAGAGTGGAATCATAAACTTATTTATACATTAATAATGATATACTCTCTATGCTGAAGTATTTTAAAGTTAATTACAGGTGTCTTAAAAATTTTTTTTAATGTTTTATTTATTTTTGAGACAGAGAGAGAGAGAGAGACAGCGTGAGCAGGGGAGGGTCAGAGAGAAAGGGAGACACAGAATCTGAAGACAGGCTCCAGGCTCTGAGCTAGCTGTCAGCACAGAGCCTGATGCGGGGCTTGAACCCACTAACCACGAGATCATGACCTGAGTGGAAGCTGGACGCTCAACTGACTGAGCCACCCAGGTGCCCCTACAGGTGTCTTAACATTTATGCATATACCATACATATATCATTTTATATAAATGGAGAGATGTCATATATATAGTCTATTTTTAGCATAATCTTCTGTTTTTCTTTTCTTTTAGTTCTTGGTTGCTCTTTTTATTTCCATCAGTTATTGTTTTGTGTAAAAGGTAAAAAATGGTAGCATGTTAAACCTACTCTTCTGCCTCTTCCTTTTATTTTTTAAATAGAATTTTATGGTAGCAAGTAATCACAGGTGGCAATTTAAATGTTTTTACATATAATTTATATACCATAAAAGCTAACAAGTTCAAATGCACAGCTCAGTGATTTTTAGTAACTTTATTGAGTTATGCAATCATCACATAATCTGGTATAGAACATTATACCCCATTATACCCCAATCTGGTATAGAACATTCATCACCCCAATGTGGTCTGTCCTGTGATTTGCAGTTGTATCCATTCCTACTCTAAGCCTTATGTGATCACTAATCTATTTTCTGCCTTTAAACAGCTTTGGCTATCTTGTGTTTTGTTTGTTTTTTTAAATATTGTGCAGTGGGAATTCTTCTAAGTCTTGAATTCATTGTTTTGAATTTCTGCATATCTTTCTATGTACATGGAATGTAATACATATTGCATATAATATATATAACAATATTCAGTCCTTTCCCTATTGGTGATCATCAGTGTATTTTAGCATGTTTCCCATGTTTTTAGGTTTTTGATGTCTTTTGTGTGAGTGGTCATTCATATGGTTTGCCATTTTTTTCTATCAGGATGTTTGTTTTTTTGATGTCAGTTTATGAGAACTCTTTTTGTATTATAAATATTAACTCTTTGTCTATTGCCTGAATTATACTTTTTCTATATTTATTAATTTAAAAATTGATTTAAAATTAAAAATTAATTTTAATTTAGTATTAAAATTAAATTAAAAAATAATTGTGTTGCATTATGCTCAAAGAATGTGACCTGGTCTTTACTTTGAAAAAATTTTGTTGATTGTCTTTGTGAACCAGATTACTAATTATTGTAAATATTCTTTGAATATACATTTAGTGAAATTCTCCTGTTTCTTTTGAGGGATGTATAATTCCATGCATATATTAATTCACATTAAATGAAATGCTAATATTCAATTCAATTTTTTTAAGTTTGTTTATTTATTTTGAGAGAGAGAGAATTTCTGCGAGTTGGGGAAGGGTAGAGAGCAAGGGGGAGAGAGAATCCCAAGCAAGCTCCGTGCTGCCAGCACAGAGCCCAATGTGGGGCTTAAACTCACAAAACTGCGAGATCGTTACCTGAGCTGAAACCAAGAGTGAGACACTTAACTGCCCAAGCCATCCAAGTGCCTCAGTAATATTCTATTTTAACATGACCCATGCTTATGTTCACTAGATCTAATTCTAACTGAAACATATTGAAAACTCCCAAAATAATTGCACTTTTTTTCCAAAGCTAGCATCCTCTTTAAACAGTTTTGCCTTTGTTTGTAAGTTAGCAGCTGTTTTGGTTGTTAGATTTATGACAACACCTACACATTTTTTTTGTCAGTAACAAATAGTAACTGATTACATTTGCTATTTATGTTATGTGCGTTTTTATCTCTTAGTGTATTTAATGTTGAATTCTGCTTTGCCCTCCTCTCCTCCCTGCCCCCTCCCCATTTTCTATTTAGTTTCTCTTGTATGATATTCCTTTGTCTATCCTTTCATTAAACTTTTCAAAAATCATTTCCGTTAAATGTAGCTAGGCTGCCTTCACCCAGCCAATGTTAGAATATCTTTATTTCTTAGATTCTGTTTTTATTTTCTTATTTCGTTTTTCTTTATGGCTTTGATCAAGTTTCCATTCAGTCTGCTCACCCTCCCCCTTATTAATTTGGAAGTTCTTTTCCATTCCATTTATTATTACATTTGGATTGATTACCTGATTACTTTGTTTTGCATAAGACAGTTTAGGAACAATACTGCTAATAACTATCCTTTGTTGATCTTTTCCTTGATTAAGATATTCTCTCCAGTATTTTCCTCAGATATAGGACATAGGTGATATATTCTCTGACATCCTATATATCCCAAAATATTTTTCCTTAACCTCTACCAGTAATTTTTAGGTTGCTTGGGTGTAGAATTCTGATATTATAGTCCTTTTCTTTCAGTAGTCTTGTGGATGCTATTGCACTGGCTACTAGTTATCCCAGATTGAAGATGTTTGGTACCAGTCCAACTTTGATTTTCACTTTAGGTAAGTTATTCTTTCTGCTGCAAACTTTGTAGTACATTAAAAAAAATACCAGAGTATGCTTAGTTGTGTATCTTTTTTCATTAATCCAGCCCTTGGTGAGCCCCTTGAATTGACAGACTCAGGTCTCTCCCTTTCATGGGGAATTTGTCTTCTAATTCCTATCTGTTTGCTTTTCCTCCATCTATTTCTGTTCCTCCTATGGAATTAATAATATTTTCACATGAAATCTTCTGAATCTGTCCTTTAATTCTCTCATTTTATTTTCCTCCCATGATTTTCATCTCTACTGTAGTTTGCCCTGTACTTAAAGATAATTTGAGATTTCTCATACTTGATCTTCCAAGTCACTATTTTGGGTCTTAATAGTACCTTAATCCTCAACTCATCTATTGAATTTTAAAGCTGGGAAATTGTGTGTTTTGACTCCATAAAGTTTCTGTGATTCACTTGAAAAACTCTAAGGTGCATGTATTTTTGTTCAGATCTTAGTTTATCTCCTCTAGCAGTTCTTTGTCACAAGGTATCTATTCGGACTGCTTTGACTGATTGTTAACTGTAGCTTTTTAGCACTCTTAGCTGAGTTGACATTTTGCTTGAATTTTTTGGGCTCAGGTCTATCACTTATACTATTTTGAATAGCAGAAATCTTACTAGAGTAGCTGCATTATTAGTGCATAATTGGTAGGTTGTCAGGCCCTGTTGAATTGCTGGTGGAAATTTCTCTGATCTCTGGTCTCTAATCTCTCTGCTCTCTCCTTGCTTCAGGGGTTAGCCTTTTCATCTCCTGCCTTCTGTAGTCAGAGAAAGCCAGGACACTTGAGTGAGCATATGTAGATTCTTTTTTTTAGTAGAGGCCCATGATTTCTGGGAACCAGTGTCTTCCCAAGACGACAACTTTTCTCCTTGGTCCTGAGCTCTGAAGTTATTTCTCAAATGCTTGTGCAGGCATAGGGAATAACGTTTCTCAAAAATTCTTTCAGCTTGGAACACAATAGAGTCCAGATCTTATTTAAGCAAAACTGTCTCTAAATCTCAATAGGCCAGAGACCAACTTAAACATGATTTGGAATTTTTGAAAAAACAATAAATATAACATTGTTATTTGTGGAACATAAACTCATTTCTCCATATACTGCAAGGCTATAAAATTAAGTCTACTCTACATGATGTAGAGTTGGGAGGGGATGAGAAAGGAGCCATTGTCATGGTGTCCTTTTTTCATAATCCCATGTCCATTGCTTTGTTAGATTTTCAAATGAGTCTGTGATCCCAAAAGCAACTGCTTCTCTGGATAATAAAAATTAAATCTGCCAGAGTTATGGTTTATCCATGTCTTTAATGCATTTATGTAGGAATGATTTTGTATATGGATGATGATGCCTATTTGAAATTCATAGGACTGTCATCTGTCCATCATATCTAACAGACGGGGGCTGTAGTTTCTACCCATTGCAACTGATGTTTTTCCTATAGAGCAAAACATCAGAAATCTAGCTTATTATATGAACTCTGCCAGATACTTATCCCTTTTTGAAAGAAGCAAGTATATCTCTGTAAGCCCTCTGTAAATCTTGATCTTTAAAATGGCTGTATCTTAATGGCTTAGCACTGTAAAAAATTGATGAAAGGCTTTTATATCTGCTAACACATCTGATTGTTGGAGAGACTGATTTAAAAAAAAAATAAATTCAGAGTCCTGCTTGTGCCTTAACACCCTACATCTTAGGATTTGAGGAACTTTATAGATCTTTTAGTCTAATTTCTCATTAATGTCAAGTGGTTAGTTGGAGTCTGCCTTAATTCCCTAGAGGAGTAACCCAATACCCTATGAACAGCCAGTTTATTTGTTGGAGCAATATGACTGTTAAAAAGGTCTTGCTATATTGAGCTTGGATCTCTCTCTTTGTAAAGCAAACTATGACAGTTGATATCAGCTCTACTTTTGGAAAATCTATTTTGCAGAATAATGTTACCCTTATAAAAACAACATTATATATTCTAAAGAAAGCATTTATGCTTATACATTTTCTAAGGAGATATCTATCACTAAATGCTATATTAAATGGATGATTAAATATTATGTTGACTTTTCATGTAATTTTAACTGAATATTTTGAACCATTTGGGCAAGAAAGGCATATATCCTGAAGCTAGTCATAGGAAATTCCATTATAAAATGTGTATTCTATTATAAAATGTAAATGCTAAAAGGAATTTTATGCATATACTACCCAGCCTATCACCTTTATTTTATATAGGAGGATATTGAAGTCCATATAAGTTAAATTTCATTAAAAAGTCAAGACCACTGCTACTTGAAATTCAAATCTCCTTGTGTCTCATGTAACAGTTGAAGAGCCCACTAAAGAATAGATAGAGATTAAAGAAGGAGTCAGTAGATGTTAAAAGGTAGAGTATAAGAATGATCTATAAATGTCTGAGATCAATCGACAAAGACTTGAGATGCTGAAGAAACAATAAACATAACATCATTATTTATGGAAGAAATAGGTCTATTATGAATAAATAATTTTATTTCTTAGTTCCCTAAGAAACTTACAAATTTTTGAGACAAAACCTAAATAATTACTGAGTATTTGATGTTATGTATAACTACCTTAAGATGGAAATGGCAGAGAAAATAATCTTTTAAAAGTCACCATGTCTTGAAAATTAATAATAGTGCTAAAATATGACTGAGCCGCTAAGTTAACAAATTTTTTGACAAGAAAGCAAATCTAATGTTGGAAGTTAAAAATAACAAATGAAAAATTTCTGTTAATAAAAATAGGTAAGAGACATTTTAAAATGTAAATTAATCTTAATAAATGACTCCAGATGACATGTACCCATGTCATTATTGGAATTTACCTGTTGAATTATTTATGGGTAAAAAACCAGGAAGAACTAGAAAGGACTCCAAAGGAGACTAAAGGGATAAAAGAAAATACAACTCTTCTCCTTTTGCTTCTAGAGATGTTAAGGGAAGATAATTCATAGTCTGTTTTCCTTGGTAGAGTTGTTATTCCTTTTAAGATGCTTAAGGGATTGCTTTCCTGCTGGTGGTTGGCTATGCATCCAGTGGAACACTCGGCCCTTTGACAACACTGTCCTTTTTTGATGGGCTGTGAAATATGTCTAGTCTATCAGCCCACACATGGTGACATGCAGTAATAAAAACTCAAAACTATTAAAATAAAAATGCATGGCAGACTTCTACCAAAACATTTCTTTATTTTGATTATTTATGTCATCATTGTAGGATGCAACAACCTATGGATTATAACTCCTTGGAGGGTAAACAATGTTTTATTTGTCTTTGTGTTCCTACTAAAGTCTCAGGTTGGGGCCACACTGTATTTTCAATCATCTTCTTTCCTAAAAGCATTTGAAGGCGCTCTGGCCAGGCAGTTCAATATTTATTGAACAGAACTAAAAGAAATCAAATGAACAAAATACTTATATATGGTATCACCCCACATGGCACATAAACAACCTTCCTCCCATAGTGAATGTAATATTTTAACTATGAAGAGGTAACCAATTGCAAGACCATTTCTCAGTTATACCAGTGGGTATAAAAATACCATGTGATTTCATTTCATCAATGCCGTGGACAAAGAAGAATTATTGTGTCTTTTACTTTGTGGCTTTGGTGAGTCCTCAGGAAGTGTAGTTGAAAAATCAATTTTCCAGGCTGAAGTCTTTGCTGGTCACAGTTCAGGGATTAGAGAAATCCAATTTGAGGAAAATATTGGTCCGCCTGAAGGCACCCTTACAGCTTATCTCTTTGAAGTACTAAGATGGCTTCTCTTCTGGGTGAATATACAAGTTGGAATTTTCATCTGTCAATATAGAACTTCCCCCTTGCTCCTTATATTATGGGTATTTGAACCTATGGATTTTTTCCCCTTCACTCAGAAACAAAGGGCATTTATACTTCACCAGTGGGTTTAAAGATGTCCCAGCTGCTATTTAGGTCCTGCTAGGACCTGCCAATATGGGTGCTATTTGAAGAGCCTTGGTCTAATTTACATGTTCTCCATCTCCTTGTCTAGGAAGACTAATTTCCATCCTTGTAGTGTCATTTAAAATATTATCTACTTGATCATAAATAAGTCTTGATAAGACCAAGTTCCATAAGGGTTCAAGGGAAAGATTGACATTTGTTTTGATTATTCTGAGCATCAAAATCTTTAATAGGTAGGGTCCATTTCATAGAGGATTCTCTAGATAACTATGCCTAAATGTAATTGGTTGACCTCAATAGAACCCACACTGAATGCAAATCATATGTACTTTACTGTTCATATAAGCTATGTTCTCCTTGCTATATAACTAAAAATTGTTCAATTTTCCTCCTGGATAAACAGCTTCTAATTACTGGTAACATACCTAGGCATGAATCATGACTAAATTGCCAGCACCGAGCACAGTGTCTGGCAAAGGAAGTTACTCAATAAATGAAAGAAGTTGTTGAATAAATAAATATATCCTAGAATTATAGTATAAACACATAACACATAACTGATGAAAGAGTCTTTTATATATATTTTTACATACACTACATCCCTAAGGAGCAACTCATTCACAATCCTATTAAGAATACTTGAAGCTAAGGCAAGAATATTAGGATTAAATGTTTTGGAAAGACAGTGGCATCTTAGCATAGGTTTTTCTCATATATATAGGTTTTTTGAACTGATCTGGGTATACAGTATCACATTGTGAAGAACTATATAGTATTGTTCTCTTAATTCAAAGTCCCTACTCCCTCAGGACTGCATAGCCACACATGATCAGGACAGTACTGTAGACCCTTTTCTTTTAGTGCATTCTGGATTCTACATTGTCCTATCTTTCCTGACCTGCATTGTAACTATCTTGAGTGGAATACACTAAAAACTTCCTAGTTTTACTCACTCTGTGTCAATTGCTGTGGTTTCTTTTATTTTTTAAAAAAATATTTATTTTACTTTTTCAAGATTTTATTTTTAAGTAATCTCTATCGTCAGCAAGGAGTGTGGACTTACACCTAGAGATCAAGAATCTCATGCTCTGAACCAGCCAGGTGCCCTGATTTCTGTTTTTCTTATCCTAAAAATGCTTGGGTTCGTCCTTGAGCAATATGATGTTTTCATTATGCCATTTACAATTTGAACTCATTTTCCTTTTGATATGGAAGAGTTGGGGTGAAGCAGGATTCTGGTGTTGGCGTATAGCAACATCAATATGGCGCTTCTGGGAGCTGTCCGCAGACACATAGGGACACATTTCATAGTTGGCCATGGCTTTAGAAGATACATGAGTATCTTCTGGTCTGAGTACTCCCTAGATGGCTTTTTCCCCTTGCTCGACTGCTGACTGAATCTTTTCTTCAAATGATACTTCCCTGTCTCTCACCACTGAACCTTTGGAGAAGAAAAGAGAATGTTATTCTTAGGACTGTGGCTTAAACAGATATATGGTGGTTTGTTTAACTCTTTTGTGTTCACATGTCCAGTTTGCATGTATGTATTCTTCTATGGTTGTGTATGTAACTGTATGGTTGTGTATGTATAAATAAGCATGCTGCTTATAATCTAAAGTAACTAAGAGGATGGAATCAATAAATGATCATTGTAATTGGTTTTAAGGCCAGACATCACACCATTGTCCTTTGTCTTTCCAAATTCCATAAGATATATAACTCAAGTAGTAGCAGTCTCTAACATTTTTGCAGATGGGAACCATCTGAAGCTTTGCCTTCTGTTCTTTGAATCTACACACTGCCTTCATTTCCTTTGGTGTCTCCTGGTTATGAGTTTGCCTTCTTTGCTCCTGCCTCTGCTGCCCTCTGCTAGAAAAGCCTTAAAGCCCAATTCTGCTCTGTCCAGGAGTTTTTGTTTAGTTTTGTTTTATTTGCATCATTGCGCACAAAACTGTGAATTACACTCTTACACATCAGGATCAGGAAATTCTTCTGGACATTCAGTTGCCTGTGATTGCCAGAGAGCTTTGTAGACCCTCATTCATTGAGATGCCCATTCTCATTAGCATTGGAAATTTCTCCCAACTTGGCCCACTTCTTGTTTCTCAAAAGTAGGTTGGGGTATTTTTTCTCCAAGGGGGCATCTGTATTCTTCAGAGCCTGACAAGGCACACCAATTTATTTTCATGGATCACTGGATGTTCACTGACAAATACTGTTATTTGTCAGGTTTCAGGTAAAGCTACATTCATAGGAGCCTATACAGTCTATATGTCTTCACCCTGCTTCCAATTCTCTGGAATAATATTTGCTCCATGTCAGACTACCCAAGGACACACAGCTGGCTATTAGCAGAATAAGAACTAGAATTCAGCTCTCTGCTAGTCCACGTCTCTCTCCACAGCAAATAAAGCCTTGGCTGCTGGTAACACAGTTTATTTAACATATAGACATAAATTATTCTTTCAGGATATGTGAGTCATAAAACAGTAAAATGACAGAAAGCATCTGGTTTATTATGTTTATTGTTCAGTTTCACTGAGGATTTTTAGTTTTTGAAAGAGAGAAGTGTTGCAGAGAATCCACAATGAAGAGATAATTTTGTTTTGTGTTTTGATTGAGCTGAAATATTTATCTACCTTGATTTTCAGCTCAAAAGCTCCTAAAGTGATCAGCAGCTGTTCATTCAAGAGTGCACTACCTCTATGAATACAGAACAAAATATATTTGTCTTTGAAATTTCACAAAGGAAATAAAAGAAAGGGTGGCTTCTTTGTGGTGAAACAAACACGTCCTGGCATGAGAAATCTGATCAGTACAGCTTGCTGAGTTTTCTTAATACTCAATGTTCCCCACCTCATAAATGATATGGCTCTGGAAATTCATTTTGTAAATTATTCTCATTTTACCTTCTGACCGATTATATCATAATGCTTTGGAAATACTGATTTTGACCATAAGCTTGCCTTTAAAAAGCAAAGAAAAATCTAGTATGGTATATAACAGTATAGTAAAGAACAACTATAACTGGCTTTTTTCCTTCCCATGTCCAGCTTAGTAAAAAAAATATTGTGTAAAAGATAAGATTATTTCTGGGGTGCCTGGGTGACTTAGTCAGTTAAGCATCCGACTTCGGCTCAGGTCATGAACTCACAGTTCATGAGTTCAAGCCCTGCATCGGGCTCTGTGCTGACAGCTCAGAGTCTGGAGCTGCTTCAGATTCTGTGTCTCCCACTCTTTCTGCCTCTCCAGCTCGCTCTCTTTCTCAAAAATAAACATCAAAAATTTTTTAAAAAGATAAGGTTACTTTAGTTCAAATATCTGATGAGAGCAATAAGAATTGTTTAAAACTGTATTATCCTTTTGAAAAATGAGTATGGTCTTCTATACAATCACAAATTTGTCTTTTTATGTGAAAAATAGGGACACATTTATTCAATTCAGTGCAAATTCATGAGCAAATGTAGATGATATATGTTCCAGGAATGTGTACTTTATCAACATTTACTCCCATAGTGATAGTGATTCTAAACAGAACAATATCCATAGAAGAAACAGAGACATTTATAAAGAATTTGTCTTGGGGTGCCTGAGTGGCTCAGTTGGTTGGGCTTCTGACTTCGGCTCAGGTGATGATCTCACCGTTTGTGAGTTTGAACCCCACGTCGGGCTCTGTGCAGACATCTCAGAGCCTGGAGCCTGCTTTGGATTCTGTGTCTTCCTCTCTCTCTGCTCTTCCCCTGCTCATGCTCTCTCTCTCTCTCTCTCAAAAATAAGTAAACATTAAAAAAAATTTGTCTCACATAGAGGTACCGATTTCATGTATTCCAGAAAAAATTTCTGTCAGTAACAAACTGATTGATAAACTAATGCCACTTAAACTATTCAAGAGTTAAAAAGTAGTCATTTAAGTGGTTCTTATTTTATCTTTTTAAATTCTAATCCCTGTGTAATTAACATACAATGTTATGTTAGTTTCAGGTATACAATACAGTGATTCAGCAATTCCATATCATCTTCGTGGTAGCAAGTGCACTCCTTAATCCCCATCACCTATTTAATCCATCTCCCACTCACCTTCCTTCTGGTACCCATCAGTTTGTTCTCTCTAGTGAAGAGTCTGTTTCTTGGGTCTCTCTCTCTCTTTCCCCCTTTGCTTATTTGTTTTGTTTCTTAAATTCCACGTATGAGTGAAATCATATGGTATTTGTGACTGACTTATTCCACTTAGCATTATACTCTCTAGTTCCACTCATGTCATTGTGAATGGGGAGACCACAATCACCAACTTATAAACCACTGACTAGTATAGACAGGAATTGCCAATCTACCTTGAATGGACCAATCTGGTCTAATGCTTGTTTTTGTATATAGAATCTTATTGGAACACAGCCACATTCATTCACTTATGTATTGTCTATGGCTGTTATGCTATGATGGCAATGTTGAGTAGTGGCAAACAAACTGTGTGGCACACAAAGTCAACATATTTATTATCTTACTCTTTACAGGAAAAGTTTGCTGATCTCTGGTATAGAACACTGAATTTATGAAGTATTGCAATTTCATTGACATTAATATTCTATTTGTCATTCTCTTAACATCATTATCTTATCTGTAAACTGTTAAACTACTCCCCACATAGAAATAGCTTCATTGCCCATTTCCAGATGTAAATATGCCTATTAACTGCTTTTCGTATTCTTTCGGTCAAAGATATAGGTCTGCGTAGTTATAATAACACACATACTCTGCTTTTCTTTATCAATCAGAATAAGTCAGAATATATTGTTAAGAATTTATTATCCTAGATTGTGGCAAAATCTTATAACTGATTAAGAACATACCTTGTGGAATACTGAACTCTGTGTTTCTTGAGGTTCAGTAAGTTTAGTGATTAGCCTAGTGTCACACAGATGGCAAGACCAGTATAAGTTACACTGTCTTTCTGGTTCATTGATAGGTTGAGTCACCAGACAACTATGATATCCTTCCGTTTGTTCTCTGCAGAGGTAAACACGGCATCTTTATGAGTGCGAGGATGCTGTGTGAAATGCATCTCAGAAATCTGGACGTGCTTATTTAGACTGTTACTGCAGGGTTTTGGAACAGGCTCAGTGTTCATTCTGCAGCACCCTCTGCTATGCCAGCAGGATTCCGTGGGCACTGTTAGAACAGTTTTTTACCAAGGATGTTTACATTAGTGATTGGATATTTATGGTACATATTGAATATCTATTCACTTTCTCTTCACCAATAAATTTAGAATGTAACCTGTGTATTGGGTCTGCAGGTGTTATATTTCTCACAGAGTATTTAAATATGTATGGAAATAACGGGGTGATGTTGTCCCTACTGTGACTCATATTTGTTAATTAATGGATATAAATCTGTATTAACATTTATCTATTGGGGCGCCTGGGTGGCTCAGTCGGCTAAGCGTCTGACTTCAGCTCAGGTCATGATCTCACGGTTCGTGGGTTCGAGCCCTGCATTAGGCTCTGTGCTGAAAGTGCAGAGCCTGGAGCCTGCTTCAGATTCTGTGTCTCCCTCTCTCTCTGCCCCTCCCCCACTCATCCTCTGTTTCTCTCTCTCTCAAAAAGTAAATAAACATTAAAAAAAACATTTATTTTTCTTATTTATTTTTTAAATATTTTTTTAAGTTTATATATTTATTTTGAGAGAGGCAGAGAGAGTGTGAGCTGAGGAGGGGCAGAGTGGGGGAGAGAGAGAGAGAGAGAGCGAGAGCGAGAGAGAGAGAGAGAGAGAGAGGATCCCAAGCAGGCTCTGCAGGAGTCAGTGCAGAGCCCGACTTGGGGCTCAAACTCATGAAACTGAAATCATGACCTGAGCCAAAATCAAGAGTTGGATGCTTAACCGTCTGAGCCATCCAGGTGCCCTTGTATTAAAATTTAAAACTCTTATGTATTTATGCAATGATTGTCTATAAACCAGAAATACAGTTTAAAATTTGGAAGCAAGTTTAGTTTATAATACCTAACCTCTATATCTCAGATATTTAGTATTATATTTTGAGACGAAGATTAAATATTTCAACTCCCTAAAAATGTTTCTATGGCTATAATGTTTACTAAAAGCAGCAATACTTTCTTTTAAAAATATGTATGAGAAATGAGAAAAAACATGTACTGATTTGGGTATGTTTTTTGAATGCTTAGTACATATACCTTTGGCATCTAGGACAACCAAAGATGAAAACAAAGTGGGAAAAAGCAGTGTCATAAGCTGAATGCTTGTGTTCCCCAAAATTCATATGTAGAAACATATTCCTCAATGTGATGGTATTAGGAGATGGATCTTTTGGAAGTGATTAGATGATGAGGATAAAGTTCCATCAGTGGGATTCATGTCCTCATAAAAGACCTTAGACAGCTTTCTTGCCCATTCTGCCATGTGAGGACACACCAAAAAGATGGCAAGTCTATGAGTGAAGAAGTGAGCTCTTACCAGACACCGTATGTGCCAGATTTGATTTTGGACTTCTCAGCCTCCAAAATTGTGAGACAGAAATTTCTGTTCTTTATAAGCTACCCAGTTTATGGTAATCTGTTATAGTAGCTTGAGCTGACTAAGACAAATAGTAAAAAATAATGCTCAAGTGGGAAGAACATGAATAAAAGTTGATGATAGTGACATCAACTCCAAGGTTTATTTTCTAAGGTACTAAGTCTTCAAATTCTATGTGTAATCTACACTTACAGTTCATCTTCCATTCTAAGCTTTGTCTTTTATTTTTGTTGTTATTGTTGAATAGACGTTTTCAGTGTAATGAATGTAAATTTATCAGTAGTTTCCTTTCTGGGATTGTTTTTACATCTTGTTTACCAAACACATAAGTTCCCGTATTTTATACTAAGAGCTTTAAAGTTTTGCTTCTATTATGTTGTACCTTCAATATACACGGGTTTGAAGTTCATGTACAGTGTGTGATAGGGATCTAGTATATTATTTTTCAAGGGAAAACCAATTGTTTTTCATGATTTATAGAAAATTCCATCCATTCTCCACTGATCTATCATGTATAAAATTTGCAGTGTCTCTTTCTGGGTTCTTTATACTCTTCTGAGCTCCTTATTCCTATCTCTCTCTCTCTCTCTCTCTCTCTCTCATTCTCTCCCTTTCTCTCTCTTTTTTTTATTTCCAGTTTTTGTTTACATTCTATTTAGTTTACATATATGGTAAAACTGGTTTCAGGTGTAGAATTCAGTGATTCATCACGTACATATAGCACCCAGTGCTCCTCACAAGGGCCTTCCTTAATATCCTTTCTCCTTTTTGCTTGTGTCAGTGTTTAGTCACAACTAATAATAGAGTTTGACAATCAAAATTTTGAGATCTAGTAGGTCAAATTCCTCACCTTGTTTTTTTTATTAGAGTCATAGCTAGTGCTGGTTATTAGTTGTCCATGTGCATTGTTTAACCAGTTCATCAAGTTCTGTGAAAAACCTTATTAGGATTTTGATGGTAATCGTATTGCATTGATTAATATTCATTTTTGCATAACTTTTATCTTAATGATTTAATAATTTCTTATCCATGAATATGGTGTATTTTACCATTTTTTATAATTTTAGATAATTGATCATGTATTTCAGTTAGATTTTATAGTTTCTCTTAAAAGTCTTCTTAGAAATGTTTTATTAGATTTATTCTTGACTACATACATATTTTGGTAATTATCATAAATTTTATTTATATGTGTGTATATACTTCTAAAATTACATTTTTTTAATGTTTATTTTTGAGAGAGAGAGAGAGAGAGACAGAGTGCAATCAAGGAAGAGGCAGAGAGAGAAGAAGACACAGAATTCAAAGCAGGCTCCAGAATATGAACTGTCAGCACAGAGCCCAACGCTAGGCTCAAACTCACAAACCACGAGATCATGATCTAAGCCAAAGTCTAATGTTCAACCAACTGAATCACCCAGACACCCCTAAAATCACATTTTCTAAATGAGTATAAAGAAATTAAATTCTTTTATTTCCACAACAACATACTTTTCTCAGCAATTGATGAAGTAGATACATTATAACATGTGTATATGGGTTTTAACATAAAAGTTCACCTAAAGAATGTTAAACCTTTATTCTAATAATTGGAGATTATATTCTTCTTGAGAACATATAGAATGTTCATTAAATTGATACTTTCTACCTTGTCAATCTTTTCTTTTTATTCATGTTAAGTATTTTAACTCATAGATCAGATTTTAGTTGCATTGAGTTTATTTTTCATTATAGAAATCTATTTCTTTTTCTTTTTAAGATTTCCTGGTATGTTTGGATAGTGTGTTCTAGCATTCTTATGTTTTTAATCTCTTTATTTATTACTTTAATTGTTCTTATTTAATATTAAATATCTGAGAATTCTGTTGTTCTACTTATTCTTGTTGGTGAATTTTGCCTTAGGTACTTGTATATGTTTTATTTCCATATCATGTTTGTTTGGTGGCTCTATTTGTGAAAGTACTGTAAGACCTGGTTTGGCAATTCATACTTTTTATGTTTTTTAAATTATTTTTATTTTATTAAAAAATTTTTTTGGTTTATTTTTGAGACAGACAGAGCATGAGTGGGGGAGGGGCAGAGAGAGAAAGAGGGAGACATAGAATCTGAAACAGGCTCCAGGCTCTGAGCTGCCAGAACAGAACCCAATGTGGGGCTTGAACTCACAGACCGCGAGATCATGACCTGAGCCGAAGTCGGACACTTAGCCGACTGAGCCACCCAGGCGTCCCGAGGATTCATCCTTTGATAGGAGCTTTGCATCTGTTCCTACCAGACATCAAGAAGTATTAACAGCCCAATCCTACTTTAAATTGATTTCTTGATTTGAGGTTCTCAGGACTGTTCAGATGGGATAAATCCATATCTTACCCTTATGGGAAACAAGAATTATGGTTATGCATTTCAGGGGAGACTTTTTCCTATCTTGAAGTCAGGTTCATAAGAGAGAAACTTAACATCATCTTCTTTTGGTGAAAGCGAATTTATTTTCAAATCAAGAGTATATTCTGTAGAATTAATCTGAATTTATGTACTGGTCACACTTCTAACTCCCATCTTATGTAGACCTTGTCCTCTGTGCTTTTGCATGGCCATCAAAACCTAAGCATCTTGATTACTAAGATTGACAAATGTTCCCACAGCAATTATTGTTTCAACATTAGTTTATTACCCTGGTTTCCAATTCTCCATTTGTTTTTGACCCTTGGGAATTTTCCTTATTTTCCTGCAAATCTGTGTATGTGTTTGAAGGATATTTTTGATTGTGTACCAGTTTTATCACTCTATCTGGCTCACCACTCCCCTAACAATAAGTTTCTGAGATCCTTCTACTTTGGTTTTCTTTTTCAACATAACTTTGGCTATTTGAGGTCTTTTGGCTTTAGCCTCTACTACAAAGCTGTAATCATCAAGACAGTATGGTACTGTGGTATGGTACACAAGAACAGACACGTAGACCAATGGAATCGAATAGAGAACCTAAAATTGGACCCACAAATGTATGGCCAATTAGTCTTTGACAAGGCAGGAAAGAGTATCCAGTGGAAAAAAGACAGTCTCTTCAGCAAATGATGCTGGGAGAACTGGACAGCAACATGCAGAAGAATGAAACTGGACCACTTTCTTACACCATACACAAAAACAAACCCAAAATGGATGAAAGACCTAAATGTGAGACAGGAAACCATCAAAACCCTAGAGGAGAAAACAGGCAACAACCTCTTTGACCTCAGCTGCAACAATTTTTTGCTCAACACAGCTCTAAAGACAAGGGAAATAACAGCAAAAATGAGCTATTGGGATCCATCAAGATAAAAAGCTTCTGCACTGCAAAGGAAACAATCAACAAAACTAAAAAGTAATCAACAGAATGGGAGAAGATATTTGCAAATGACATATCAGATCAGATAAAGGGTTAGGATTCAAAATTTATAATGAACTTACAAAATCCAAAACCTGAAAAACAAATAATCTGTGAAGAAATGGACAGAAGACATGAATAGACACTTTTCCAAAGAAGAGATCCAAATGGCCAACAGACACATGAAAAGATGCTCAACATCACTCATCATTAGGGAAATATAAATCAAAACCACATTGAGATACCACCTCACACCATTTAGAGTGGCTAAAATTAACAACTCAGGAAACAACAGATGTTGACAAGGATGTGGAGAAATGGGAACCCTCTTGCCCTGTTGGTGGGAATGCAAACTGGTACAGCCACTGTGGAAAACAGCGTGGAGCTTCCTCAAAAAATTAAAAATAGAACTACCTTATGACCCAGCAATAGTGCTACTAGTAATTTATCCAAAATATACAGTAGTGTTTATTCATAGGGGCACATGTGCCCATGTTTATTTATAGCAGCACTATCAACAACAGCCAAATCATGGAAGGCACTCAGATGTCCATCAACTGATAAATGGATAAAGAAGATGTGGTTTATATATATAATGGAATACTACTTGTCACTGAAAAAGAATGAAATCCTGCCATTTGCAACAATGTGGATGGAACTGGAGGGTATTATGCTAAGAGAAATGTCAGAGAAAGAGATATATCATGTTTTCACTCATATGTGGAACTTTAGAAACTTAATGGAGGAATATGGGGGAAGGGAAGGGGAAAAAGAGTTTCAAACAGAGAGGGAGGCAAACCATAAGGGACTCTTGAATGCAGAGAATAAACTGAGGATTTATGGGGGAAGGGATTGGGGAGGGGAGAAATGGGTGATGGGCATTGAGGAGGGAACTTGTTGGGAAGAGCACTGGGTGTTGTACGTAAGTGATGAATCACAGGAATCTACCCACAAAACCAAGAGCATACTGTGTACACGGTACGTTAGCTAACTTTAAAATAAATTTAAAAATAATAAAAATAAAATAAAATAAGTATCTGAAAGTGAATTCTTAAAGGAGAGCTTTAAAATGAAATGTGCAGATCAAAGGATATATAGCTTGGTCATTTTCAAATTTCCTGCCTCCCCCCTGCTCCCAAAATGAGGGGCAAATTTGCAATACTGTCAGCAATATATAGTGCCTAATATTTTGCATCCTTGATAAATTTTGCTCTGATTAATAAAACAATGCAACCATTCATATTTGTTTTAATGTGTGTTTCTTTTATTATTTTTATGAAGATCATCTTTTTTATATGGTCAGGGACCATTGGTTTTTATTTTCTATAAATTTCCTATTCTTCTGTTTTTCCAGCTAAGGAAAAACGCAATAAAAGGGGAAAGAGGAGAGGGAAGAAGAAAGCATTATTTAAAATTTTAAATCATTTCTCTTTTGGAGCTGGTGTTTTGTGTCTAGTGGTTCTTTGGGTTAGTGAGTTTTAGGTATTTATATATTTCCTGAATCTGTGTGCAAAAATGTGTTTCTAGCAATATACATTTTCAGATGTTCAGTATCTATACTTTTCATTAAGCTCTTGAAATGTGATTCAGACAGTTAAGAATCAATATTACATTGGATACAATTTTATTCTTTTATAAAAAGTTTAGATGCCAATTCATAATTACTCTTTTCTGGAAAGCTTTCTGGAACAGTGGGATAAGAAGAAAAATGAGTATATAGTGAAGAATGTAGAATGAAAGTTTTGTATCTTTTGATGGAGGTTTTGGAACTCAAAGGATTTTAGTATCTTAAAAAAATCTCTCAAAAATGATCCAGTTTTTTGTCCTATTTTCTGGTTCGAGTTGATAAAACAAAAGCTCTACATAATTAACTGCTGATAGTTGTCTTTATTTATAGACATTAGATCTTGAACATTCTTTACCTCATAGACCCGCAAGACACAAGTAGACTAATACACAGAAACAAACTTAAACACACATTTTATTATATTTTTTGTTGTTTTGTTTTTGTTTGTATCAATTTTTATTTGCATTCTAGTTAGTTAATATATAGTTTAATATTAGTTTCAAGAGTAGAATTTAATGATTCATCACTTACACTATGCCAGGTCATAGGGTAGTTCTGTTTTTAACTTTTTGAGGAACGGCCACACTGTTTTCCAGAGTGGCTGAACCAATTTAGATTCCCACCAGCAATGTAAGAGGGTTTCCCTTTCTCTGCATCCTCATCAACATTAATTGTCTCCTGTGTTGTTAATTTTAGCCATTCAAACAGGTGTGAGGTCTTAGCTCATCATAGTTTGATTTGTATTTCCCTAATGATGACTGATGTTGAGAATCTTTTCATGTGTCTGTGAGCCATCTGTATGTCGTCTTTGGAAAAATGTCTATTCATGTCTTCAGCCCATTTCTTAACTGGATTATTTGTTTTTTGGCTGTTAAATTTGATAACTTCTTTATATATTTTGGGTACTAACTCTTTATCAGATATGTCATTTGCAAATACCTTCTTCCATTTGGTAGGTTGCCTTTTAGTTTTGTTGTTTCCTTTGTTGTGCAAAAGGTTTTTATCTTGATAAACTCCTAATAGTTCATTTTTTTAAACACACATTTTAAAGACAAAGTTAAATACATAAAGGTTCATACTTTCTTTTTCTTCCACAGGAGAATCTTGTATGGACTTTTTCATTGACCTACTTTTTAAGGAATGTGGAAGAGTGGAAAATGGAAGTTGTTGATTCTGCCTTGTGGATGAAATACTGAAAACGTAAGTGATGAGACAATGCTGTGAAATTCATTCTAATTAAAATAGAAGCAGAAGATCATAAAATGTAGGGCATGAGAGTTATAACCAATCCTTGGATTCTAAAATCTAGTATGTGTTAATAAATATAATGAATAGTGATATGCTACAAATTTTTCAGCAGGCTTATAGGATTCTGAACTCTTCAATGTTACAGTAAAATTATTATTACTCTGGGTCCAAGGTGAGGGTCTTCTGTCATTGCCTTACTAAATGTAGTCCCTGGCATTAACTTTTACTCCAGGTAATAAACTTCTCCTTAGATGGATATGTATATTTTTTATAAGAAGTGTGGCCAGTAGAACTTTAATCTTGATATACTTTCATGGTGTAACGTTTGTTTAAGAAGACAAATAAAACTAGCTTATCATATTTATTATATATATATATTTATTATTTGGTATCACAATTTCAAAATTTAATTACTGTACTTTGATAGTAATTTTGGTAGGGGCAGACAGGAAGAATACATTGAGTGAGAGTATTGGCTTCACAAAGACAAAGATCTTTGCATAATTTATTCAATGATGTATCTCAGTTACTCAGGATAGTGTGAGGGCATCATGGATAATTGTTATTGTTTTTATCAGAAACCAGGATGGCATTTTTTATCTTGGGTTCATGCATGAGGATTCTAATCATAATAGCAATTACTCAATATATAGAGTCATAGAATTTCAAGGTTACATAGGATGTGATGAGAAAATACCATATATTGAAATATTTTTATTTTGTGTTAAAGGAAAATAAAGCCCAGAATGGTTAGTAACTTGGTACAGATAACTTAGTGACAGAACTAACACTAGAACTCAAGACTACTAACTCCCCATTCATTGCCTGTCCCACAGGTTGTGTTATCATTTTTCTTTGTTTCCTCAGAACATAGAATTTAATCACAGATTCTGACTTTATTTATTTTTTTGGAGAGACAATTCACATATTTTACAATTCACTCTTATAAGCATATCACTTAGTGGTTTTTAGTATATTTGAAATTCTGGGCAACCATCTTTACTATTAAATTGTATAACATTTTCATCATCCCAAAATAAAATCCCACACCCATTAGCAATTGTTCTCCATTCCCCACAAATGCCAACCACTGACTACCTTTAATTTACTTTCTGTCTCTATGTCTTTTCATATTCTGAGCATTTCTTATAAATGGAATCATAAATATGTGGCATTTTAGGTCTGACTCCTATCATTTTATCATGTTTTCAAAGTTCATCCATATTGTAGCCTGCATCAGCACTCCATTTCTTTTCAGGTCTAGATAATATTCTACTATATAGATATACCATATTTTGTTTAGGTGTTCATTAACTTATGGGCATCTGTTTTTTTCCACTTTTTGACTATTATGAATAATGTTGCTATGAACGTTTATGTACAACAGATTTTTGTGTGGTCATATGTTTTCACTCCTTTTTGATATATACATACAGGACTAGAATTCTCTCTCTCTCTCTCTCTCTCTCTCTCTTTTAGAGATGGAGAGAAAGCACACACAAGTGGGGGAGAGGGGCAGAGGAGGGGAGAGAGAGAGAGAGAGAGAGAGAGAGAGAGAGAGAATCTTAAGCAGGCTCCATGTTCAGTGCAGAGCCTGACACAGGGTTCAATCCCATGACCCTGGGATCATGACCTGAGCCAAAATCATGAGTCAGATGCACAGATGACTAAACCACCCAGGCACTCCTAGGACTAGAATTTCTGGTCATGTGGTAACTCTATGTTTAACCCTTTGAAAAATTGCTAGACTGTTTTCCAAAGTGACTATATCAGGGTACCTGGTACCTCCTGGCTCAGTAGGTTAAACGTCTAACTCTTGGTTTTGGCTCAGGTCATGATCTCACAGTTTGTAGGGTTGAGCCCCGCTTAGGGCTCCATGCTCACAGTATGGAGCTTGCTTGGGATTCTCTCTTTCCCTCTGTCTCTGTCCCTCCTCCACTCTCTCTCTCAAAATAAATACACTTAAAAAAAAAAAAACCACCCAAAGTGGCTATACCATTTTATACTCCCACTAGCAATATATTAAGGTTCCAATTTCTCCACATTCTTACCATATTTTTCCCATTCTTTTTCTTTTAGGCTTTTTTGTTTGTTTTTAGCTTGCTGTTTGCTTCAACTGTTTATCAGCACCTCACCACCTGTGATATTAAAATATTGCCACTAATTGTTTTTGACAAACATGGCCAGGAAAAAGACTGTTTTCACTGGGTGAGCTTTAAGTAAAAAATGAAGACATACCTTGTGTGTAGGTTCCCAGGAACTACCAGACAAGTCAAATAATTACAGTTTTTTGAGATGAGGCTTTGAAAGAGTCCCAGGCCCATTCTGACTCTTCCTGTGGATACTAGGCTGCTTGTTTACACTGGAATTGTGGGCTGTTGATTTTTGTGACTATTAGAAAACTAGGGAGAGAGTGACAGGAATAGGGCAAGTTAAAATGTCACAAAACTCACTGTTCTTACCAAAAATCAGTTTTCTGGAATAAAGCTTTTCCACATTATTGCAAGGCTTTAGTAATTTTCAGAGTTCAGAGAAGTTGGTTTTCACAATTTTATTTTTTCTGGCTTTAAAACAGATTTTTTTAAATGCAGAAGCATCCATTTAACAAATGTAAGCAGGAAACAAAATACTGTACATTTTGTTAACATCCTTGTCCAAATAATGATGTAATTTTCATCCTAAGGAAACATTTATTAAGCTAGATAACAGTTAAGTGAATACATTTTTATAATACAGTGGGGTAGTAGCTATGATAAAGGCATTTACAGGGTACTAGTTGAGCATAGAACAGGGACAGTTAAATGATGTAAGACTGGTGATAGAAGTATAATTAGAAAAAGAGTTTAGGTAGGAGATGACTTTGGCATTTTTTTTTTTTTTGTTTTTTGCTAGTGTTTTAGTTGCTTTTTATAAGAGAGCAGATTTTTGGAGGTCCTTACTCCACCATTCTCATTGACGTCATCCCCAAACTTGTTCTCTAATTTCCAAGAAATTAAGTCCTGTATGTAGGAAAATAGATAGAGAAAAGGAAAAACAGAGAGAAGGCAAAAGGCTTATCTGGAAAATCTGAAAGAAGAAAAATGTGTGTGTAAGTTGTTTACAGAGGAGACTGAGTACACACTCTTTTATGGATATATGCCTAAAGGAATGCTAAAAAATACAAATGGCATATTTTATGAATCTTTAGCAGATTCATACTTGCAGTACAAATCTTCCTTTAACAGCATGTGTCAAGTGTGTGAAAAGTAAATGCAATCAAGCCTTTTCTTTCTTTTCCAGTTTTGTTTTTAAGGAAGAACAAACAATCCAAATAAAAATATTGACCAAGTATAAGCTACACTTTATATATTAAAATCTAAGCAAATGAAACAAATTGGATTCAAAGCTGTAGCTTCAGGACAATATTTTAGGGGAGGAAAATACTTTTAAAAGCTGGACTTTGCCAGAATTCATAATTTCTACCTTCTTTCTATATTCGGACTAAGAAGATCTAGGTCTCCAAATGGTGTCAATTTCCAACTTAAATTCCATCTTAGAGCTCAGCTTACCACCAGTTTAGAAAGTGATCTAATAAACTAATTCCTACTGGGTTTTTAATTACTGATAATTATTGGATGCAAAACCATTAAAGGCATAACCCTTATGTCAGTATACCCTTCTGTGAATCATACAGGAAATTAATTTCAAGGAATATTGCCTTTGATGACATATCAACTCTCTCCCCACCTGTCTTCCTGGGACTGTTTGAAATATGTGACAAGCACTGTTGCTACTTGTTAGCATTTTTATCACAAGGTTATCAGAAGAAAACAATTAACAGGACGTGGAGCAGTAAAGGAAGCAGAGCTAATAGAGATGACTTTGAATTCACATAATTCAGATCTAACACTCACCAGCTCTACAGCTTTTAGGAAATTTCCTAACATCTCTGAAACTATTTCCTTGCCTTTGAATTGGAAATAACACTTGCTTCATATGATTCTAGGGGAAAACTAAATGCTGTATCTTCTACAAAGTGCTAATGAAAGAGCAATTGTTACGGGGGCATTGGTGGCGAATATGGTCATAGTCAAGGTCATAGTTGCATTCAGGGATACAAGAAGGCTGAGATTCTGCACAGGCCCAAGGGCATTAAAATGTCTTTCACCTCCTTTGCCAAGTTAAGGATCTCATCTTCAGGATCCTCTGTTCCTGTGGGCTCAGTTGTATGGATGTATGCTTACCCATGCCCAGTGTTCTCTAGCAGTCACTGAAAATGCAAGAGAGGGAAACTTCCCTTCTTTCAGGAGCCTTCAGTTAATCTAGCAACTCTGGAACATTTTTAGTTGAGTTCTTGGAATGCTGAATCACATTAAATCCACCATCATTACTCACCTCGGTCCCAATTAACAGGCAGATGGAAGAGGCCACGCACACACACACACACACACACACACACACTTTTTATTCCCCCTCTCTCTGGAAGCTACTATTTTGATGTATTATGGTAAGAGAAGAAGCTGACCTGAAAGAATCCATTCTCATTCCCTGCAGTGTTTCTCTGCCCCCCGTGCCATCAGCATGGTAGTTATGAGATCACACTATGTCCTCATAGCAACAAGTTGAGACCACTTTACCAATGCTATAATTGTAGCAAGGTACAATTAGAATTCTGTAATAGAAAGGTATTTACATTTTGGCAAATAAATTCTGCTGATATAAATCCTCAAATTAAAGATTTCCTTCTTCAATGAGGACACTTCACACTCATAATTACCTTTGGTTAGGGAGATTGTCCCCATGTTTTTCTGTCATGTATGTGATATTTGGCTTTGTTTTTTGTTTTGTTTTGTTTTGTTTTTCTTGGCTGGCGAAGGGTTGAATTTTCAGGATTTTAGGTCTGAACCAAAAGTATGGGGGTGGAGATGTAGAGAAAGGTATGGTTTGAAGAGATAATTGTTAGTAGGAAGTAGGACAAAAACCAATCAATGTGACAGTGGCATGAGAGGGAAGATTTTAAGTGAGATATTCAGTTGTCTGGATTGAGGTACTGGGTGAATTTATTATCCCTCTGTATTCAAGATTGTTACCAATGGAAGAGAAGTAGGTATAGAGATAGTGAAGAGTGTATATTTTGGACATGCCTATGAAATAGGTAGAATATCTCATTAGGTAGTTAGAGATATAAATGTGTTGGGGCATCAGTGTAAATGATGTATTTGAAGCTAAGAGAGTGGGTAAGATATTAAGGAGACTCTGCATGAGAAGTGGACTTCAGACAGAACCTAGAGAAACATTAACATTGAAGGCAATGCCAGAATAAGAGGGCAAGCATGAAAGATTCAGAAGAGCAGATGCAGAGGTAGCAAGATAATCAAAAGGAAGTCATGCCACAAAAGCCAGGAAGGAAGAAGGTTTCAGGAGAGAGAGGTTAATAGTGACCACTGCTGTAGTTTCTTAATTGGACTCTCTGCCTCTAGTCTTTCCCCCATGCTCCCTAACCGCATTCTGCTGTCCTAATGCTCTCTCCTAGTACACAAATCTTTTCACTTTCTTAGACTTGTAGTTATTGGATGTCTATAGCATTCAGACTTTCATATATAAAAGAATTACCTATGCCTAAATCATCATCTAAGCCTAACTGGCTTGTTGAAAACCCAGTCCTGGGCCTCATACCCAGAGATACTAATTAGGATGTTTCGATCTGAGAGTGTTTTCTTAAAAAGGCCCCCAGATGGTTCAGTTGCAAATGGCCTATCAACAGTTTATGAAACAGTGGCCTACAGGATGAAGTCCAAGATCCCTAGTAAAAGATTCATAGCCTTTTGCCTCTAGCTTCAATCTCCGTTTCCCTACTGATCACTCCTTTCTCCCTGCCACCAGCCCACCTCCATTGTGGACTCTCTTTTCTAGCCTTGCCAGAATCACAAGGATGGGTTGGGGTTGGTGGGGAGAAGAGTCCTTTCTGGAAAAGGGACCAGCTTATGCAAAGGGACCAAGGTGAGGCAAAATAGGATGTGAGAAAATAGGGACCAGTCCAGTTTGAATGATTGTAGCATGCATATAGTAATAGGTCTGGAAGGACAAGATGGGACCAGACCATGGAAAGCACCAAATGTCAAATTGGGGACTTTGTAATTGTTCTACAGTAAGTTGGGATGGATGCTTGGCTCTTTCATGCTTTGTTTTGTTTGTTTGTGTTCATTTTTTAATCCTGAATGTATCAGTAACTTCTTATTATTGAATCTGTCTTTACTGTTTTTTTTTTTTTTTTTCCTGAGTCTGGACTTTATGAGGAGGATTCTAAAACTGAAGAGTTGAGTTCAAGGAAGGAAATTTTAAATTTCTGGAATGATTAGAGAATCTCGAATTATCCAGATTTAAATTTAAGCACAGTCACAAGGCAATTAATCAACTTTCAGTTTTCCTAAGCCTGGTTAAGAGGCAGGTAAGCCAGTGTGACTATGCTCTTAACCTTTGTGAAAGAAAAAAAAAAAAGCAAGACATACCTCAAGTGGCTGGAGTTCTGACTCTTCACTATAAAACTGAACACCGTGTATTTTTTTCTCCCAGGGAAGATTTCAGCCTAGCTGGGTCCAAGAGAACATACGAGCACCTTATGCTGAACACACACTTAGAGAACTGGATGGGTTTTGCCATCTGCTAAGCCTCACATAGCCTCCAGTTTGAAGTTGCAGCGATGTCAGAAGCTGATTTAAGCAGCTTACATATGTTGCACTGCAGGAAAAACATTGGACGTTCGGGACTCTAAAAAACAATGGTAAGCATTTGGGGTTCATAAATGCTTTGTGTTTGTGACAAAATACGCCCAGTGGCCATAGGGCAACAGTTTTCCCCCCTTAGATTTGAGTGTAGGTTTTTCTCCTTTGCTTTAGTAAAAGTATGTTCACATTATCTCGTGTATTTGCTGGAATCATGATCATCATTCATTGCAGCAGCTATGGTGATTTTAGTTAATCACAACTTTTTTCCGTTGCTTAAAATTTGACAGAAAATGCCAGGGCTATGACCTGGCTTGGAAAATTATTCTATGGACTTTCCATTATTGGTAATGTTTTTGGACAATCTAGATGCATAATAAATGAACAGATTTATGGTAACTGACCTTTAAAATTCTTTAAGGGTTCCACATGCACATCGGACATTGTGCAAATCACTCAACTTGTTTTCCAAGGTTCTATGGTGTGACTGTATTTGTCTTTCTAGCATTATGTCCTCCTCTTTCTTATACTTTTCCTATCCAGTGAATCTGTACAACTGTAATTCTCCAAACATATTAGATTGTTTAAAATCTCTAACTGTATCTCTCAATGCATTTCTTTATTCTAGATTTTCTTTCCTTCCTTTTCTGCTTCTCCCCATCCGCTCTCCCTGTTGATAACTTACCTATTAGTAAGTACCAGTTCTAGTTCTCTTTTTTCATGGAATCTTTTCTAATAACCTGTTATAATATTCTTATAGTACTTAGCATGATCTGCCTTGCATCATAGTTATAAAAGAAATACATGCGAGCTTTGCTTTTAATGGGTCATCATTTTCTCTATCGTACAATAAGAGTCCATGTTCTCTTCATGTGCCTTTCAAATCCTCCTCATGTGAGCCTTGGGAAATTGTGAAAATTTCTAAGGCATGAGTATCAGCAGTTGCAATCAGGGAGGATACTATTTTTTCCATTGTTTTTCAGCTTTTAAGAAATGAGATTTCCTATTTAAATTCAAAGTTTGGAATTCTCTTAGCATAGTAGTAGATCTAGGCACTTTTATACACAGGAAAACAACTAACTAGTGCTCAGTATTGGCCGAACTTTTAGAGATGTGAGCTCTTCAAGGATCCACTCAACCCTTCATAGTTATGTTTTTGTCACGGTGCCTCTAGGCATACAGTTGTGATTCTCAGACATGCATTTCCCACATTCATTCTTCTTGTTCCTAGACACACTTTACTCCAAATTTCTCTGGATTTCTCTGCTGGTATCTTTTAATCATCTCATAAATGCTACCCCATGTTCCTGAAGGTGTTTGTGTATTCCTCTCATCCTCTGTGTGGACATGGATCCCTCCTGTAATTCCTCAAAGTGCAAATAACATTAGACTGCAGTGTTTTGACAAAGCTTTTCTGTAGTATGGAGCAGGAAATTTTAAATACAGATGTCTGACACCATGGTTCTTGAAGTCTGTTTTCTATGCCCCTTTCTAAAACCAGCATTTTACCTGGGCCTACCAACAGCTTATCCATCCGGCATTGGGGAACCTTTTTTCTATATTTTCTTCATACATCCCATCTCAAACAAAGGTAGCAAAAAAAAAAAAAAAAAAAAACAGTTGACAGAATTATCTCTGTAGAATTGTACACTTCTCCCAGTGAAGTTAGTTTTTACATTATGAAATGAAATGCATTAACATTTCTTCCTCAAGTGAGGCATTGCCCAAGAACAATGGGTTAATACTTGTGTTACTAATCAATAAAACCACATTAAGATGGTAAACAAAGATCTAACAGGGTTCTCCAAGGTCAAATTTTAGTTTTTGCCTTTGAAATATAGCAATTTCTTAGAATAAGTGGCATAAAGGTAGGTTTACCCCCAATGGGTGGAAACTGAATATTTTATCACTGACATTGTTTAGAATTGCCAGTGCATGGTGATAATAATAATAATTTTAAAAAACTGACTTTCTTTAAATTGATTTTATTACTGTTTTTAAATTCTCTGCAGACAATATGCCCTCTTAGTGCCTGCAAAGGGAGAAGAGTTGGGTGGTGGTGGGGGAGCTATTTCCCTTACCAACCTCTCCCTGCCACTGCTCAGAATCTCCCCAAATGGCAACTCTCTTTTATTTAATAGCTTGAAGAACCAGGTTCCATCTACAAAAACATCAGAGAAAGTCCTGGCAGCACTTTGGGGGTAAAAGAGAATGACTAAATATTTGCTTACATATGTTCCTGATTTCTAGGAACATACGTTTTGTTCCTTCAAGACAAAAACTCTTATTCAACTGAATTTCTGTGCAGTGTTCCATCTAGAAAGCATCTGGCCAAAATGGAGGGCTCAAAGAGTGTTTGCACTCTTGAGTTGAGTTCAGTATATATCCTCTTTGTTTAAAATCTTTGCCTTGCCTAGAATCATGGAGTTTCATCTCAAATTTTCTTAGGCAGTCCCCTGCACATCTAGTGTACCAGTTTCTGTTAAAAGAAAGTGTGAAGTAGATGGATTTGGAGTAGAGATTGTGAATCAGAACACTGGTTTGGGCTACCTTTCTTGCCCAGGGCCAAGGAGGGCAAAGGTTTCACATCAAATATAACAACAAAAAGAAAGTTTGGAAATAGACCACCTGGGTTTGACTCTGTCTCTACCACCGTCAGCTGTGAAATTGGGCAGATTATTTAGTTCTCCATGTCCTGATTTTCTCATCTGCAAGTTGGAGAGAAGAACACTATTTTTTTTTAATTAGAGTTGTCATGCAGATTAAATGAGGTAAGTCAAGTACAGCATTCTGCAGAATGTGGGGACCAGGGACACTCATGCACTGTTTGTGGGTGTGAAGTCTGGTGACAACCAGCACAGAGAGAAAACTGGTGACACTTAACTGGAAAACTGGAACATTGCACAGTATTAAAAGCACACATACGGAGTGCTCGATTCAGCAGCACATATACTAAAATTGGAACAATACAGAAAAGATGTGCATGACCCGTGCACAAGGAGGACACACACACACACACGCACACACTAACTTAGTGTAATTCCACTCCTAGGAATAGAGCCCAGAGAGATGTTTACGCAGCATCATAGGACAAGTAAATGTCTTCAGTGCATTAGGGGTGGAAACTAACTAACATTCTACAATGTGCCAGACACCCTACATAGGTTGTTTCATTCAATCCTCGAGACATCCTTACAAAATTATTTTATCTGTTAACAGTTGGGAGAAATGAATCTCAGTGAGGTTCCATAACCTGGCAATGACACTGTGCTAATAACAGGCAAAGTTGGGGTTCAAATTCAGGTGTAAGTTTCACTCCATTCCAGTATCTCATGCAGAGTCTGCAGAGGTTAATATCTCTCTTTTTTCCCCCTATAGATTGTTGTGCGGGTGAGTTCATATATTATATCACATGATTTTCCAACTTTGTCTCCCTGTCATCTTTTTTCTATTTTTACATATTATCTCTTTTTCATCCCATCATCCCCCCCCCATTCTTTATATATGCTTTTTTTCTCATTTCACTGAAGATCTTCAACATTACTATATATATCTCTCTCTCAGATTAAAGGATAAGAAAAATTCAGTTATACCAAATAATAGTTACAAATTAAAGAGATTGGAACATCAGCTACTATTTAAAACGGAACAGATCAACTGCCTTTTCAGATGTCAGCCAGGTCAGATGATTCATTTCCTTCTTTTTTAAAGTGGACTCAGCTGAATAAAGTGTTCTGGTTTTTAATGACGGGGCTTTAGGACAAGGTCCAGGTTCACCGATTCCTATTCTATCCATACATTTTCTCACTTGCTTTCTTAAAGAATAAACTGTGTCTCTTTAACTTTCAAAATTGCATTTAAATTTTTGCTGGTTAAATAATTCCCACTCTCAGGTAAAGGACATCTGTCATTTAGCCACATGTTTTACTAATGGATTGGTCAGTCTATATCGAGTTCCTAGGTGACAGTAACTTTCCAAACATTAATATATCATGTATGATCTGATGATGAGTTAGTGTTGCAAGGGTCCTGTGAGTGCTTACAAACACACACATACACACACACACACACACACACACACACCCCATCCTTGGGGATAGCTAGTTGCATAAAGATGAATTTGACATTTTATCACTTGCAGATTATGGTACAAGCGAACACAGAAAGTGGTTCACAATGAGTTTCATTATGAAAGAATAATGCTCTGGCCAAAATAAAAGAGGAATGGACTAATAACAAATGCTCTTCATCTGTATTTGGTGCTGGGCTCTGTGAATTATTTATGTTTCAGGGCAAGGCCTGGGAAGTATTTCAATGAGGCCTAATTTGTCAAAGTTACTTCTACTTTACCATATTTTTCCTAACTATATCTTTCTGGATAGTACCACACATAAATATTTTCATTGTGTTGTGCATTTATTTGCAATATTGATGGCACTGTAAAATGTGGGGTATTAGCACCTCTTTAACCAATGTCAGGCAAGAATTAAGATCGGAAACACCAGTGTCTTCCTTTTAGAAATATGGAGGTTAACTTTGATTATTATTCAGCTTTTGTGGCTGATGAGCCAGCTATAAGTCATACTGTGGAAAATTTATTGTCTAGAAATCATGCTACTGAATATTTTATCTTACTGGAAATGTGCTATAAAGGGGCTGCATCTTTAATCAAGGATACGGTGATGTTGCAATCTCTTGGTTGCACTGTCACATTAAAAAGTGGAGGTTAAGCAAAACTAAAGGCCTGGCTTCTGGGGGGAGCAGTGGTTGTCGATGTGAAGGTGAACACTATTCCTCTAGGAAGTTGTTTTATTTTGCCTTTTACTTCATATGTCTACATTGGAAAGGAAGACTTTGGCTCATTGTAGTGTTCGGGTCCAAGTTACACCAGGTCAAGAAGCATGAGCTGCACAATAGTTGAGAAGGAAATAAAGAGGAGAATCAGATATTGTCTGCTGGAGTGTTTTCAGTTTCTATCTTTGATATACATTCAAAATCTCCCAGAAAATCTGAGGAACTTTCCTGTTCATGGAGGAATGACTATTTTAACAGCAGAGATGAAGCATGCAATTTGTATGTGTGCACTTGTTCTAAATGCCTGCTTGTGGGGATCCCCTCGAACCCCCTCTGCCACCCCACACATGGATGATTGTGGACTTTTGTTGTTGTTGTGTTGGGTTTTGTTTTGTTTAGATATTGAAAAGAGGAAATGATTTGTTTATGGCTCTTCCAGCTCAAATCTCATGATTATTGGACACACTATCCTGATGCTTTTATTCCTTTTCAGTGACTAAAAAACAGAAGAAAAGGATTCTGAAGGAGGTTTCAGAATAATAGCTAGATCTGAAAAGACTCTAGCTGGGAAAAGACCCACAGGGAGGTTAAAAATACCCCCAAAATATTATCAAACCAGCATCAAGCTTGTCTTGACCTTGTTTAGTTACTTTTAGTGTCAATCTTACTGTTCTTTTATAATTTTCCCCCAAAGCCTAATTCCCCTTTAGAAACCTTTTTTCCTATGCCCCTTGTAAACTGGGGGAGCCTAACTGCTTTCTGCACAAGATTTAAAGCCACTTTACTGAGCCTTACAGTTAGATCATTCCATATAATTGATATGTAAACCAGTGCTGTTCAATAGAACATTTTTGGTAATGGAAATATTCTTTACTGTGCTGTCTGATGTAGTATCCACTAACCATGTGTTGCAGTTAGGCACTTTAAATGTGGTCAGAGTGCCTGTGAAACTCATTTTTAATTTAAATTTAAATACTCATATGTGACTACTGGCTACCATCTTGAAACAGTGCAGCTATATACGTACATGCAGTTGACACTCGTTTCTCGAGCAAGTTCAATGATATTCATTTAAAAATATTTTTCTAAGTAAGATGCCATGTCTTATTGAGTAATCTCAGCAGTCATTTTTGTATATTTGTGTTGGTGTTGGGAGAAGTGGGTAGTAGAAGCAGAGATAGAAACAATTATATTTTTATGTTTATTTATATTATAATTAGGAAAAAATCAGGCTCTTTTGTAGGAAATATGTTTTACCATTAAGAATTTGGGGATTTATTTTAAAGGAAGCCAGGTGCTGTACTACTTTAGAACGAAGAGGACTTATAGCAACACTATTTATCCAGCAGACAGTGTTCCATTAAATTCGCTTATAAGCAGGGAAGCTAAGAAGCCAGAAATAATGAAATAGGCTTCTGAGTGGCCTCTGGAAAGTACTGTCTGGCCCCAGATGTTGCCAACAGCTTTAATTTCCTATGTTCTTCTACACATGTGCACCTTGCTCAGTCTCACTAGACTACACCGCTTCCTTTTACAAAAAGTGGAGTTTTCCATCCTGTTCTTTGACTTGATTGTCTTTCTCTTTGGTCCTTTCTCTGTCTGCTGAAATCTCATCTACCTTGGAAAGTCAAGCCCATGCTCTTTGTATTTGGGCCCTTGGGCTTCTGCTTCTTAAACACTATGCCTGGGAGTTCTTTCTTTGCAGCTAACAATCTAATAAAACATGAATGGACCCAAAAGGGAGGAGGCTGCACAGGTTTAAAGTGCACTAGAAAGTTTACTGCTGCTCTAAAACTGCTTTCCAATTAGAAGCATCATTTTCTTTGACAGACAGAAGTTAGAAAGTATAATGTACATGGAGACACTAGGAAGATCAGGCTTCACAGAGTCACTGGCTTTTCTCATCTCTTTCAATTCCCATTTCTAGTATTTACAGTTTCCTAATTGGCCTCCACCTTTGGAGTATGATAATAGTTTTCTTCTCTTATTCATGAAAACATTTGATTATCGGATCTTCATTGGTATCAAATATGTGTTCTCAAATATCTAGATAGAAGGCATTTTCCATAACAAATTTATATTCCTCTTTTTGTTCTCTGCTGCTTTCAAGGAGACCAGTGTTCAGCATTTTCCCCCCTCAATACCATACTTAAGTTATAAGAGTTAGCCAGCATTCTCTAGTTTCCTTAAATTTTTATCTCTTGTCCTCAGTTGCTCTAGATTTGGGAGCATGTAATCTGTACTCAGAAGACATACAGTGATAGTTTAACCAACTGCTTTGCTGTTACGGAGCAAGGACTGCCATCTGCTCTGGTCAGGATCTTGGAATTCTCACTCGTCTCCCACTTGACCAGACACAGGTCTGTCACTTGCAACAATTCATCCCTGAAAATGTATGTATGAATTAGGATTATTTGGATTTCAAGTGGCAACATCTCAAATGGACTCAGCATAAGGAAAAGATGAGATTTATTCAAACTCTACTAGACTATAGAACTATAATGTTATGGGAGGAAGGATCACAAAGCAGTTAGGCCACATTAACAAATGAATCCCTGTACTTAACTACCATTAGAAATCTCTCTGCTATTCTGGTGTCATTCTTAATTACTGCCTAGATGTATTCTCCACTGTGGGAAATATGGCCAACAACCACCCAACTTGGAAGGGCTTTGCTTTGTCCAACATGGGTCTGCCCATTTCTAGATCATTCAGCTATAGCCAAGAAGGCAGGGTCAGGTCTGATAATATGCTATCTTCACAGCAACTAGAGGCCTGTTGGATGTAGGGCAGGGACATATTTTCCAGAATACCAGGGTTACTAGGTAGTAAATGCCTCCCTTTAAATTAAATCCTTTTTTTTATTTTTTATTTTGAAAGAGAGAGAGAGAGAGAGAAAGAGGCAGAGAGAGAGGGAGAGAGAGAATCCCAAGTAGGCTCTGTGCTGTCAGTGCAGAGCCTGATACAGGGCTCCATCCCATAAACCGTGAGATCATGACCTGAGCTGAAATCAAGATTTAGACGCTTGACTGAGCCACTCAGTGTCCCCCAACATACACTTTGTAGCTCATTTTCTCCTCTCTTCTTCCCACCCCTACTGACTTCCAAGTCCAGCTCAAATACCACTATAACCACAATATTAACCCTTTAATAATGTTCTCTAGATGTGTGAGAGGGATATAATTTAAACTGATTTAAGTTAAAATCCCAAACAGAGAATTTACTTACTGCTACTTACTACTCTGTGCCCTTGGCCTCATTTTCCTCACCAGTGAAAACAAAGGGATGGAAAGTAAATTGGGAATAGACTGTAGAACTTTAAAACTCATCTAGCTAAGGAAGGTTTGTATAATTTTTTGAATAAGAAATACCAAGTAGTATATTAGGAATTGTAATTTGGCAGCTGGTGTAGATCATGAAATTTATAGCCATATTCAGTGGTTATGAAGATGATCATGACACTGTTTAACACAGGAAGATCTAATCAGATAAGAGCAAAGACCCAGGGGATATAGGAAGTCATTCAGTCTTGACACTAGGCTGATGGTTAGCTGGTTGCCTTTTGGCCTCATTTCTTAGCATTCACATACTCTTTCTCCCTTCATGTACTATACTGAAGTTCTGCCTTTTGTTCACCAAACCAGTCAGTTTTTACCTTAACTTCAGAGATTTTGCATGCTTTTCTTTTTATCTAGGGACTTAGGCTTATTTTTTGAATCTTAAACTAGAATCTTTAGTGAGTAAGACAAAGCTGAAAAAATTGTGAATAGGAAAAAGGAAATATCTTTTTTTAGACTTTTTTAGGAAAGAAGGAAATATCTTAAACAACAGATTATTAGCAAACTAGAAGAAAAAAATAAATTCAATCCAATAATATTTCTTTTATTATCTACTGTTTTCAAGATTGTTTCAGCCAAAATGACTAAAATTTCTGGTTTTTGAAACTGAAATCAAGTGGGATACAGATTAAGGAATTAGGGTAGTTCTCACTTTGTTTAGATGGCAATACATCTGATATTCAGGATGCTTACTGGGAAATAGGCCAAATAATAAAATATTGCTATCCTAAATTTAAAGGAAATAAATCAAATACCATCTTGTGCTACATTTTAACATAGATAATCTCTAGCATCTATCAAAGATTTAGAAATAATTATAGGGGGAAATCTTCTTACCCGGAACATGCTATTTCATTAGCTTAATATTGTTCTCTGAATTAAGAGAAGAAATTGAGTATTTGATTTTAGTGATTGCATACTTCTAAAAACTTTTAATTCACATATAGTTAACATACAATGTTATATTAGTTTCAACACTGCACATTTTCATGAAGCTCATTGAAAGCATGATCAAAGAATGAGTGAATTAGGGGTCAGACTTTGAGGATGATCTCTGGGGGACAGTGGTGTAAACTTCATCACAATGTGTATTCCTTGCACCTTGCCTCCTGCCTTCAGTTATGTAGGGTTAAAGGTAAATGGCTCAGCATTACACTCAAAAAGAGACAATGGGTTCTCAACTCTGCTACATCTTAGAATCACTTGGGGAGCTTTAAAACAAATGTAGATGACAGATCTCACCCTAAACCAATTCAATTAGAATCTCCAGGGTGACGCAAGAGCATAGCTGTTTTTAAAATGCTCCCTGGTTGATCCTAATGTGCAGCTAGTGTTGAGAATCATGATGGAAGAGATGAAAAAGAATCACGAATCTTCTAGTCTAGCAATCAAGAGTCTGGAATTATTATTCAGACTTCAGGCAGTGCAGTACAACTATTTTATATAGCGATTTCCTTAGCTGTAAATGAAGGAGTGAGAATAGAAGACCTTTTGGATTTTTCTAGCTCTTTGAGTCTTTTGATGTACTTCTGAAAATTTGTATATTAATAAGATGTTATGTAAATAGACTCAGTATAGTTAAACAAATTCTACAATGAATCCTTCAGTAATGCAAATCAATACAATGCATAAAATAATGTAATATAATAGTATATAATTCAGCAGAGATCCCATTCAGAAATCAAACCATTCAGTGTTTCCCTTCTAGATATACTGCAACAAATGAAAAAGAATGGTTTCACCCAGCAGACTAGGCTCTCCCTGGCTGTCATCATTATCTAGAGAAGATTTTTGTCAGTTCTTACAACTTTCCTTCAGTCAGTGTTTCTCAGTGACTATTAATGCCTTAGATTTTTCCTTGGAATGTTTAAGAGGTCCTTGCATGAGCTTGCTGGCCACCTGAACAATGTTGCATTTGTCAAAGGCCAGGAGACCTTTAAAATAATTTACCCATTTTTTCCTTAAGTTTAACCAATAGGCATCAATGGGTTTAGCATAGGTTTCTTACCATTGCCTGTGGGCATAACTTCGAAGAGTGAAATGGTGGATAGAATTACTGCTTTATGTGAAATGTTTTTTGTCTCTCATACTTTTGCTTTCTCATAACTGATTTCTGATTTAATGCAACCACATTGTATTGTTCCATTTTCTAGAAGAAGAAAGTAAGAGTCTGAGAGCTTTGTTATTTTCCTATGTTTCACAGCAAGTGTAATAGGAGATTGAGATCAGGAATCTTCCACTCCAACCTCATTAGTTTTGTGTGAGCCCTGTAAGTATTAAAGGAAGTATGTGTTCATAAACATTTAAGAAAAATAATCTGTGCATGGAGTCATGAGTGATAGAAAGGTAATGAGATTAATGTTAATCAGCTTTTCTCTTAAGAGGGGGGGAAATAAAGGTTTTTGATAACATGATTTGATTATTGCTCAGAATAGAAGCTGAGACCTGAGAAGGAAGGGGCTGAGATCTGGGTGGAGCTACACTGCTGGGTAAGAGGGACCTTTTGCTTGTTATTCCTGAGGGGGAAGGGGAGATTAGAGATGATGAGAGAGACTGGTTACAGCCTGGAGCCAGCAGACCATGACCTCCCTCAACCCTAGTCAAGCTAATGAGTCCTGAATATGTAAGGAAAGTGAATTTCATGTGGAAACCAGTAAAGAATCTTGGTTCTTTATCTAGAGAGTCCCAGCACAACTGGAGATATATGAAGGAGACTATGTGGTGTAGAGACACATAAGGAAGAAAGCAGCCAAATTCCCATAGCTCAAATCATGGAATTGAGTTCAGGATAAATTTAAAGAGATGTCTGCAGGGCAGCAAGTGAGGGTGTGGGAAGGAATAGTCAGTAACTGTAATGTGTTATTCCAAAATGAATATCCTATCCTCAGTGAAAAATATGAGACTGGATCATTTTAAAGACAACAGCATCATGAAAATCATTTATTTATACTCTATTAAAAAGTAATTGCCAATGGAAGAATAGCTCAGAATATTTCAAGATACATAAACAATTATTAAAATAGAAAAGTTTAGAAATATAGTTAAGTACTGGTGACATCCTATATTATTTCCTTACACAGATGTGCTGAGGTAAGAATGATGGAGAAGGTCAGCATTTGTATGATTATAAAAGATTTAAAGTTCAAGGATTTAATTAGATCACTTCGTTTTCCTCTTAGACATAAGCCTTAGACAGGCTTATGAGATTGTGTGTGTGTGTGTGTTTTCAGTTGAATTCACCTAATTTTCTAACTTGAAATTAATTTTTTCTCAGTGTAAAATTGATGAAATGAGCTTTATTACATTCATTGTATTTGAAATAACTACTGTGGGCTGCTTTATTATTTTTGGTGATATAATATTGCTAAATTTCTCATAACGCACTGAAGACAATGTTTTGGACAAGTGAATCACATATTTACAAGATGTTGTTCTTTTATTTTAATGTGAAAGGTAATCCTAAATTATTTTAACAGAGCATATACCTCTATAATAAGTCAGTCTCCAAAATTTAATTGTTTACAATGAATATGACAGTTTCTTTAGAAGATACATTGTTCTACTGGTTAAAAATATTAAGCAATTCCCAAAGCACTTGAATTCAATTTGGTTTGACTAGTTCCTTACAGTTTTTCATTTAAGCACAGACAAGAGTCTTCAGAATAATGATTCTAGCCCCCAAACTTTCATTCTAAATTTAGGTCAGGTAATTAGTGTGTGTTTCCCATAAGAAATAGGTAATTACAATGGCAAATGCCCATTGGTTAAATCTACCTGGTAGAGTAGATGTCTTATTTGTGTGTTTTAACGACATTAAAATAACACTTCAAACCAAGACTGACCTGAAACTTGTAGTACTTTCAAGTCTGGCGTTTACATACTTTCCTACAGAAATGGCACTTGAGCTAAATGCTACTTGTGTTTACCTTGGAAGAAAATCAGATGGGTATGTAATCTGGCATGAAAGTACGATACCATACTAAATCACATTTTCTGACTAAGGAGGACCAGCAAAGGTATTTTAGGCATAAATAAGAACCCTGTTTGAGGAGCTTGTTGTGTTCTGCTGTGTCTGCAGTTGAATAATCGCTGGGGATCTGATTAGCTACGTGTATGTCTTTTCTAATGTATCATCTAGCTTACATCCATATCCAATGAGAGTTAATGGAGGCATGATGTGGAAATTGTCACATTTTGTTATATTTTCTTACCTCCCCTACACAGAAATGGAGTGATAGTTTTATTTTTGTTTTAGTTTAATGACAAGACGAACATTTTTCCATGGGTTTTCTGGGCACATTAAAAAAGTATTATCTTCTTTTATGGGTCATTGAAAATGAATTGGTTCATTAAAGTAGTCATTTTAAGCAAAATAAACAAAAAATACTTGTCTTTCCGGAGGACATATCTCAAAGAACTTTCTTGTACAATAAGCATACATGAGTTTCAGAATTTACAGTACTGTGGGCCATTCCCTGGATTTTGGTAAATTCCCAGAGAAAATACTTCCCAAGACCTAATTTTTCAAAGATAACTATTTGGCCCAGGCTGGTGACCTCTCTGCTTCATCACACTACATTGCACCTTTTTCTTTTAGAAATCTCTACATCATTTATTCCAGCCTACCTTTGTCAGAATTATCTACATATGAATTATAGTCATTTATGGTCATTCATCCTCAACATCATTTCCCTCTCGCATAGAGCAACTATATTACATTTTCATATTTAGCTAATTTGTGTTGGTTAAACGATTTGCACTATATCTATTATCATAAGAATGTTTTATATTGATTACTACCTAGATTCAAAATAGAAAGCAAATATACCTTAAGGTATGAATTAATTTAATGTTTGAAATGTTTCTATCCCTTTTTTTTGAATCCTAAAATATAGTCTGCAAGTGAATTTCTGCTGCCAAATCCTCAAAAAAGGGATAAAATTGGACGGAGTTTGTTTAAGAGGAGGGCTGTGAAATCCAAGTTATTGATTTAGTTAGGGATTTTCTCCAAAGATCATGTTCAAAATGACCCTTGTTTCTTTCCTTTACATCTAAACTATTTTCAGAAGATGTTTTTTTTCCAGGGTTCTATTCGTGATAGATCTTTGATGAGGCACATAAAGAACTGATGTAGGTAGACTGATAAGACAGATGCCATCAATAAATGCCTTCACAAAAATACTAGCCTGTCACAAGTTAATTTGATGCAGTATTTTCTGTCATGAGGGTGGATTAATTTTGTCCATTTTCTCCTCTTGTCGTAATTCTTGTCATGTGAATAAGAATGTATTATAAAGAAGAACATACTAGACATTATAATTCTGTGATAACTCATTTTTTGTGACAAAGAATATAATGAGACCAGACAATAGTGCAAATTCATCATATTCTTACAGTGAACTTAATATTGACTTCCTGGCTTCTCTTCATGATTTTGAGGGCATGTCACTTATGGTTTTATACCAACCAAATGATTAAAGAAACCACCATTGAAAGACTTGTACTGATTACAAAAAGGCTTTTCAACAAGGAAATAATAGAACTATTTCGATTTTCTTTCCTTTCCAGCTTAAACACATACTTAATGCATATCTGTGATTTCATTTTGATGAGGAAAGACTCATTGATTTGATAAAGTTACTCAGAAAGTGTTATACACTTGAAGATTGGACTGCATTTATCATTGAGGAGAGAGTGAATTTTCTCAATAAATCACTACTATAAGTCATAAGAGAAAAACAAAGTTTTATAATAAAGAACCTTTCCAAAATACTTCTCATATTTTGTCCCAGTCGCTAAAGCAAAGCAGTCATTTTTAACATGTTCTCTTGCTACAACTATGAAGCTCAGATTCAGGAAATCCCTCCCCAGTGAACAGACTGGTTGTTTTTAATTGCCCTGCATTTCTATCACCCCAAATCTAACTCTTTGGATTCTTCCTTTTTTGTCTTTTTATGTTAGAATAAGGAGAGAAGCAAATATCCACAAGCAACTTTTCTTTTTATATGACTTCAGGCAAACATTTAAACAGAAACAGAGGAGATAGAATCTGTAGGGAATATTGTAGCTGAAAGAAGAGTCCTACAATAGGAGTATCATTTAAATAAAACACTTGCTACCATCCTTGAGCCCATATGGTCAGTGAAAATTATACATAATCACTCTTTTCTCCAGAGTTCAGATAGCTCCTTAGAATCTTTCTTAACACAGCACTAGAAATGAGCTGCTGGTAATTGGTTTTATTTCAGGAATTGAAGCCTATTTATGATTCCTGCCATAAGTTTCACTGTCTCTATGCCTGGCACATGGTAGTGTTAAATAAATGTTCATTGACTGGATGATTAAATGTTCCAAATTTCCAAAAAAGAAAAAAATTATTCATTTACATAGTAGGGGTCTCATTTCTCTTACAACATAAAATAAGAGTGATTCTGTTAGCAAAATCTTTTGCTATTGGACCCCCTTAAATCCAGAAGGTGAAGATCACACCTTCACCTTGACATAAAAAAGCATGTGAATACCTATTTAGAGATCTGTATTTATGCACATGAAATATATACATATTATGAGTATATACATAAATATAAATTCAATCAGAGTATAGTGTAGTGGAAAGACTCCTAGGCCTTGCTTGTGTTTCCCCCTTTATATGACCTTGGGTCTCCATTTCTTCAGCAATAAGATTTAAGCTCTGGTTTTTTTGTTTTTTTTTGTTTTTTGTTTTTTAATTCTAGTCATCTATATTTCTACACACATGTGCAAAATAAATGATAAAATAAGCCAGTAAATTTCACTTGACCTGATTTCCTGGATTTATTTTTATTTAATAGAAAAAAATTCGATGTTTTACTTCAATTTTTTGCCAAGAGCCTTTGATGAAGTTGTCAAAATCCAATGTTTGATTTTTCTTTTGCTAATTACAATTACCTGTAGGAAAAATATGTGATAGTATTCTTTTCTTGTTAGAACCTGGGGATTCTATTCTGGTGTTGAAACTGGAATATCTCCAGCTTCTTGTGAAGTGAAGTACAAAGAAAACATTCTCTCGCTGAGGCAGAATTTATCCAGATAGAGACCCACTCTTGAGTCCTTGGGAAAATCTGCCTTCTGAGAACAAAAGGCACAATCTAATGTGGATTCTTGCAAATGGTGTTCACACAGGAAGCCGGAGTCACTCAATGGGAAGCAGCTAATTGGCCAGACAGTCTTGGAATGAATTTAGCTGCTGGTTGGCAGGTGGGGTACATTGTAAAGCACCACATCCAGGCTACATAGTAATTTGTTTTTAATTACCATGTTTGCTTGGGAAAGGCTGTAAGGTCTACTCATTGCTCATATTGGTATGCTAATTGACTGTTTGGAGATTTACAAACTGGGTTTTACACCGTGTCCTTTTCCATCGCCTGTGGTGATCTGAATAGCATGTTATTCATTTAGTTCTTTAATATCTCAAACAAAAATAAAAGAGCAAACCTAACTCTTATTAATTCTCTAAACTTCAGCTAGTAAAGACTGTAAGAATGTATAACCCTGTAAGCATGTCTTTGATTTCATTTTATTTCCTGGCTTAGAAAATGGAATATTTTTGTGTGAAATGTTCTTGGATGTCAACAAGTAAATACTGACTGATTTATGTGCTTGCTCCTATAGCCCAGGGAGGTGGGAAAGGGAGGTGAGGTGGGTATGAGGAGAGCAGCCAAGCTGCCAGAGAAGCCAAGCAAATGGTTAGCCAGGTGCCTGCCCAGCAGGAAGCATGCCCGGGAGCGGAGCCTGGGAGCCCACGGTGGGTCAGATGGGGTTCATAGGAGTACAGGTGCTGGGCGAGTCCATGCCCACAACCTGGGACCAGTCATAGATCAAGCTGGGCTGGATGAGAATAGGAACAGCGATGACCTACAAGGATTAGGAAGGGGCAGTCAGAACTGGGTCAATCGGAGGACACATGTTGAAGGCAGTGAATAAGAAGTTGTGCATACACATAGAAAGGGCCATGTGAAATTCCTGCTGGGCCGGGGAGGGGAGGTAGTCCCCTCCAGATGTTGAACTTGACAGCAGAAATTGTGTTGCTTGTAATTATGTCTCCATGGCCTCAAAGCTCTTGGGGAGGGGTGATGAGGGACTAATACAAATTATCTGTGATCCAAGAAGGGGTCTTATTGTCATTATTTGTTGCATGTGTATGAATATAAAATTTCTGATACAAATTTAAAATATAAAAATACCATGTTAAATATTTAGCTTGTCTGTACTTCCTGGGATAGGGAATACAACTTTTGTTGTTTTAACCAGATACACTCTAGTTCAGTCCTTCATGCTCTGTAATAGTTTGTAACATACAATTAGTGCCTACTGAGTTTCATCTAATACCTATTGGATAAAAGAATGATTTTTGTTGTTGTTGTTTACAATGCTTTGGCTCCAGATCTTAAAGATATAAAATTGTGGCTCTGTATCCACAAGAGCTCAATATAAGCAGAATGAAGTGTAGAACTTTTCTGTGGAAGTTAGGTACCAATTCATTTTGACTTGATAATTTGAATATTTTTACTTTGCCCTTTCTGGGAGATGTTTTCTATATAACTGCCTACATTTTCAAATTTATTTAGTCATTGTTAGTACTGTTAGAAGTTATTGTTGTATCGGGTGCTATTAATATATATATAAATATATATGGTCAAGGACCCAGGAATTCTGAGCTGGACCAAAAGTAACCACTCTGAATAGAAAGATGAGTGTTCACATCCATGTGTTTGATGATGTTTATCATTTTCCAGAATTGCACCCCTAAAAACAAAGCTAAATCACTGCTTCTGAAATGGGAGCCAACCCTCTTCCTTGGCAGGGAGGGGGTGGTGGGATGGTACTGATGTCACATAGTGGGCAGAGCAGCAAATCAGATTTCTCTGTTTGTGGTTCACAACTCTACCAGTTATAAGTGTTATGACATAGGTCAAGTTATCTCACCTGTTAAATGGGAGTAATAACAGTACCTACTTCATAGTACTTATGTCTGTAGGGTAATTATTATAAATTGTGATTCATATTTGAAAGGAGGAGGTGAATGGAAGATAGAGGATTTTGACCACTTCTAGTGGTCAGCAAATATTATGGTAGATAGGATGGAAATGGAAACATTCTTTAGAAAATCTGAGCAATTTTTTTCTACATAAGCATTTAATAGAGATTTTATTTTCTGTCCAGGTGTTTGACAACATGGTAGATATAATCTATACATTTTTATAAATGAAGATGCAGTCATAGACCATACTAGAAAATAATTACATACAGACTGATTAATTCCCTGTGCTTTGAAAATATTGTGAGGATAGTAATTAGGCTGTGCTTTCATGACAAGTGTAATTATGAAACAATACTGACTGAGAATTCAAGACTTGTACAATTAACACAAAATGGCAATAACCAAGCGTATTGTAATCTATTGACAATCATAAAGCAAATTTATCCGACTAAAATGAGAAAAGAGATCTGACATGAAAATATACATGGAGGGGCCTCAAAGGTAAAGCACAGTTTGAATAGCCAAGTGATCAAAGTTGATCATCCTAGAATAATCTTGATTCTAATAAAGCTGTTAGCAGTAGATCTTTGCTGAAGGATATTAACCCAAAGTGCACTTATGACATCATAATCAACACATTCACCTGCATAGTTTTTTTTCCTAGGATTGCCTTCTATTGTTTGAAATCACGTTTAATCCTTCCACAATAGGAGGGTGATACACAATTGTGAATGCCTGAATCATACTGCTTTACTCCCTAATTTCATTTGAGAAAATCATTTTATAAACTAATATCCTGATTCCAAGCAGAAAAGAGATGGAATGCACAATAAAGTGTCCACAGGGGGTTTCAGCATTTCATTTGGGGTGTCATATTGAACATTAAAATGCAATGTAATAAAAAGATGTGTAGAAGAGATGAAATGATGGTATCCTGCTGAATAACTTAAAGAAAAAAACACTGCTTCAGCTTTGAGTGCTACATTTTATTTATAGCTTCAACTGATATCTTGACTTCAATCACAGAACCTCTAGTTAGTTTGCAGAGATGGTTTTATAAGCCTCCTGGGTGAAGGGAAATAGTCCTCCCTGATTGGTCCACCAATAGGAGGCGAGCTCAAGGAAACAAAGAGAGAAGATGAAGAAAACTAGTCAGCAATGTGAAAGGTGGAACAGAAGTTTCCCGGGGGAAATGTGTGTGAGTGGAAGATCAGTTTCAAAAACTAAGAACTTGGAGGACAATAGAAGGGCAAGATAATAAGCTGAGCCTACAGAAGAAAAATAGAAAGGGAGGAAACTCTGCTATACAATGAGTGAACAGCTGGTTTAAGGGAGAAAAATTAAAACTGGATATTAAGATAAAATTCATAGATGAAAAAAGGGAACGTGGCAGTAACAACATAGCTATTGTTAATGGCTATATTGTGGAGCTTTTCAGGATACCATGTTTAAAACAAAACAAAACTGAATTTGGTTAAGTAAATTTGAGAGTATACCTATGTAGCTTATAAAATGCTTGCATTTTAGAGAACATGTGCAGGTTATATCTTTTGTTGCATGTGTGGATAAATTATATTACTTTTTGTATTTATATATATGGTTTCCTTATGTTGTTGTTTGTTTTGTTCTAGTGTCCATTTTTCTTTAAGGTTAAGGTTATTTCCTTGAAAAATACGTCATTAAAAACTTTTATAGAGCAGAGCCATTTTCATATGAACAGTGCAGAGTAAAATTGAATCTGAGGGTCAAATCTTGTCAACTCTACCTTTCAAATATACCCAGAGGCTAATTGCTTCTCATCCTCTCCCTTGCTGCTACCCACCATCTTTCACTAGATTGTGGGAATAGCCTTTAAACTGGTCTCCCTGTTTCTACCTCAGCCCCAACATCACAGCCAGAGAGATGCCGTGAAAATGACAGCCATGTCATGCTACTCCTCTGCTCACCATCTAAAGTCTCCCCAGCTCACTCAACAGTCCTAATCCATGCATGCTCAGCACTTGCAGGAAGACCACGCTGCAAAAAAACCTAGAAGCTCTGCAGCGCCCAGCCTACATAATACAGCCTTTGTATCTGTATTGTATTCAAAGCAGTTCTTTTCACTGGGTAATTCACTTCAAAGATGCTGGAAGTCAAACCATTTTGCTTTCCAAGTTCTGCAAAGCTGGACCTAATTTCTGGCACTGTGTCCATTATAACCCAATTGTGTTAGAATATAGCCATTTGGCAGTATCATGAAGTTTGCCATAATTGGGTTTCACCTGTTAAACTTATTATAGGTCACACTATGGTTTAATGATTTTTATCCAGGCCTATCACTGCCCAAGGGTTGAGAATTGCTAACTGCCCTTAAAGAAAGATAAAATAAATATTAGAATTAATCATTAGGAGAGTGGAAAATTTGAGCTGGTGATATTTGGCTATCAGAATTTGAAGGCTGTTTTTTAAACAGCACAGAGATGTACGTCCAAGTTAGAGCGACCCAATTGGTTTAAAATAGATTGAAGTATAAATATTTTGACCGAACTGATTCTTTTAAGATGCTTTCAAGTAAGGAGGGGGGGTCACGTCTATAATTGATGAGAATGCAGCTTTGTGTAAGTATTAAAAAATGTGGACCAGATACAGTGGCTCCCAAACTTTGTGTTCATTGTTAAAATAAAAATTCAAGGGTTTTCCTACAGATATTCTGATTTACAGCTGGAGTGGGGTTCAAAAATATGTGTTTCTTTAAAAGTAGTTCCTGGAACTCACTTTGAGAAACTCTAATAGAAGTTGGAAAACAAGAAGAAGGGCTCTAGTCTTGACAGGACACCAAATAGCTATGTGGCCTTGGACATGTAATGTTCTCTTTTCAGTTTCTCTATCTATGGTATTAGCAATTCACATATACATATATATTTTATAGAATATAAATATTGTTCCCATGCACTATCTAATTTAATCTTCCTAGAATTTTGTGAGGCAGTTTTTACTGTCCCCATTTCATAGGAAAAAAAATCCAAGGTTCAGAAATGTTTATTACAGATCAGTGACAGATTGCAAATTTGACAGATGGCAGACAGTGACAAAACCAAGATGGTAAACCATGCTATTTTTAACCCTATACTATGCCTGCCACTCTACTTCAGATACAAAAAAGGATTCAGACCATAGACGTTTCCTTCTAGTTTAATTCCATGATTTAGACAGCCCGTTTAGATAGACACAGAGTTATTTCCAGCCCACATTTCCACTACAGCAGGGTTCAATTCCAAGCAGTTAATATTCTAGTTAAACTGATGGCTGAAACACATTAAATATGAAGCCAATCTTTTTTTTGGTCTAGACTATTCTGTTTTATTAATCAATGAGTCACACAGATGGCTCACTTGATAATCAATCCGTGAATCAGCGAACACATGACGTCAAGAAAAAAAGAGGTACCAGAAGGGGAAGGAACCAGTAGAAATGAATCAACTCTCACACTAAGAAATGGCTGAAGAAGTTATAGCATATTTCCCCCTAGAACATATAGTCATATAATTATGATTGGGCCCAAGCCACAATAACTTTCTCCTCCCACCTGCCTTCTGAAAAAAATGGTGAAATAAGGCAAAAGAGTAGGGAAGTTGAGAGATCAAAAAGGACTCGCATCAATTGCACGTCTAATTGTGCCTGCGTGTGGGCTTCCTAATGCTGGGGCACAGAATCAGCCAGCCTCCCCTCAGAGCAGGGGCCCTTCAGCAGAAACAGATGTCCTTCCTGTGCAAGAGGCTGCTTCCTAGAGGACAGCATGAGTAGGATGCAAAGTTAGGTGTGCGGGTTCCTCTCTCAACTTCACCCAACACTTCATATGTTCCTTCTCTTTGGAGGCAGAGAAAGAGGCCTGGAGCTTTGAAGGAAGTGAAACCAGAGGACTGGCGAATAAATATGCCTTCCTAGCAATTGCATTTCATCTAATAAGACCCATGTGGGGCTTGCAAGAGAAATGAGAATCTCGAGAAGAATTTGGAGGGTATGCCTTGCGCTGAATAAAGAGCGAGAGAGGAGTGGACCTTTTTCTGTGCCCTCTTTGTTGTTCTTACATACACACTTCAGCGTCTTCTTTCTTGGACCTGCTCTGAGATCAAAGATTTTGCTTTCTTCACACACTGTATTTCTTTTTAGAGGCTCCCCTGAGGAAACCTGCCTCCACTCTAGCTTAAGATTCCAACCCATTACATCTAGCACATTTCTCCCTGCCCCCTTACCCACATTGCTCGATAATAAGAGAAAAAAAAATCCTCATGTCCTCAGCAGACAGAAATAGAAGGGCTATATTTTTTGAGAGGTTACTAAGTTGAAGACTTGTCTAGTAGCTCTGTTGATATTTTATTTTCAGGAATAGAAGAACATCTAATTTGAAGGGATAGGGAGTAAATAGCATTGCACAAAATTGGCATCATATTAAGCTTGCACAGTCAAAACTCACTGAGTGACATTGGCTAGAGAGAGCTCTATGGTAACCTAGGAAATAAGAATTTAGAGTGTCAGGCAACAGAGAAAATCAAATTATTGTCAACTTACTGTAGGAGCCTTGTTCAAGCGAATATGTCATTCAGTCAGTGGCAGACTTTTAAAAAGCCATGGCTCTAAACAAATATATTCCTTGGTTACTCTCTTAAAGCATTTTCATTTTTAATCTCAACTCCAAGATCTTCTATCCCTACATTTGCTCCTGTTGTCTTTTACCACAAAGCTTTATTCTACCACCACCAGAACAGATTCCAGGTTTAAGAATCATAGTGTAGTAAGAGCCCTGGCATGGCTCAGTCGGTTAAGCACCTGGCCCTTGATTTCGACTCAGCTCATGGTCTTATGGTTCATGAGTTCGAGCTCTGTGTCAGGCTTCACACTGACAGTGCAGAGCCCACTTATAATTCTCTCTCCCTCTCTTTCTGTCTGTCCACCCCCCCCCACATTAATAAACTTAAAAATATTTAAAATAAGAATCATAGTGTAGTAGAGCTGAAGACAACCTGAACACTTCCATTCCAACAGCCTCAGTTTACACAGAGAACTGAGTCGCAGTGACAGGAAATGATTTGCCCAAGGTGTCCCCTCAACCCTTAAGCAGCAGCACAGCCAGGGGTAGAACTCCGCTCCCTTAAACAGCCACCCACTGTAAAATGTCACGCCATTACCTTCCCACAGCTGTTTCCTGTTTGTTTCCCTCTTTCACTTTAACATTTGAAAAGCAATGTAATTTACAAAGAATGCATAACCCTTTATAGCAGCTTCCAAGACTGATGTTTCTGGAGGTTCTTAGAGCTGTCCTTAAAGGAATGACTTGTCATAGTAACACTGTTGCTGCTGTTGATCACTGTATGCTTGACGCTATGCTAAGTGCTTCGTAGATCTAATTTTATTTAACCTTCCCATCCATATTGCAGGAATCTCATGGAGGTTAGGTTCTTCAGGAGATGCAGTGTCAGATCTCATCGAATTCAATCAATCATAGCCATTCCTGTAGTATCCTAGTGAGGACAACGGAGGGATCGTCCTTTCCTTTAAAGCAGAGGACGCTTACTAATCACAACTGAATTAGATGATTCAACCAAATGATTTTCCCAGGGAATCGTTCATGGGGGTGAGCGGGTTGGGGAGAATATATTGGTAAATACAGATATCACAGAATTTGTCTTGAATGCAGCAGGTCCGGGCCCCAGTGAACTATTAACTGAGTCTGTGACCCTGGGCAAGACACTTGGGGCAGTGTGGGCCATGAGTGTGTGTTGAGGTGACCAACTTGCGAGACATGACTGTTGTAAACATCATGGAACAGATTTGCAGGCAAGCCTTAAAATACTACCTAGTCTTTTTAAAAAATTTTTTAAAAATGTTTATTTTTGAGAGACAGAGCGCAAGCAGGGGAGGAACAAAGAAATCGAATACATAATGTCTAAAATTGATAAACTCAGAAATAAAAGTATAAATAACAAGTATATATATATGAAGTATGGAAGTATATGAGAGTATTAAAGTATTACCTCTGGGGAGTGGGCACAGGTGGTACAACACAGGTAGAGTCAGGTCCTGCTGCTTTTCTTCAGCCTTTCAGCACTTGTTTCAGTTAGGATCCACTTAGGAGAAAGTAACTACATAGTGATTTGAACAAGAAAACTTTAATGTAAAAGGGAGACACAGAATCTGAAGCAGGCTCCAGGCTCTGAGCTGTCAGCATGGAGCCGACGCTGGGCTCGAACTCACGAACCATGAGATTATGACCTGAGCTGAAGTCCAGTGCTTAACTGACTGAGCCATCCAGGAGCCCCAAAATATTATTACCTCGTCTTATTGAGTTACATGGTGCTTAACACCCAAGTTCCACACAGGGTCCTTTACTAGGTCCTTTAGAATCTTATTTTTAATGTTCATGACAACTGCGCTCTTGTCATTTTATACACAAAACTATTGAGACTCAACGAAGGCCTGAATTCTGGATGGTAGTAAATGATGGAGTTGCGATTTGCCCCTGGTGTGACTGGCTCCAAAGTATGCTCTCCTTATGTTATGCCACAGAAGCAGCTCCTTTTAGCTCTGCCCCTTTCCACCCTGCCCCCAAACTGCACTGTCAATACAGTTTGTTTGGGCTTTCCTGGACGTGACTTATATTTTCGAAAGAAAAAGATTTAGGAATTCCACAACGGCTGGTGAAATTGATTTCCTGATATTTCCCACTTGACTGATCTGTGACTGACATTCTCAGTCATACCAGTTATTTGAGTACTTCATTGCAAGAACACTTACCAGCAATTGTTATCTATAAAATGTATCAAGTGAGCGTTATTGCTATGACAGCTCATGAGTTCCAGACTGCTTTTATAAGCCCAGGGTTTGATATAGCAAAGACGGTTAATAACAGTTCAAATTGTTTTCCACCAGTAATTTCTGCAGTGACTAATTTTGTAACTAGGATGCATCTAATGCATACAAACAAGCAAATCTATGCAGATGTATCATTTTATTTTATTTTTTTATGGAAACTGGTTTCTTTTAAAACATTTATTTAGAGTTTATTTAGTGCCTCAGCACTGTCATAGGTCTAAGGGGAGTGCAAACAATTATTAGTCTTTCATCTGTAAATTTATACCTGAGGTAGGGTGGAAACACACACACACACAAAGCCATAGCTCATGTATGTTTTATTCAGCAAAAATTTCAAGACACATATACAGCTGTAATACCCTTCAGTCCTTATAACAACCCAATGAAGCCTGTATCACCAGCCCTGACTTTGTGAAAACACAGGCTGAGAAAGGGTAGAGAATAAAGCAAGGGTTTTAGAGAGCCAGGAACTTAAAACCAAGTTTTCTGACTATAGGCCCATATGCTTTTCCCTATTCCTCTTTGCCACACAATATTATGACCTTCAAGTGATACAGAATTAAGTACTATAGAAATTCAAAAAAGGTACAACTCCCTGTAAGCCGTAATAGTTGGTCTTGAGTGATGGGCAAGACTCAGACAGATGAAGAGGAGGGAGCAAGGTGACTTCCAAGGAGGAGATATGAGAATGTCTAATAGAAATATGAATAAGAGGGGCAACCAGGTAGCTCAGTTTGTTGAGCATCTGACTCTTGACTTCTGCTCAGGTCATGATCTCACGGTCATGGGCTCTGAGCCGACAGCACAGAGACTGCTTGGGATTCTCTTTCTCCCTCTCTTTAGAGTCCCTCCCATGGTCGCTCTTGCTCTTTCATGTTTTCTCTCTTTCTCTCACACACAAGCAAAAGAAATACAAATAAGTTGTTTTCAGGGCAATAGAATAGATGAGCCAAAGCGAAAGAAGTAAAGAACTTTTGTCAAACAGGGAGTCAAAGATGATTAATGTGTGAGGGGCAGGTGGAGCCAGATTGTGGCCAACACTGGATTCTAGTTTATCAGACTCTGACCTTCCGCAGGCCTGGGAACTCCCTGGAGGATGAAGCAATGTCTTCTCTCTCCTTCTCCTCTGCTTCTACTTGGCTGAAACAAATTATTTTCTTGTTTTAAAGGTCACTTTAAGTCTTCAGGAAGCTTTTACTGACTGTTACAATTTGGATATTTTCCCTTCAAGGAACTCCCAGAGCATCGATTTTTGTCCTGTAAAATTTATCACTTAATAATATTCTGTACTTTTTTTTCCTAATTGTTTTATGGGAGTTTGTCTTATAACCTGAGTCAGACAATACACTTCTAGAAAGCAGGGACTATGTCTTACTTATTAGAAGTTGTCGAGACTGCCTTCAAAAATGCATATTATAAAACAATGGTAAATATATCTAAGAGCAAAGGACAGTGATAATATAAATGAGAATAACATTAAGGGGAATGACATAAATATGCATACATTAAGAATGATAACATGATTTTTTATAGATGCCAAATTGGAAGGGAGCAAGGTGAGTAACATAATTCTTAACATCGAAGAGAAAAAAACATACTATTCCCTCAGACAAGCTGTGCTTTTCTTAGCAATTTTTAAAAGGTTAATTTTGACTTATATCAGTGCACATTATTTAGCAAGTTATAAATAGTAGAACTTTTCAACTCCAAGTCCACTCTTCATTGCCTACTGTGCAAAACCAGAGCTGAACTAAATATTTATTACTCCTTTGCCAGATCATGGTGTTAAACTTTGTAGAGTGCTTTAGAAAGACACTGGAGGAGGGGAGCCTGGGTGGCTCAGTAGGTTGAGCATCCACCTCTCCATTTTGTTTCAGGTCATGATCCCAGGGTCGTGTGATAGAGTCCTGTGTCAGGCTCTGTGCTGGGCATGAAACCTGTTTAAGATTCTCTCTCTCTCTCTCTCTCTCTCTCTCTCTCCCCCCACCCATTAGCATTCTCTCTTTCTCTCTAAAAAATAATAATAATTTTAAAAAAGACACTGGAAGAGAAAGGGGCTTCTCTTCCTCATTCTGACCTGCTCCGTTTAGTAGGCTCCTGGAGGTCATGTATGTCTCCATGGGCAGCTTCTCATAGCATTCTGAGAACAGTATCCCAGCATCCCAAGATCCCAGCGTTGCTCCTTCTGGGAGCTCCTTCTGGTGGATGGCTTCCCTTGGCACCTCTTTGTTCCAAAGTCTTGGAACTTTGGTGGCAAGCTCCAAGGATCAGTATCTCCCCATGGACAGCTCCCATGCACCACCCACCGTGAGTCATGAGGTGTGGCACCTCCCTGTAGACAGCTTACCTCAGAACTACCACTCAAGTGGCTTCCAAGTGCATTCTGAGACACCTCCTCATGTGTACAGCCTCTGGCACTCCAGAGAGCAGTTTTCTGGCGAGAGCCCGTTTTGTGGCGTTTCTTTTATGGGATGGCTTACTTTGGCACCTGAGAGGGTGACTTCCCAATGAATCTTGCCAATGTGGTACCTCAAAGAACTTTTATGCCATGCAGTAGGCCACAGCTGGACCCTCTGAAGCAAGATCTGGAGTTTAGCCCTGGAGTGGGGGGCAGGGCACCTTCTAGCTATCTTCCTTGGGCCTTCTGCCTCCACACAAGGAGTGGTGGCTTCTCTGTATATCTGGTTTTACAGCTAATACCCCAGTACTCCAATCTCCTGTTATAGTTAATAATTCTTTCATATTAAAGTTTCATGTTCAAATCACTATGTAGTTACTTTCTCCTAAGTGGACCCTAACTGAAACAAGTGCTGAAAGGCTGAAGAAAGTACCTGACTCAACCTGTGTTGTACCACCTGTGCCCACTCCCCAGAGGTAATACTTTAATACTCTCATATACTTCCATACTTCATATATATACTTAAGTTATTTACACCGTATTTCTGGGTTTATCAATATTAGACATTACCCATTCTTATATTTCTCTGGTCTTCCCAATAGTGCTATCATATTTGGTTAAATTAATCATTACTCCTTACATTATTATGACTATATAAGTATTATTTGCCATTCAGCCAAGTAATGTTCTATGGTTATAGTTCCTTTCTTGTATGATTTTTTTTTTCAAATTTTGTTTTTGAAGTAATAATTACCTTGGTTATTATGATTTTTGGAAATCAGAACATCTATTTATATTTTTATTTATGTTTTATTGATATGTTTATATTTTTAAAATATCTGTTAGTAATGTTTTCCTTACAAATGGATGGGTGAATTTTTTAAAATTCAGTTTTCTACAGAATCAGTATAGTATTAGACATAGAAACCACTCAAGAATGTCTGATTATGCCATCTAGCTTCTAGCCTTGATGTTGACCCAAGAGATGTGAGCCTGGACATATTTCTTTGGGCTTAGTTTATCTACTACAAAATGAGGAGAATGAAGATGTATATCTATGAAGTATATCCTAACTCTTGGATTCATGGATCCCTAACCTGTTTGTTCAGTGATACGTTCTGCTTTAGAGTTAAGTTGATTTTTTTAGTATTGGCTGATCCAAGTAAGGTACAACCCAAGAGTATCTGCTACGTCTCTGTGACTTTGTAAAGATATTATATGCTGTGTTTTCCAGAACCACCTACTCCAGATAGGAAAACTGGTGCTCTTTCTCTCTGCTCTTACCTTATATAGGTCAAAAGCAACCAATGTGAACCTTTCCCTGGGCTATATATAAACAATTCTTTCTGTAAAACACAATTATGTCCATATGACTTTAATTTTAGTTCTTAAACGTGAATTAAGCAACTGATAGTTGAAAGCATTATGCTAGACACTATGGTTCATTTTCTTTGTGGAGGATAATGGCATAACATAATAGAGGTTATGTAATCAAGAATCCCTGAAAATATTCTTACCTCATTTGTTTGTATATTTAAGAAATATTCTTGAGTGCCTATGTCTTGGACACTTTCCTAGGTTTTGGAGAAACGATAATAAACAAAAATACACTCATGGAACTTACCATTAGTGGCAGAGGCAAACAGTATCAAATGATTACATGCAAAAGTTATACAAACTGGTGCATGGGGGTATGGACTTAGAAAAAAGGATTTATCTTAGGGAGATCAGGGAAGATGTCACTGAGAAAAGGATCTTTGAGCGAAGGCCTGAAGGGAAAGTAGGGATTATTTAGGCAATAGGGAGGAAATAGTCCTTCATTTACAGAAAACAGTGCATGTACAGTCCCTGTGGCAGCAGACAGCACAGCAGGTACAAGGGACACAAAGACCTGTGGAACTGGGGAACAGGAAGGAGGGACAGTGATATTAGATAGGCAGTAGGCAGGTGGCAGCCACATAGCCTCTGCTGAGGGTTGTGTTTATCTTAAGGGGATGGGGAGCCATTGAAAGATTTTAGGCAGAAGAGTGGGCATTGTTGTGCATTGTTGAACTTTATGTCTTAGGGAAAATCTCTCACACAGCCTTGTAGAGAAGAACTGGAGGGAGTCAGAGTAGATTCAAGCATGGCAGTTAGGAGGCTGTTAAGATAGAATTACATATTTTAGCCAATTATATATTTTGCCTCAATTTTAACTGGAGACTGTTGGGTCTTTAAAGGAAGTAATTATTCCCCAGACTGAACTTCTATTGCAAGCCTCTACCTTTGTCATCTCTCAAATATTTGTCCTTCTTTATTGACTGAGTCTACTGCCAGCTCCTGGACTGCTTTGCTGTAAACAACTAAAGCATCCTGATGCAGGATTGTAATTGCAATGTAAGACCCAAATCCTTCCCTCCAGTCATAAACCAGACATGAATTCCTAATAGCTAGGCAACTGCAAAAAATGTACTGAGGCCCGGTTGAACCAGGATTTTATATCTCCTTGATGAACAAATTGGCTTACTACACAGGCAGTCTGATGGTTAGCCTCACAGCGAATTACTAAGACAACAGAAAATTGCAAATCTGCTTAGCCAGTGAATTTGGCCGTGCCATGTACACTTGGTAGTAAACTCTATTTGCAACCATCTTCATAAAAAGTAAACATAGAAAATTTGAAAATTACACTGAAAGATACAGCAGGCATTTTTTTTTCAAATTTGTGCTGATGATACTGATGTTGCTCTATTAAAAACTTTAATTCTATTGCTTAAATTAAACAATGTATTCTGAGTTGCCTTTTTCTTGCTTTGCCTCAACTGGAAGAGCTGGGATTGCCTTTTTCTCCCTAATATTTTCAATGGTGTATGGCAGGGAGAATGATCTATTCACTAATTAAACTAAAGACAAATGTATTCTTTCTATTTAGGTCTGATAGGGGCCCTTTTCAAATTTCAAACTTGCATTGTTATATAAGCTTTAATAGAAACTAGTGCCTGAGGCATGCTTGCCATAGGTAAAGAAGGGTTTTCACAGTACTAAAAACATGAAAATAAGTCGCTATGTGCACTGCTTTATTCTAACCAGAGAACTCAAATAGAAAGATAATATTTTGAATTTAATTTCGTGATTACACACATTCTTTTCATAGGAGCATGAGTTATCCTACTGCCAATTCTTAAAACTAATTCACAGAAATAATGTGTCTATTTTCCTGAAGATGCCCCATATGAGATGTTTGTTAGTAAAGAGATTTACTAAGTGGCACTTTCCTTAAAAAATTAAGAATCCAAACCATAGGTGTTACCCATTTTAAGTTCTGGGAATTGTAGGACTTAGGGAAGTAGTTATTTGGAAAGTGCTGTGTAGAGGAAGTTCTACAACCTTTCTCTCCTATCTTCAGCCATAGTGAAGTTACTGTTGGTTCCTTATGACTTACTACTTACAGAATCTAAAATTCTTAATATTACATCCAAGACATTTCTTAAACTCTTACCATGCTATGCCATAATCTTTTGTTTAATGTAGCCATTAACATATTATTATATATTAATTACTACTGTTTCTATAAACATGACTACGAATTTAGTGGCTTAAAATAACACTAATTGATGATCTTGTTAACTATATAGATAAGTCCCATTGGGCTAAAATCGAGGTGTTGGTAGGCTGCATCTCTTTCCAGAGGCTCTTCCAGGGGAGAATCATCTTTCAGACTGATCAGATTGCTGGCAGAGATCAGTTCTTTGCAGTTATCAAAGCAAGATTCATGTTTTCTTGTTGGCTGTAAACTGAGAGCTATTGCCATCTTCTAGAGCCCACCACATTTTTTCATTCTTGGCCCACTTCCTTCATCTTTGAAGTCAGCAAGCAAGTCAAGTCCTTCTCATGTCTCATCTCTCTGGCTGACCTTTCTGCTCTTCTTCATGTTTAAGAGCTCACGATGAGATTGGACCCATCGAAACAATTCATCACACTCTCCCCAGCTCCAATCCCATCTACAGCCTTAATTTTCTTCTTGCAGGCAAATAATATATTCCCAGGATTGGGATGTGGCCATTTTGGGGTATGGGGGTATTTTTTTAATTTTTTTTACCTACCACACACTATAGTTGATTTTTTAATGGGTTTACTCATTCCTGAGGAAGGGAACTATGAACAGTTTATCTGTGTAACTGCAGGGCTTAATAGTATAGTGTCTGATCATCAGTTGTCATTTAAAACGTGTTTAAATAATGAATGAAGAATTAAGTTTTTAAAATAATTAGTACCAAATAGAGAATCTCGGTTACCATCCAGCAAGGAACCTCACTTCCACTAATTAATATGATAGATATGAAGATGCTTTGCAATATAAATATTGTATAGTAAATGTGTGTTATTTTTAATGTTGTGTTTGCTTTGGTGATGAATACAACATTTGTCCCCATTGCCTTGATCCTGGCTCACTTCCTCTATGGATTGTAGGACAGGTACTCACTTCCTCAGCCTCTCAACTATGAAAAAAAAGTGACACATTTCTGGCCAAGAGGTTTAAGCAGGCATCTGCTAGGGAAGATTTTGGGAAGGCTTTTGCTTTTTCTGATAAAAGGGACAGATGTGGTCAGCACATAGTGATACAATCCAAAGTGTGCAAGGCAGCAGAGAGAATCTGAGTTTTTATATGATATTATTAACAAATTATATTAACACTAGTGACCTGACATATCCAAACTTCTCAAATAAGCAAATAAATCCTATTCACTTTTGTTGTTTGAAACCAATAGATGCCTTTATCTCTTTCTTTCTCTCTCTCTAAACATACATATGTATGTGTGTGTATATATATATATGAGAGAGAGAATATCATATAAAATGTACATATATGAACACACATATAGACTTTCTGCACATACCTATTTTTTATCAGCTACTCAGAAAGACATCAACTCAAATTTAATAAAATATGGATTAATATACTTAAATTTGTGAAGGCAAAAGGATTTCAAAGTTAGTGAACTAGCTAAGTGAGAAAAAAATCTATCAAAACCCTATGGCCTCTGAAGAAAATCTTTGGAAGGAAATTTTAAAGGGGAGAGCAGTGTTCAATTACTTCTTTTCCAATATTAAGAGTTAAGAAAGCCTTTTACTGCAAGCCCTCATTCATATTCTCTAGAACTAAAAATGGAAAAACAGTTATTTATTTATCTGTGATCAAAAAGTCAGGACAAGTTTTCTTCTTTTCTACACTGCTTTAATTTCCTTGAATAAATCAACCCACTTAGGGAAGTCTAATCCAAATCTATCAAAAATATTTTGGAGACTGGGGTTAACTAGATTTAAAGGAAGGCCAAATGTATGAATAATTATAATTTTTTGTTTTACTTTCATCAATGAAAGTATCTAGAGATCAAAGCTTGAATCTGATATTTATTAAGTTAATTTCAATAATAATATCTAAGGCTTTTCTGAAATATGTAGTTATCTTCAATTTTGTAAAAATTTTTCACATAGAATGAAAGGATAAAATAATTTAACAATTTGATGCATCTCTTCTGAGTTTCATGTCTGGTATCCAGCAATAAGATGAACTCTACATAGACTTTCAGGCATATTATACTATTGCAGTGTCTCGCAAAGAAGCCTCGGTAGAAATTATTAGGAATAATGCATAGGAATAATTATGTTATCACTGTACTTAAAGCCCACAAATATATCTTTTAGTAAGAATCAATACCTGTTTGGCAGGTGTTAAGATGCTGTGTCAGACATTTCATATACTCTAAATCATGCTTCAATCCTCTAACAATCCTGTGAAATAGGTGTTCTTATTGTTGTTATTCTCATTTTACTTTTGAGGAAGCAGCCTGAGGAATGGTTGGTGATTTGCTCATTGTTTCACAAATAGGGGTAGAGCAAGGGTTCATATCCCAGCAATCTGACTGCAGACACAGCTCCTAGCTACTACTGCTTGGTAGAAGACAGAGATGGCTCCATATACAAAGTTGAACTAGTCCAGCTCAGCCAGCCAGTACAAATAGCATTTCATAATTTCAAAAGGGCAAATTATTGAGGAGGACTGAGCCAACCTCTGCATGGCATGCCTTTTTGGGCCAAATATATTGCAGTAAACATTATACATTTTGGTCAGAGGGGATTACCATAAAGCTTAGGATGCTCTTCTTCATATTCTCTCACTTGGTCTGGACCCTTCCAAGGCTCTTTCCTTGATTTTGTATTCGTAATTTTGTGTTTGGTTCTTTTTGTTTTTTACCCTAAAAGGGTCTTCCAAATTGTGCAAACTTCAAGTCCCTAAAACCTGAGTCCATCTCTGGTTAAGGTACATATATTGTTTGCATTCTGGGAATTACTAAATTGTATGCAACTATCTTAGCAATGTGGAAAAATTCAAGCTAGTAAATTTGTCACAATCTCATCTATAATTAACAAATGTTTTGTGGTTTCTCCTTAATCATAGCAGGTAAATTAATTGGAGTATATGTTATTAAACTGAAAAATATATTGTCATTTCTAATATTAATCAGGCTTGACAACATTTTGTTTATCCAATATGGGATGTAAATTGCTATCAATCACTTTTTTATAAAGCTGACACTAGTGGTATGTTCTGACATTATTTTTACAGATTACATTTATCTAAATTCTTTAATACTTCAACTTGAGAGGTAACAGGTGGATTTTAGTGGATTTTATGTCATGCTTACCTCCCCCCTTTCCTCCAAATTCCTCCCCTTAATAATCTACCTAACTCTGCAAAATGCTGGTGATGCTTAGGAAAATAAATTATTCTGTATATGTATAACACAGAGATTGAAACTTTAAAAGTACAATGGAAAAGCAAAGCTACATAAGGTAATTCATCTCCTAAATGTTATAAACCAAGTGGCAAATTTGGGAATAAATAAAGGTCTTCTGATAACATCATCTATAATTAATGAATCAAATGATTACTAATGCAAACAATGTGGGTTTCAGGCACACTATTGAGAAGTAGTCAATAGCATACCACATTGGACTTACCCAGACCACATATAACATTTCAATATCAGTTGTTGGTTAAATCCAAATTGTTATATTAGGAATCTTGGTAGGTAGACAGGTGAGTATAAAATTAACAGCTTGCAATTTCAAGCAAGGAAACTTGTTTGGATTCTGGATTTGGGTATGAACATTTGATTATATACTTAAGTATTATAATTAAATGGTAGAGATAGGTGAATAAAATGTGAATCAATTGTTACACATTAAAGGCAATGGGAACTTTTGCTTATAAAGAATAGATGAAATAGGACTATAGAAATTGGTTTGAATCTTTTAGGCATTTTCTTTGAGTCTATGTAAATCCAGTTAAGGGTAATTATAGCTGATTTAATTACTTCTCATAACACTTTGCCTGCACTTTATAGCAGTTATTAACAGTTAGTTAGGTATTTGTGTATCAGCCTTTTGTCTCCCAGTATATTTTAAAATCTTGCAGGTAGGGCTTTAGCCTGAAAGCTCTTTTTGTCCTTCATTTCACCTTTAATTGTTAGTATTCAGTAGATTATTTTTAAATAAATTGACATTCTGTTCAATTTAAGACCTGCATTTGTATGTAGAGAACATTGAGATGAATTCTTTTCTTTTTCTTTTTTTTTTTTTTTTAAGCTGAATTCTCTTAGCCGGTAAGAGAGTCATTGATAATGAGATAGGCACTTCAAGAATCAATGTTAAAATTTCCTGGTTACTAGATAATATTTATCACAAAAGCACAGGAAGGATAAAAATTTTAAAAAAGTGCACATACCTATCTGTTATATGATACAAAGGAGGCTGAGAGAAAAGTCCTTTATTTACCTTTATTGGTTTATTCATTCAACACAAATTTGTAAAGCATTTACTATGTGTGAATTCTCTAATAGGAGCCAGGATCACCACATTGTTCAAGTTCTGTGAAGAATGCTGGTGTTATTTTGATAGGGATTGCATTGAATATGTAGATTGCTTTGGGTAGTTTTGACCTTTTAGATATTTTAATAATATTTGTTCTTTCAATCCATGAGCATGGACTGTTTTTCCATTTTTTTGTGTGCCTTCTTCAATGTCTTCCATAAGCTTTCTATAGTTTTCAGTGTATAGATTTTTTTACCTCGTTGGTTAGGTTTATTTCTAGGTATTTTATGTTTTTCGTGCAATTGGAAATGGGATCGATTCCTTGATCTCTTTCTGCTGCTTCATTATTGGTGTATAGAAATGCAACTGATTTCTATACATTGATTTTATATCCTGCGAGTTTGCTGAATTCATGGATCAGTTCCAACAGTTTTTTGGTGGAGTCTTTTGGGTTTTCCACATAGAGTATCATGTTGTCTATGAAGATTGAAAGTTTGATGCCCTCCTTGCTAATTGGATGTCTTTTATTTCTTTGTGTTGTCTGATTGCTGAGGCTAGGACTTCTGATACTATGTTGAATAACAGTGGTGAGAGCAGGTATCCTTGTCCTATTCCTGACCTTAGGGGGAAAGCTCTCAGTTTTTCTCCTTTGAGGATATTATTGGTAGTTCTTTTGTATGGCCTTTATGATCTTGCGGTCTGAGGATCAGCACATTGAATGACACATGGCCACTGCTCTTGAGGACCCTGCAGCATAGGAGTCGGATTTATGCCCAGTGGACAAAGTTAAAAACCCAGCAATCCCATCCAGGTGTTTGCTTACATTATCATATAAATAAACTTAAGTATAGTTAACAGATTACTGACTGAATTGACTAACTTGTGCAGATTGTTAGTCTCCATGCTTACAAAGCGTTTATACACACAAATGCCTCCCTAAGGCTGAGACTAACCAAATTGTAATGAAGATGATATTAGGCCACTTGACTCTTTGTGGTTACCAGAAATAATCATGAAAAATTGAGGGGTACTTAGGATGCCACTCTAATATTTTTAATACAATTAGTCTTGGTTTTACAGGCCCAATCCAGTGAAAACAATGTGTTGCCTAAGATGAATTTAAATAAACCTGATTAAGCTAATTTCCTGGTTCTATTTACTCCCATCATAAAGGCCTCTTCTTAGAACAAGAGTAGTTTGCATCTTGAGAACTCCATTCCATTTTCAGCCAGGTTTTGACATTTTGAAAGAAGAAATAAGAAACAAATCAAGTTGTATACTTTAAGATTTTCTTCCAGTTTATCAATATATTTTCTATTGATAATCCCAGTCTTAGAGTCTCAACAAACTGAAATGTAAGGATCCTTGAAGAGAATCTTGAAGAGCATCTAGTCCTGTGATTTCCTTGCTGTGGCTGTGGTCTCTGGAGGATCTCAGGGTTGTGATCTGGAATCTGTAATTCCATATGGATACTGCTCCTTTTCTTTAGCCAAAGTAAGATGTCTCATATTTATATGAACTATTTCTCATTAGTTTTCAAACCAGTTTAGGTGCTATTTTGAATAGTATCAAATGGAGTTATTTTAATATGAAGTTGCAGTGGTGTTTTGACAATGCTTTCCTAATCAGTGGAGTCTAAACATCTGTTGACAATCTTTTGGAGAAGATGGTCTGTGATAGTTTGAAAACTTAAAAGGTCCTATTTTAATAGTTGGACACTTTAGTGCCTAGCATATCATTGGCATTCAACAAATGTGTGTTGAATGATGGAGTAAATAACTGCACTCTGGATCTAGCCAAACCTTTTCATTTCAGGGACATAGATAAATGCCTTTCCTAAGCTTGTGGTGAAAGATGGTGGTAGGTCCTATATAGAAGGACCTTCATTATTCTATGTCTGTCTCATATAAATGTAATTGAGTTCAATTCTGAAAAGATCATTATGCTCAGTTTAACCTATTGAAATGGTAAGACCATGCTGAGACTTTGGGATAAGGTTTGTCTGGAGATCATTCCAAGGCAATAACCAGAATATATCTGGAAAAGTCATAGCAAAATCTCTAGTATAGAGTTTATCGACTCGCAGTAAAAACTCCTGGGATGTCTGTTAAAATACAAATTTCTGGGCACTAACTTGGTCCTACTAAATCAAATTTTCTGGAAGTGGGGTTTGTAGATTCTCATTTCCCTCATCTCTCTAGTGATTCCTGTGGGCCCTAAAGTTGAGGAACTGGTAGGTGGGAGACACGGATTAAACTCACTCCCTCAGCTTAGACTTTAAGGAATATGATAATTATATCTTCTTATTGATCAGTGAAAGATGATGGGGTCTTTCTATATGTTCATCATTGTACTGGAAAGAGAGGAATTTAGAGAGGATTCCCCTTTTCTTTAGGTCATACGAGGACACATGTGACCTGAGAATATAGAGAAAAAGCTATGCGTCACAAGTCAGGTTATCTAAAGCCAACAGTATCCACATTGACGTGCCTTTTTTTATTCCCCAACATTCCATAAGTCTTATCTAAATGTTCCAGACTGCCTTAGCAGTGCAAGAGGAACAAGGTGTGGGGCACTGTTAAGAGAAATCATCATTCCCCCGCTGAGGATGACAACAGTGGAAATTAATGAGTCTCTGAGAGAAAAGGGGATCTTGGGGATAGAGAGATCCAAGGCAATCAAGTTGTCCATTCCAATAATTTTCCTTTCAGGTGCTGATCATGAAGGATCTTATCTATTAACTTTCTTTTATTAAGTAACATAGACTTTATTTTAAGAAGTAAGCTTAGAACAAAATATACCCTTGTGTTAGCCTGTGGAATCTCTTAGCTGCCCCTGAGAAACCATTATGTTTTATTATATGATGGGAGGAAAGTTGCTTTGTCATGTGATCATATATGTAAACATCTTAAGTTGTTTACTGTACCACAGGAAATGGGAGGTTGTTTCTTTGTGAGTTATTACTAATGTTTATTTTTCAGGGATCAGTGAAAAATTTGGTTCACATAAAATATAATCGGAAGTAGGAGTCTCAAAATGGAACCAAATACACAATAGTGGTTTGCATTAAATTGACTGAAATTGCTGTTAAAGAAACAAGTCCTAATTGCCATTCTTCATCAAATTATTCATTTTTATAAACTTAAGCTTTTAGACAGTACATTAACGAGATCCAAATCAATCTAACTGGAAGCACAGGAAGCAATTAAAGTTTAGTAGGGAAAGGATGCAAGGAAATTACTGATGGTATAAAAGTTTTCTCTGACTTAAGGAGAAATGCTTTTAAATAATGATAAGGCCTCCCAAGATAATAATCACTGTCTTGCACAAATATAGCTGTTATGAAATTAACTTTTGAATCATTTAGATCAATCATTGTCCTTTTATTCATATCCTCATAGTGTTGGTCTGACAAAATATCAGAAATAAATCGTATTCTTTCCTTTTTTAATATGTATGTGATATAAGCTAAGATTATGACAAAAAATTAGTGGCTACAGTATTAGCCTTGAACCACTTGCCGTTTTTATTTTATAGAGTCAGTAAAGACCAAAGTGTGAGCAAATATCAACAATCAACTCAGGTTTCATATGGCACGGAGTGGGTACAGAATAGCACAAATAAAAACATCCAAGAGTTTCATGAGCCTCTTACTGTGATTTCTGCATTAACCCTTCTGCCCAATCATAAATCATAAACATGCTTTAAAACTTAGATCAAATGAAGCTCCTTACTCAAATATTTTTCTGTTCTTTTAATCGCATCACATCTGCCTCCTATAAACATTTTTTATTTGTCTCATTATACTTATTAGAGTTAATGTAATAGTTTGCACATTTGTATGTATCCCACTTATTCTTCAGGTTTCTTACTGTGAATGCCATACCTGATCCACATGTCTTCTCTACCCCATGTACTACTTAGCACATACTGCTCAATCAATGATGAATAAATGAGTAAGGACATTGAGAATGAATCCAACTTGAGTTACAGTTGCTTACAAGCTTGTGTCCCAAGTAGGATTAAGACATGTCTGGTGATCTGGTGGGACAGATTTTCCAAAGGCTCATTTACATGAAGATTAAGGAACCTCTTGGAAGAGATGTTATCATAAGGGAGAAAAGAACCTGGCATGATAAACTTGCCAAGAAGGAGACCTTTATGATTCAGAAGAGTGGGCTGTCTATGAGGAGATCTTGGAATTTGATACTATACCAGTGCCCCTCCCACTGGACTCTTGTGAGTCCTTGTACTTGAATGAACATGAAGTTTCTCTCCCTGAAAACTTCAGGCACTGGGCATCAGCATTACTTTTCAGATTCCCTATAAAGCTTTGAAGACCATAAGGTAGAGAGACATTGTTCTTCCTCATGGCACAGTAGGGCAGAGCTATGCAAAGTGTGGACCATGGACTGGTGTCAGTCTATCAGTTGGTCTGTGTTGAAAAAAGGAGCTTGAGTCAGAACATAAATAATAAACCATGTCATTGAGCATAATGTTTAGTTCAGCTGATATTTTTATTTTTATTATAACAAAACATTCTTGATGAAGGAGAGAGTGCAGGACCTCCTTACTCTTGGTGACAGTTTGTGAACATGCTTTTTTGAGAAACTCTATAATAGAGAGCCATGTTGCTTTGATGTCTTCTGCGTCCCAGAGCACCAGTTATGGTGGCAGAAGATATTGGTAGTAGCAGCTGTACTAATCAGGGGATTTACATTGGAGGAATGAGCTTGGTGGTTCCGAGGGAGAACTGTGGTACTCAGTGGAGCAGCATCAAGTGAATTGGGACTGGTTTGTGAGCATGTGTGAAATATCTCCTGGGTATTCTCTAATGTACTGAGGAGTAATTTGTAGCAGTATAGTTATATATGAGGACATAGGAGCAAAAATCAGTGGATGTGTGTTTAGCTGTTTGGCTTCTTGTAACCACAGGTGACAAAGCTCCTAAGATTGATATCTTCTCCACATTTGGACATCTCATTTTATTCTGGCTGTGCAGCACCAAGAAACGTCCAGAAGATGAACTTGTAGAAGTAGAGGGATCTTTTTTTAGAAAATACAGGTAAACAGAAGCAGTAAGTAAGAGTAGCTAATAAAGCAAATCAATGGAAACACATTGAGAAAGAAAAATATTAGAAGAATTAAAAAATCATGAGATATTCTGTCTGTCTATCATTTTTCTATCTTCTGCAGTATGTGTATTTTTTGAACAAGGCAAGCCCACATTTTCTGTATGCATACGTATTTGCTATTTTCATGTACAAGCAATTACTTATTTTTTTCTTTTTTTAAATTTTTTTTGTCTTTATTATTTTATTTTGAGAGACAGAGAGCGAGTGGGGGAGGGGCAGAGAGAGAGGGAAACACAGAATCTGAAGCAGGCTCCAGGCTCTGAGCTGTCAGCGCAGAGCTCGATGCGGGGCTCGAACCCACCGACTGTGAGATCATGACCTGAGCCGAAGTCGGACGCTTAACCGACTGAACCACCCGGGCGCCCCTCAGTCATTTAAAGGATAGAGTCTGGAAGTTTCATGAGGATTAATAATCTATGTTCATGAATGTTATGAGTGAAATGAGATTTTTATAAAACTCACACAGTATATCAAAATCAATTGCCATCACTGAGAAATTATCTCTGAATTAACAAAGAATATTCCCCCTTTTCCCTTCCCCCCCCCCACACACACATCCTCATGTCTTTGAAAGTTCAAGACAACTTTCAAAAGAGTAACTGAATTTCCCAAATCTGTAATTGTGACCAATAACATGCATATTCAAATGCCAGCAAGACAGGAAAATGCTGAGGATGAAATACTTTCTTATCATCAGTGTCACCTCCATCATCAACAAAGTGATTGTAAAAATAAACCATTTGAATGAATTCTGTCCTCCAGAAGTGCCCACAACCTAAAATGAAAAGTGGAAATGTGAATGAAATCTTGTGCATTTATATTAAAAAAAATTTAAAAAGAATTAAATCTGTATTACCAGCCATTAGTTTTTGTGTGTACCCTTGCACTTTATGAGTATCTGGCACATAATAATAAATGTAACTAAATGAACAAATAAATTTGGCTGGTTGAGCAAAATGGACAAAATGGATTAAGAGGACCTTAGAAAGTCCTCGCTTTTCCTGACCTTAATTGTACCTTTATTTTCTGAGACTTAATGTCCCTATAGATGATCATGGGTATTTCTGTAGTCCATTCAGTTAGAGATTACCATTTTGTTATATCTGAATAAGAGTATTTGATTCCTGGGGCACCTGGGTGGCTCAGCTGGTTGAGTGTCAGACTCTTGATTTTGGCTCAGGTCATGATGGCAGAGTTGTGGGATCCAGCCCCACATTGGACTCTGTCCTGAGTGTGGAGCCTGCTTGGGATTCTCTGTTTCTCTCTCTCTTTCTCTCCCTCTAGTGCATCTTCCCCCCCGCCCCATATAATTAAAAAAAAAGATTATTTGATTCCTGTTTTTTATGACCCCAGAGATGGTCAAATACTGGAAACTCAAGAGCTGAACCATGATGGGACCTCAGGGGACCTCATCTCATTTTAGAGAGAAAGAAACTGAGGTCCAGAGTGGCAAACTGGATTATTCCAAATCATGCTATTGATTTTCCCCTCCCCTTGGGCTACTTGTTTGCTCTGAAAAGTTGCTAGTAAAAGATAATCCAACATCCCTTCCAGACACTTTGCTGAAAAACCATGTAGAAAGTGATTGTTTATGCAATATTCAAAACAGCTGGCTCTGATAAATCACCACGTTTATTTATTTAGTTCCAAATGCACTCTTAATTTACTTGGTGTGTTCCCAAATAACTGACAACAGGCTACCCCTGTCCTCACTCAGCATTGTTTTATAGTTTGGCAATTTGCCAATTTACTCCTCCAGCCTCTTTTAAAAAAATCCGAATTTGCAAATATTTTCTGACTGACTCACCATTGGGCCCTAGGAGTCTTTTTTCACACTCTTACCATCTGAGAAAAAACTACTGCCCAATAAACATCCATCAATTTCCATGCTGGTCCTGGTTCCAGGAGCCTAGGCTCTGTCCTAAGACTGAATCAGTCTTCCTTTTCTATAAGGATGCCTGTAACTCATCTTACTTTTATATCTCTCTGCAATAAGGGCTTTTAAGTATCTGACTTCAGGGTGAGTTTATGAGCAAAGCACTGAGAGCAATTAACATTTGAATGAAAGCTACCTGTGGATTCCCCTATTTAACAGCTGTTAAATGAAATTACTTGTCTGCTCCAAACTCCAGGCTGGTGGGTTGTGTGTACCCAGATGGGAATTACAGTGCACACATACAAGTGGGGATTCAATGAATTGGATAGCATAAATCAAATTGCAATTTTGAAATCCAGGCAGTAATCCCACTGACTTCTGAGGAAAAGCCCATAGAGATGGATCCATATGTAATATATCAGAAATATTCTGGGATATTTCAGTGTTTAATTGTCCCAACTCCATTTGCCAGACAAAAACTGACTGAGATCTTCTGAATAATCTAAACCAAAAACGAACAGAAGTAGCAATAATATCTTTTCTTGTGGGCTAATATTAATTTTCACATTTCTGATTTGCCTTGCAATTAAATGTTCCCCCAGATAGGTCACCTAATACTGACGATTTTTTGGCCAAACCAGGAGTTTTAACAGACACATAAGATATTGCACTTGGTGTTATTTTTTTGTGGCTCTTTTGGCTATCAGACCATTTCACTGGATTATAAATGGCTAGAGTGAAAAATGGGTTAATATGTTAGAGGGATTGTGCTGACTGAACCAAAAATAAAAATTTTGGCAATTCCTCATTGAATGTAAACAAGTTAGAAATGAAATTAATTACCTGTAGCTCAAAGTGAAAATTTTACTATAAAATCTTGCTTATGTTAATCCAAACCACACAGACATTGTCTAAACATACCTCTGACCAGTGATATGTGTGTGCCTCCAAACACTTGGGAATTTAAATTACCTGGAGACAATGATTCTCAGATCAAACACTAAAGCTAACATAGTTAGGGTCATATTTTGGCTCTGTACAAAAAAGTGCTTCACTGTGTTCTCTGGATCTTTGTAACAACCCACAGAGTGCCGCTATTAACAAACACGTGTTTACCTGTTGAGGTTGAATCACAAGTGGTATGTGGCTTGTGCAAGGCCATAGAACTAATATAGGTTGGTAGAGCCAGTGTTGACCCAGGTAGTCTGGTTCTCTGGCCTTAGTTCTCAACCTCTTTCCCTTGGAGTTACATTTCCTTTCTGCTTTGTTCTGGTAGACAGAACATTTGCAAAGCAGACAACTAGAAGGGAAATGTCAATGTATATATACACGTCAATAATGGCTTACTCGTTATGTTCTGTAGCTTCATGTTCATGGCTATTGTAATAGTGGCGAGAGTTGTGAAAAGCCTGTCTTTATCTGGAGCCCCTCTGTTGTCCCACTTGGTTCTCCCTTCTCCATTTGGATCTTTTGTTCTGCCTTGGTTTAATCTCTGCTGATCCCCTTCTTTGTTGAGTTTGGGCTATTCGGGCTGCTAGTTTTAGGACTGAGAATTTATAACAGAGCATTAATACACTTTGGGAAGAAAACCATTTTTGTCTTTTTTCTTTTGCTATGGAAGTATCAAATAGAATTCCTAGCCTCATCTGTACCACTAACAAGTAAATGGCACAAGTTCTATTTAGCAAGATGTACATTATGCAAATCATCTGGTATCACATTTGCCATTAATAATTTTATTTACTTTTTTATTTTAGAGGATTTTTTAAAAGAAAATTAAGTAGCTATTCATCATTGTCTGGGCAGTGAAAAATACTAATGCATTCTTATTACAGTTACCAATATATAAATCATAAATGAAAGAAATGTATTTTGTTATATTTTATTAGTATTGAAACTTATTTTTGTTTTTTTTTCTGGCATGAAAAATCCATAAATAAAGCATAAGTAGCAACTTCTTTCATTTAATTAAAGTTACAATTTTGTACACAAAAACAATCCATACTGTAGCCACATAACAGGACTGTAACTAATATCCAATTGTGGTGTTTCTAGAAGGTTTAATGTGGGTGATATAATGGACTGTTTTAACCAAACTGTTATTCAGAAAATGCTATTCCTGTCACATCTAACCTTCAGTTTAACTAACACTAAATGAGTAATGAATAATGAAGTGAAAGACATTTCTTTATTTAAAATGCAAAATACCCATTAATAAATAAAAACATAAGATTAGGTGTAAAGCAATAAAACATTAAATTAAGTTATTAGCAATATACTGCTGTATATTAATTTCCACAGCAACCAACAAGAAACTGAATTATTTACCTGAGGAATAACATCATAGACTACCTTTGGGCAAAGCCTGAAAACTTGTTCTTACTGGATGTCTGCCAGTGGCATTAGCTGTCAGAAAAAGGCAGAAGAAATTGATGAGACTGAATTCTGCAGTTCAGTATGTTTGACAAGAGAAGAAAAAACTGAACTACCTCCCTTTAACCCTTTGGTCAAATCAGGTTTTTGTAATAATTCCTGGCATATATATACTGACGCAAATTCATAAAATTTTTTTAATGTTTATTTATTTTTGAGAGAGGGAGAGAGAGAGAGAGAGAGAGAGAGAGAGAGAGAGAGAGAGAGAGAGAGAGAGAGAGAGAATGAATGAATGCGTGGGAGGGGCAGAGAGAAAGGGAGACAGAGAATCTGAAGCAAGGTCCAGGCTCTGAGCTGTCAGCACAGAGCCTGACACAGGGCTCTAACTCACGAACCATGAGATCATGACTTGAGCTGAAGTCGGATGCTTAACCTTCTGAGCCACCCAGGTGCTTCTCAAATTCATTTTTAATTCAATAAGAAAGTATTTTATCTGTAGAGCAATTTAGAAATTGTAAAGTATTTGCAGGTGAATTAAGTTAATGATTGTCAAAATAATCACTTAAGTAAGGGAGTTCATGTGTTAATTGTTCCATTTTACAGAATGGGAAATAGAGTCAGAGACTTTTACTGATTTTCCCATGGGGTATGGATTTTGATTGGTCTGTTAACACTCAAGAGTTTAGTTATTATCTTAAGGTGAAAATCCTAGCTAAATATTTTTGGAAAGTGAAATGAATAGTTGTGATTGCATAGGAAGGGGAATAAATGATCAGGGTTTATGGGGAGAAAGCCACAGTTATTTAAATATTCAAAGGTGCTTATTGATGAGAAGATTCATAGTGGGGTAGTGTCAATATTGGTTCTACTCTTCATTAAACCCTGCTGTAAGGGTGTGTGTGTGTGGTACAGTCTCAATGCTTATCACTGCTCCCAAAGGAAGAGATCAGGTAACCCTGCTCTGGGAGTCGGCTAGTACCTCTTGGGATGCTGACTACTGGGGTTCATACCCCTGATCCCCAAAAGGACAAAATTGATTGCTTGATGCTTGTTTTGTATGAAAACATAGGTAAGGGATGACTGTTCTCCTCTCAGTAAATTGTACTACTAAGGTAGTTTGAGCCATCACACTTAATTTACCATGGCCTTTTCTTATTATAATAGTGCATCTATGTTCTTTGCCATATTACTTGGCAGCACTACCCGCCCTGGAGAAGGTAGAATATATTTTTTTCTAGCTGATTAATGTTGACATTGGGCATGTAACTTGCAAACTAGTGGAATGTTGGTGAAGTGAAAGTGGCCATTTTGGGGTCCAGGCCTTGAGAAACATCATATGTTTCTTCTCGTTCTCTTATGGTCTTAACAGTCACCATGAGAAAAACTAATAGGTAGATACCGGTCCAAGGAAAATGAGAGACATATGGAGTTCTTTTAAACCTAACGAGCTGCCTGGAGCTCAGCCTACCCAATAATAGCCAAACCCATCAGAGCCAGCTCATGAAACCACAGAAAAATAAATGTTCAATGTATGCCATTGAATTAGAGTGGTTTGTTTTATAATATTATTGTAGTAATAGTTAGCTAACATAACCACTATCCATCTAGTACTCTATGCTGGAATCCTGTGCATCTTAACTGTTGACTTTTGATTTGTTTTTAGGGAAAATTAGGTTACAGTTTTCTAAAAAAATAATAATAAAAGGATTATTATAAAAATGTATGCAATAAAGAATAGAAGGAAGGAAGGAAGGAAGGAAGGAAGAAAAGAGGGAGGAAGAGAAGCATAAGATGCCAACCTCCTACCCATTGAGAAAATCATTTTGAACATTAGGTGACTATCATTGCACACATCCATTATTTTTCCCATAAGCTTTTTATTTTAGAATAGTTTTAGATTTCAGAAAACATAAAGACAGCAAAAAGAGTTCCTAAAATCCCCTTATCCAGTTTCCTCTACTAAAAACTTATATTACTATATATATTTGTCAAAAATAAGGACCAACAGTAGTATATTACTAATAACTAGATTCTGTAATTCATTCAGAATTCACTATTTTCCCTAAAGTCCTTTTTCTCACGGGTCTGAGTTCATGAGTCTTTTCTCACGGGTCTGAGTTCATGAGTCTCTCATCCCTCTATATTTATTTACTTGTCACGTGCCTTAGCCTCCTCTGGTCTGTGACAGTTTCTTAGACTTTCCTTGTGTGTTTTTTTTTTACCTTAATAGTTTTGAGGATTACTGAACAGATATTTTATAGAGTGTTCTTCAATTGAAATCTGATCTTTTTTCTCAAGGTTAGGCAGGTAATGGGTTTTATCTATCCTATGTCAATACAACACTGTGTGGATTTCTGTAGCTTTGTATTAATTTTGAAACTGGGAACTCTTCTTGTTCAATGCATCAAATTTCACTTACAGTTTTAATGGAAAGTTTTGAACATATCTTCTTTGCATAGTCTGTTCCTCTAGGTTTTGTGTGTTTGCATGCTATTTTTCTTTCACAAAAATAGCTTTCTTCAGCTATCTGTTAACCATTGGCTGTCTGTTTACGTTTAAAGGTGAAGGTTAAATATCTGCTCACATGCTCACAAATATGTTGCTGAGACTTGTGGCCTTTAGGCTTCATTGTAGGGTGATGTTTTATCTCTAGTCACTATGTGGGGGTAGGTTAGGAAATAATTTATAAAGTCATGCCATCATTAAAAAAACTTCTTTTCATATAGAGAAACCTCCTCTGATGTTCTATGTGAAGAAGCCAAGAGAGCCTTTGGGTGGGTGGGAGATGGTATCCTGCTGTCTTGACAAGTTTGAAATCAAAGATTATAAAATAAATATATTCCTATTTGAAGAATCACCAGGATAATTCTGACAAGAGGGATAATGTAAAATTTTATTTTCTTGCCTCAAGTGTTCAAATAATGATTCACTTATTTTTGTTTCCCATCTTCCTGGAATGTGTCTTCTTTTATTCTCTAATGTCAGTCTACGTAGGTTTAAATTCTGGCTCTGCCATTTTCTTTGTGACCTGAGGCAAGTTACTTACCTCTCTGGGCTTCATTTTTGGCATCAAAAATAGGGTTAGCAAGAGTATTAATTTCATACTGAGTTAGCATATTTAAAGTACCTAGAACGATGCCTGAGAGAGCTAGTTCTGCATAAATACTTTGTGTGTGTGTGTGTGTGTGTGTGTGTGTGTGTGTGTCGGTTTCTTCATCTTCTCTTCCCCTCTTCTTCCTCCTTCCTTCCTTTATGGGAAACTTTCTTGTGTTACATTTTAAAATATCTTTTCCATACCATTTGTGGAGTTTTCTATTTAGAGCTACCAACAATACCCATGCCAGATTGTCTTTGTTCTTCAGATTTATTAGTTTAGATTTGATTGTTTTAAAAGCTATCCTTCATATCTGCGTTGGCAGTGTTTACAGCAAGCCATTCTCTATGTCAGTTAACTGAGTTTTCCATTCCTTGATGTTTTGAATTTACTTTTTTCTGTAAATAAATAATTTTATTTCCTAAGGACTACAGTCTCTCAACACGTGTCATTCTGTTGTTTTAACATCTTTACATTGAATGAAGCTCTTACATAAATATTCTTATTAAATCATTTTATAGCTCAAAGTCCTTTCAGGGAATTTCTTGTCCTGAGGGTTAAGTTTCCAGGCTCTAAAAAGTGATGTATTTTTCTTTGTTTCTTTGCTTCAGCTCATTTGCTAGCATGCTGTGCCATTTTTTGCACACTGTGGCAGCTCTTCAGGTCTGTCCTTTGCTGCATCGCAGTGAAGGGAACTTTTGACTAACCATCTTGCTGTGTGTAAAACAAGTGCCCATCACCACCTACCCAAACAGGGACAGTGTTTGAGTCCTGAGTATTCTGTATTCTACCAAGGCCTGAGGGCATGGCATTAGGAAGGGGGCCTTGGGGGATGCTGCAAAACTGTACAAATAACCAGATCTGTGATTATGCCTGAGGTTTTGTTATGTGTACTCTTTAGGACTCCATGGTACCTTGTGGGGGGGGGTGTGTGTGTGTGGATGTTCCGCACCTGTGGAGGTACTTTTGTGTTCATATCATTCTTCCATTCAGGAAACTTCCCTTCAGTAAAACAGCCAGGAGTTATTCCTTGAAATACCCAACTGGTTTGCTTCCTTCCAGACTGGGGAGAGGCAGTGGGAATTATCATTATTTAATTTTTCTGTCTGACTGACAAGTATCAGAGGTTGGGGATGGGATAGGAGATTTCCTGTAGTTTGTTTCAGTTCAGGAAGTTTGGTTTCTCCAACTGGAAGCCACTTTTTGAATTTTATGGCATTGGGCTGGGCCCTTTTCTTTCTTTCTTTGCTGTTTATTTTCTGTATATTTATTTATATATTTTCACACATATGTTTACATACACAATAGATAATGATGATATATGTGCATATAAGGAAAGAGCGGGAGAGAATATGAGGTTTTGCTGATCTGGTTCAATTTGTTAGGTATTTGGAAATGCAGATTCTGTGAGGTAATTTGATTTAACCATTTAAACCAGAAGTATTTACGGGCATTATTTTGGACTTACCTCTTTTTCTCAGCACTCCTATCAAAGGAATTATCCTTCTTAAAAATAAAGAGGGTGCTTGGGTGTCTCAGTAGGTTAAGCATCTGATTCTTTATTTTGGCTCAGGTCATGATCTCACAGTTGTGAGATTGAACCCTGTATTGGGCTCCATGCTGGGTGTGGATCCTGCTTAAAAGTCTCTCCTTCTCTCTCTGCCCCTCCTCTGCTCATTCTCTGTCTCTCTGTCTCTCTGTCTCTCTCTCTCTCAGAAAACAAACAAACAGTAAGGAAACAATTTTACTTCTTAAATATCTCTTACATCCATGCACTTTTCACTAGCTTCACAGTCATTATGATAGCCTAGCTCTCCTCATCTCCCATATGACCAAACACTCCTTTGACACTGCCTGCTTCAGGGTGGCTCTCTCCAACCCATTCCCCACAATAAATGGTTTTTATGAAACAAAAGTCTCCATATACATTTCTCCTGTTTATAAAAAGTCCTCAGTGGTTCTCATTGCTCTCAGGAGAAATACCAGATTGCTTGATATGGTTTATAGTGTCTTGCATATTATCTCCTGTTTATGTCACCAGGTTATCACTTACACATTCCTAGCATCTTCACATCCCAGACACATACTGTGTACTGAACTTCTCAGGACCTCTCACACTCTTTCCACAGCAGGCTTTTGCTCATGCCATTGCCTTCCTCTGCCATGACCGTTACCTTCTGGACTCCTCATTCCAGTATCCTTGTTCCCTTTGATTAGCTAACTTCTCATCCTTTGGGGCGTACCTCCAGGAAGCCTTCATGATCAACCAACAGTGGCTAAGAAACCTTCTGTGTGCTCCACCAACATTCTGTGCATACCTATAAAAGTAGAAATCATGTTATGTGGATCTCATAATTCTATCTGATTTATCAGTCTGGATACATTTGGGTGTATGTATGAGCGTGTTAGTAGTAAGATACCTCAGAGAGGGGTTATTATGGTTTAAATAATATTCCTTTCATATATTTGTATTTTTAAAATTAGATACCCTGAACATATATTGCTTTTAAAAGAGGAAGGAAAAACCTGAAATTGTTATAAAGGTGTTCCACAGAATTTAATGATGCATTAATCGAGTCTAAGGATGCCAGACCACAATGATGATGAAGGAGGATCTTTTCCCTCAAGATAGGACAGCTACAAATAATTTCCATGAAAAGACGGCTAAATAGAATTTAGGTGGGTTGTGTCAAAGTGAGAAACCAAGAAATTAGAGGTACCATAGGGTTATGTTAATGTTAGTAGACAGAAATAGAAGAGTTGAATTTATAGCCCAGGAATGTACAGAGGATAATAGGGCTCTCAAGTCCAAGTCCTTCATGTTCAGGTGAACTCTTAACTCTTAGTTTTGAAGGAATAAAATGACCTTGTTCATGTGACTCAAAGAAAGTATATACCACTATAAATATTTTTTTCCATCAGTTCATATGGCTTTGAAGTCGGGATACAAGATAACATCACATATTCCCTAGCACAACTGTAATGGTTGGGGAGAAAATAATAATAATAATAATAATAATA
>CM053573.1:84921325-85031820 GCA_028646485.1 Cryptoprocta ferox
TTTACCACCGGGACGCGCCCGTCCCCTAATTTCCCAGGTCACAGTCACTCACTCAGGCATCTTTGAGGTTGTCTTCTTTCTGGCGTCTGTTTCTTCTTTCCCCCACTTGCAAATCCAAGTTTTATCCCTTCAGTCCTTCTCAGTTCAATCCATACGGGCGTGCGCGGATTACAGAGCTCCCTGCTCTTCCGCCATCTTGTCCTCCTCCCCACACTTCTATTATCTTTAAATCTCAACACTGTGTTGTAGTATTTTCATCAATAAGAGAAAACCAGGCTTGTAGCATCAAGTAACTTCCCCAAGATTATAACTGGTAATGGAGCTGTGGTAACACAGCCAGGATTCCATCCATCCTTTCTCAGCCTTTCTGCTCCAGCAAACTGGTTACATTTAATAATCTTTCAAACCCATGTTCTACCAAACTGGTGTTCCTTTTTCAGAGGTGTCTCTGAGGACTGTGTTATGAGAGGGCCTGATTGCCTTCCTGAAGTCAATTAATGTGAAACTGAGCAAGTATAAGCCAGTGCCATGAACATACTTTGCAGTTAATGCTTGGAAGAGTTCATAAAAGAAATGGTCCAGCTTGTCCCATTGTCTTCACTCAAAATTTTATTTGTAACATTTTTGAATTTATATTTGTTTTTGTTCTTATCTCCATCCTCGCTCTTAGCCAGCAGTTCTCAACAGGGAAAGATTCTGTCCCTCAGGGGGTAATTGCCAATGTCTGGAGACATTTTTGGTTTTCACAACTGTAGGCGTAGGAGAGGTGAGGGAGGTATGGCATTGGGTGGATAGAGACAAGGGATGCTGCTACACATCTGACAATATAAGTGACAGCCTTCACAACAGAGAATTATCCAGCCCCAAACATTGATAGAGAGCTTGCTCTTAAGGTAAGGCATTAAGATTTTTTGAGAACAGAAAAATACTTCTTAGTGGTACAAAATAGATTTTCAAAAGTTATTTGTGGTTCTGTTTCATTATTATTATTTTACATTCCTTCTGCTTTGATTGAGCTAAATTGAGCTTTTGAAATTTAAAACAACACAAGGCTTTATGTTTTTATATTGCTACTTTTGTATCACCATGGTTTCATTTGACTTTTTGCCAATGCTGTCTTATCAAAATGCCTTTTCGCATTTCAGTATAGAATTGCTAACTGTGACCGTAATGCCTATATTTTGAGAATGGGCTTTGAAACAAGGAGTAGGATGAAGGGACCATTAAAGATACACTAGTTCCAGATGTGTACCACAAATTGGGGTCTTCATTTACAGTCACAACTGCTCCTCAGATTATTATACCCACCTTGTTTCTCGTTATCCTGGGCATTAACATGTGTATAAGGGAAATTAGAGGATATGTTTGGAGGCACTGGTGTTGGCAAGACGCCCAGAACTTATGATAGAAGTGGTCACCAAAAGCTGGCAACCATGCCTGATGACCATTTTGTGCAAAGATCACTTTCATCTGCAGTTACCCTCTGGAGGTGGGATAGGGAATGCCTCATAAAATCATACAAATCATTCAAAATTTGTTTCTCCTTTTCATATGGCAAAATCTTAGCATTTGCCATGTTTGGGACCAACATGTACATTCTTACATTTTCTTGATCGGGTGTTCTTGGCAGAAGAAATGTATCTCTTCTAAGAACTTTTAGTTAAAATTATATAAATTTTCATTTCAAATGAGAAATATATAAAAACAGAATTATATGTAGTTTCTTAACTGATTTGGAATTTTAAGTGTGTCAAACATATTGCATTTATAGGCTTACTACTGAATGTTTGTGTCACCCCAATATTCATGTGTTGAAGTTCTAACCTCCAGTGTGGTGGTATTAGGAGGTGAAGGCTTTGGGATGTGATTAGATTTTGAGAGCAGAGCCTTTATAAATGAGATTAGTACCTTATAAAAAGTCATGAGAAGGTTATTCTTCTTTTTCTCTGCTATATGTCATGCGAAGACTCTGAGAAGACCTCCCTCTGAGAGGTGTCTCACCAGACACCCTTGATCTTAGACTTTCTAGCCACCAGAATTGTAAGACATAAATTTCTATTATTTGAGCCACCCAGTCTACGGTATTCTGATATAACAACCTAAATAAAGACAAGACTATAGGACATAAACACCAAAACAAAATTAAAACTTTTTTAAAAAGTTTATTCATTTATTATTTCTGAGAGAGAGAGAGAGAGAGTGAGCGAGCGAGAGAGAGAGCATGCACAAGGTGGGTAGGGGTAGAGAGAGAGAGGGAGACACAGAATCCAAAGCTGCTTAACAGACTGAGCCACTCAGGCGCCCCTAAAACTTTTTTTAAAGTTTATTTATTTTGAGGGGGGAGGAAAGGAGAAGGGGCAGAGAGAGAGAGAGTGAGAGAGAGAGAGAGAGAGAGAGACTCTGAAGCAGGCTTCATGCTCAGCGCAGAGCCCTTCATGGGGCTAGAGCTCATGACTGCAAGATTACTACCTGAGCTGATATCAAGAGTTGGATGCTTAACTTACTGAGTCACCCAGGTGCCCCAAATGAAAATTTTATTAAATGCTAAGGAATAGGGTGCCTGTGTGGCTCAGTTGGTTAAGTGTCTGAGTTCAGCTCAGGTCATGATCTCATGGTTTGTGGGTTCAAGCCCCACATCAGGCTTTGTGCTGACAGATCAGAGCCTGGAGCCTGTTTTGGATTCTGTGTCTCCCTCGCTCTCTGCCTCTTCCCTGCTCGTGCTCTCTCTCTGCCTCAAAAATAAATAAACTATAAAAAAAATTAAATGCTAAGGAATGTCACCTCATTCTGAGGGCAGATGGTTAAATATCCACTGGGAGCCCCAACTTTGATGTGTGGGACAAGGGATTTGGATGAAATAGCCAGAGAAGTATGGGTATTAACTCTGCTTTAAATGTGTGGTACAATTCCCCTGGGAAGCCATCTGGCCCTGGGCTCTTATTCGTTGGGAGATTTTTGATAACTCATTCGATTTCTTCACTGGCTATGGGTCTGTTCAGATTGTCTATCTCTTCCAGTTTGAGTTTTGGTAGTGCATGTGTGTTTAAGAATTTGTCCATTTCTTCTAGATTGTCCAGTTTGTTGGCATATAATTTTTCATAGTAATCTCTGATGATTGCTTGTATTTCTGAGGACTTGGTTGTAATAGATCCATTTTCATTCATGATTTTGTCTATTTGGCTGTTCTCTCTTTTCTTCTTGAGAAGCCTGGCTAGAGGTTTATCAATTTTGTTTATTTTTTTAAAAAACCAACTCTTGGTTTCGTTGATCTGTTCAACTGTTTTTTTGGATTCTATATTGTTTATTTCTGCCCTGATCTTTATTATTTCTCTTCTTCTGCTGGGTTTGGGGTGCTCTTGCTGCTCCCCTTCTAGTTTCCTTAGGTGCTCTGTTAGATTTTTGAATTTGTGCTTTTTCTAGTTGGTTGAAATAGGCCTGGATTGTTATATACTTTCCTCTTAGGACTGCCTTTGCTGCATCCCAGAGAGTTTGGAATAGCCAAAAGACAGTCTGAATCCATCCTTGGAAAATCCAACTTGGAGAAATGCAGAAAACAAACAAACAAAAACAGAGCTGGATAATTGTTTGCTTTACCCCTAAAATGACTTCACGTGGAGATAGCAATATTTTCTCAGTGATAAATACAGATGAGTATTATATATTTATTATTAATTATTAAATAATTACATGAACATCTATTAAAAGTACAGTCCAGTTTGTCAAGATAGGTTAAAACCTGCAAGTTACCAGGCTGAACAGCACAGAAGATATGAAGATGAGTAAGACATATTTCCTGCTTAGTAAGAATTTTAGATAAAATAAAGGAGATAATGTACATGTGAAAGTACTTTAAAAAGTAGTTGTTAATTGTAATTGTAAATGGGGTAAGATGGATTGTTTTGACTTGAATTCCCTGTAGAAGTAATAAGCTTCAATTGTAAGTTAAAGTCACTGTCGGTGGGCTTTCCTTCTGGAGTGCACAGAACCTCTGTAGCTTTCATTTTTATGGCTTTAAAATTGAAATGAAAATCCCTTCTCCAAATATCTTACAAGTTATTTGAAAGAGCCAAAGAAAATAAAATAGGTGAACCAGTTTTTTAATGCCTAAGGTCTATAGACGTAAGTGATCTTCATGGTATGAAGACTAAACTCCTAACCAAGGGAAACCCAGAGCCCATTCTGTGTGTCTTTAAATGAGTCTCTTCCTGGTAAATTGAAAAAGCTCAGTCTTCCATGATCCCTTCATTCTAGTTTATGTATTGGATTTCTTGATGTTTTCCTTTAATGGTGTAAAATATGTAATTTAGTAAAATGGGCCCAGTTTGTCTATGTTCAGTTCATCAAAGTTCAGAATTTACCTTCTGAATAATCAACTTCAAAAAGCTTAATAAAGATCAAAGAAAAAAATTAGTCCTGCTTCAAGATATGGATATACTGTGTCAGACTTAGCCTTTTTCCAGCACAGGCAATGTCATCAAATTACTGATTTACCAATGTGTTAACTTAATCAACCCTGTCAAGCTAATTGCTCAAGTTAAATGAACTGACCTATGTGTAAATATAGTGACCTATGGAAGGACTGGTAAAAGATGGAATCAGATCAGACCACGACTGTCCTGACTTCAGGTCCTGAAGGGCAGAAGTCATGACAATAGGGACCAGGCATCTTCACATTCCTTGAAAGAGTGGAAGTCATTTAACCTTTTAGTCCCTCTCGGATCTGGGACACTCTGTTGCCAAGCAAACATTCTGACGACTAAGACAGTCCCATTCTCATTTAGGTGAGTGTGTGGGCATTGGATCTGGCCAGATCACAAGCTCTGGCTTGTTGCTGCAAATCCCTCGCTCTTAAGCAGCTTAGCTCTCCTCCAGATTCGATAGTGGTGCTTACGATGTCATCTCCTTGGTTAGTCAAACAGGACAAGAATTATTTGTCCTGAAAGACAATGATCATGTTTCACTTTTAGTCTCAAGTAAACCTGCCAAAACTGAAAGCCTGTGCATTACATGAAGAAAAAAACTTAGCCCAAGAGGAAAGATATTCTTGATTTTGAATGTCTCTATTCTCTCTGTTCACTGGAGAAAGAACTGTGCCATCATATTTTATACCACACTGCTGAACTATTAGATCTTTTGCTGCCTTTGAAAATGTGTCCTCTTTCTTGGGACATATATATATTTAAACATATAAATAATACATATTTTTATATAACAAATAAATATATATCCCAATAAAGAACATATATATATATATATATACTTATATATATATATTTTTTACAACTCTTTCAGGTATGATATTTCAAAGATTAGCATATGCATAAAGCTCATTAAGTTGAATAAATGTGGATTCAGACGAAGAATCGTTTGAGTTCCTGTAAGCCTATCCCTTAGAAGCAGGTGCACAGCACATGATTAAGAGAAAATGTAATTGTGAGGAGCACGATGGTAGCAACAGCACACTAGCTTTTTGACTCATCTGAGGTTGCACCTGTGTATTTACAACTTTTATTTTTAACTAGGAACTACTTCTTTTCATAGGAACAGGATGTGTTTTAGGAGGGGTTGGTTAAAAAGAAATAGGTTATCATGGGGTTGTGATAATAATATAAGTGAAATAAAATATACTTGAGTTCTTTCAGAAAATATCCCACATGAAGTTTTTAACAATAAAAGCATAGCAAATGACATAATTGTATTAGAAAGAGTTGGTTTGGGGGCACCTGGGTGGCTGTCGATTGAGCATCTAACTTCAGCTCAGGTCACGATTTCATGGTCCATGGATTCGAGCCCCACCTTGGGCTCTGTGCTGACAGCTCAGAGCCTGGACCCTGCTTCAGATTCTGTGTGTGTCTCTCTCTCTGCCCCTCCTCTGCTCGTTCTCTCTCTGTCTCTCTCTCTCAAAAATAAATAAACATAAAAAATTGTTTAAAAAGAGTTGGTTTGAGTGTTGGAAGATATTCATCATTTACATCACTGCAAATTGTGTGATTTCTCAGGATCTTGTTTTGCTGAGGTTCTTCACATACCATTAAGGTCTCCTCTCTTTTTTTTCCCTATTTGACTCATCTGCACCCCTGCCCTGGCAACCACCAGTTTTTTCTCTATATATAAGAGCAGGTTTTTTTCTCTTTTTTCATTTTTGTACTTATTAATTTCCACACATAAGTGAAATCATATGGTTCTTATCTTTCTCTGGCCAATTTATTTTCATTTAGCATAATATCTTCTAGATTTCTAGATCCATCCATGTTGGCATGTTGGTGCAAATGGCAAGATTTCATTCTTTTGTTATGGCTGAATAACCTTTCATTGTGTGTGTGTGTGTGTGTGTGTGTATACACAACATATATATATACACATACATATATATATACATACTTATATATATACATACATATGTATATACGTACACACATATATATACACACACACACACACACACCACTTCTTTAACTGTTCATCTATGGATGGACATGCAGTGCTTCCATATCTCAGCTATTGTAAATAATGCTGTAATACACATTACAGGTAGTGGAGTTACTCAATTGTGCAGTAGTTCTATTTTTAATTTTTAGAGGAATCTATGTACTGTTTTCCATAATGGCATTCCTACCAACAGTGCATGAGCATTCCTTTTTCTCCACATCCTCGCCAACATTTATTATTTCTTGTGTTTTTAATTTTAGCCATTCTAACAGGTGTGAAGTGATATCTCATTGGGTTTTGATTTGCATTTCCCTGATGATGAGTGATTTGAGCATCTTTTGATGTATCTGTTGTCCATCTATATGTCTTCTTTGGAAAAAATGTCTATTCATGTCCTCTGCACACTTTTAAATTGGATTATTCGGATTTTTTTGGTATTGAGCTGTATAAGGTCTTGATATATTTTGATACTAACCTCTTCTCAGATACATAATTTGCAAATATCTTCTCCCATTCTGTAGATTGTCTTTTCATTTTGCTGATAGTTTCCTTTGCTATGCAAAAGCTTTTTATTTTGGCATAGTCCCAATAGTTGATTTGGGCTTTTGTTTCCCTTGCCTAGGGACACTTATCTAGAAAAATGTTTCTATGGCTAATGCCAAAGAGATCACTGCCTATATTTTCTTCTAGGAATTTTATCATTTCAGGTCTCACATTTAAGTCTTTAATTCATTTTGAGTTTATTTTTATGTGTGGCAAAAGAAAGTGGTCCAGTTTCATTCTTTTGCCTGTAGCTGTTCAGTTTTCCCACCACCATTTGTTGAAGAGACTCTTTTTCCCATTGTATATTCTCTCCTCCTTTGTCATAGGTTAATTGACCCTACAATTGCAAGTTTATATCTGGACTCTCTATTCTGTTCTTTTGATCTACGTGTCTGTTTTTGTGCCAATACCATGCTGTTTTGATTACTATAGCCTTGCAGTTTATCTTGAAATCTGGGTGATACCTACAGTTTTGTTCTTCTTTTTCAAGATTACTTTGGCTGCTTGGGGTCTTTTGTGGTTCCATACATTTTAGGATTATTTGTGCTAGTTCTGTGAAAACTTTCTCCTTTTAAAATGCTATGAGCTTGAGCTTATGACAAAGTACAAGAGTACGCCCTGTTCAGTCATCAGTGAACTTACAGATTAAAGCCAATTGGAGGAAACAAAACTGTGGATGCTAGCCATTTTGCAGAAACAAGATTTTATTTTGCTAAAAACAGAAATAAATATGGACTTGAAAGCCTTAAAAAATAAAGATATACTTGGGATTCAGATTTACGTATTTTTAAATTTAGATTTACATTTTAAGTCAAAATACCCATCTTTCAAAAGGCAGCAACATGAGGTTCTCAGGGAACACCAAATGAGGTGCTCAGATCCAAAGTGTTTTCCCCACATCTATAATTAACTTTTATTTCTTGCATCTTGGAAGGCTATTATTTTTTTAAATTTCTCTTAAAATAGTTAAAGTACAGAATGAATCATTGACTAATATATTGATTAACATCTAACACTTTTGGGGGTTAATTCATGCTGGTGAGAATACACCTGGTTTCTAGTAGATGTTTGGAAGAGGGGGTCCCACTGGGAAGAACTGGTCTCCAGCTAGAAGGAAAAGATGCTGATGGGGGAGGCCCTAAAGAAGCTGAACTTGCATTTGGGAAAAGAGAAAGTACAGATCACTCAAAACAAAACCACAGAACATTGAAGGCTCAAAGGTGGAATGAAGTACAAATGAAAAGTGTAAAAATATAAAAGAAATGCAAATGAAAATATTTACAGAATTTTTTTTAATCAGAGGAAACCTGCAATAATTGAAAATTTTTAGAAAGTGCAAATGCTGAGGAATTTCTGCTGTATATGCTGTAGGTGTAATCATATTGAATAGTGTCACTGAGCACTGCCAGGCGCCTCTCCCTTCTGAGAAATGCTAAAAGACCAGGTGGTGGGTAGAGGAGATCTAGATAGAACTCCTTCAGTGACTCCTGAATGGCCACATTAGGGCAGGATATGGAACAGGATGAATCACAGAATTTAGATTATTTTCCTGTGGTAGGAAGCAGCATTAATGAGAGAGAAAAAGAGAGAGAAGAAAAAGAAGAGAGAGGGAGGGAGGGAGAGAAACATGGATGATTATTCTCACTAGTGAAAATTCAAAATAACAATATTTGGATGCTTTTCAGATATCCTTCCAGGACAGTTCGTCTGTTAACAGGGTAATAGTGAGACAGAGCTCTATCTAGACACCCCGCTTGTGAGAGAGTACTAGCTTTCCAGAAGTCAATATTGCAAAATGTATCAGAACTCTGTAATTTTAAACTGATCCTTGTTATAGGAATTCCAATTCTAGAAAATAAAAGGGCAGAAATCAAAGATATACATAATGTTATATGAACAAAGACATTCTCTAAAATAGTCTTTTAAAACTGGAAAAAAATGTACATGTACATCAGTTTAGAACTGATTAATAATGGCACTGGCTTATAATAGATTAACATTTTAATACACTATTAAATGACATGAAAAATATATAGGGAGGGGCAAATACGCACAGCAGTACGTAGAGGATGATGTTAAGTTTGTGAAACAATGTATAAAAGACAATGGGGAAATATAACAACATAATAGTGGTTATATCTGTGTGGTATGATGGTGAATCATTTTTATTTTCTTTCGTTTTTTATATCTTAAACTTTTTGTAATGAATATCAAATCATTTTCTAATGAGAAACATAAACATAAGTTTTTAAGTTCATTCCAGAAAAGGCTGCAGACTTCTGAGACATCACATTCTGAGCTTTTAGGTTTCAGCCAGATGCCAGACACTCTGACTGACATTTGGTGAAATGGTTTCTTGGTTTAAAGTTCCCTTGGCCCAAGTCTTAGAAGTTCATGGAACAGATGGCTTCAATTTGAAGGACATATCTGGTAATAGACAAAGGCAAAGCTGTCCCTCTGTGCTGAAGGAAATAGGGCATTGACCAGGAGACATTTTGAGTTCTAGCATTTTTTTCCTATCCTTTCATACAAAGGTTTTTGTTGCTGAACTCTGTCCCACAGAAAGGGTAAAATCAATGTCATAGGAGTTTCTGTAGATAATTTAAACGTCTCTGTGGCAGTACCCCTTATAGAGTATGGACCAATGACTAAACACAGAAGTGGTTTGGAATGGCAGTGGGTGCACATTTGTATAGTGCAGTGGTGACGTAGGACTTGAGATGTCCCTGTCAGTTCTCTCCTTTCTAACCCACTTAGCTATTCCAGTGCACTTGGGGGTAGTAGATCCAGGAAGATACCTGCAAGTAGCGCTATCAAAACCACATACAACCTATGACAAACCATGAAGTTATTCACACTTCTGGTCTTGAGATTCCTCCCATTGATCATCATGTAGAAGAAGGTGAGGGATAGTATAGATGCCAAAAACATGGAGCTGAATACACTAACTGAAAAAGCCAAAAGCACATCCAGCTGACCTTTGTATCTAAGAAGTTAACAGACATGCTGGCACAGAAAAATAGAAATCTCTTTTACTCACAACGTTCACGACGTCATTGTTTGTCTTTTGCACCAATTTCTCCTTAATCCTTCCCCAAAATGAAACTAGCAAGGCTAAGTGTTGTTCTGCCCTATTTATCATTTATTTTATAGCTAAGTTTTGTTATTATAATGTATTTAGTGGGAGGAGGAGTCTTTAATGCTGGCAGTGCTGAGGGAGCCTGTGTAGTCCAGGCCCTGGCAAGAAGCCCACATCTCACTTAGCTTGCTTGGCTCTTCCTGTTTACTCCACGTGCTTCACTCTTGTGAACATTTCATAGCCTCCTCTCTCTTATCATGTTGACCAGGATAATTTCAGCATACCCTTTAACACCTCCAGCTATTTATTTCCAAATTGTCAACTCTTTCTTCCAAATAAGGCTTCTTACTAAATGTAAAACATTTTCCTACTGATTTTCTGTTTCTAATTAAATAAATGCATTTCTTCTTCAAGTTATCATTGCATGTCACCCAATCCTGCTCTATCTTCCTACTCCTCTCAGCGTGATTAACAAAATTGAGGCCAGCAAAGGTGGAATGTAGGGGATTGTGTTGTCCATACATGGTTGTTATCTACATTAATCTAATTTTAAATCGTTTATTAGATTCTTGGATCTAATTCTTGATTCTAATGTAAAATTGACCAAAATTTTCAAAGAATTTAGTATGTATCAAAAAGAAGAGTGCAAACAACCTTAGACTGGTATTCTGAAACAGTCCATTTGAGTCCTGAATTTCACCATCTACTTGTGTGACCTTGAAGAAGTTACTTCATTTTTCTGGCTTGACTCTCAGATGTGGATGACTGCTGCTTTACTTACTTCCTATACCTGCTGTGAGATCAAACGGGGGCATCGTCTGTGGAAAGGAACTGTAAATCTCTACGCAAACATAACATATCATCAATGCTGAAATATTAGCCTTGGTATCTGCATGATGCTGCAAAAGTGACAGTTTTATGAGTTGGGCTAGTTCTAAAAAACAATACAAAACAAAACAAGAAAAATCCCCTCAGAAGCATTATCTCCCTGTGTTTAGGACCTTTCATTTTTGACCAAAATATTTTGAGCTCCTTAGGTTAAAAGTCATATGCCATTCAGATTTATATTCTCATTACTGAATGGAGTATCTCAGTCTCACTAGATGCTCAGGTAGGAGAAAACACAAATAATGTGCGAAAATGCACCATTTCCCCATTATCATAGATTGCCCCCAAAGCAAGCTTTGCATTGGAGGATAGGCAGAGCATTCTAAATCCCTTTCTTGAAGACTCTGTTTGAATTTCATTATGTCTTATGCCTGACTTATTTCCTCAGAAGTAAGGCCAGTTCTTGTTTCTTTATACTGTGTGAAATTGCTAGTTTTCATGGATTGACTATCCAAATGTATAATTCCAATGATTCTCCCTATCTTCATTGGTGCAGGTGGTGATTCTCATTTCAACAAGAGTATTATTATAGGTTGCTTTGCAAACCATTCAGAGGTCAAAGAAATCTCAAGAATTTCCATGTGTAACAGTCTGCATATGCATGTTGTACACATGCACAATTTTTACTTTTATTGGGATGAGGTAGTTTGAAAGAGATTCATCATGTACATTTCATAAATATCAGATTTACTAATGGAATAATTAGTGAAAAACTGTCTCTAATATAGCCACCAAAGGAGAAAGTAACTCCTAGAGATGGGGCAAGTGAATCAAACTAAAGAATATCAAATAACAACAGGAAAAGAAAAAGGAAGAAACATGCTTAGGAGCCACAAAGACTAAGTTGCTTCTCAGAACCACTTTTTGCTAATGGTATTAAAATTTGTTTTCTTTTAAAAGAGAGAGAGGAGAGTATGAGTGGGGGAGGGGCAGAAGGGGAGTGAGAGAAAATCTTAAGCAGGCTCCATGCTCAGTGCAGACCCCTATGTGGGGCTCAGTCTCAACACCCTGAGACCATGACCTGAGATGAAACCGAGAGTCAGATGCTTAATTGACTGAGCCACCCAGGTACCCCTTAAATTCATATTTTAAACAGGAGCTCAGGAAACATTATTATTATTATTATTATTATTATTTAAATTTTTTTTAACATTTATTCTTTTTTTGAGAGACGGGGATATAGAGCATGAGGGGGAAGGGGCAGAAAGAGAGGGAGACACAGAATCTGAAGCAGGCTCCAGGCTCTGAGCTGTCAGCACAGAGCCCGACATGGGCCTCAAACTCATAAACCATAAGATCATGACCTGAGCCAAAGTCAGCTGCTTAACTGACTGAGTCACCCAGGCACCCCATTATCATTATTTTAGATTCCATTCTTTTGGAAGAATCCATCTGAGGGAACAAAAGAAAGGTATTACTATTTGTCATTTCAATATAGAGAATGTTAGGCTGTCTATAGAATGTGAAGGAAGACATTTGCAAGGAAGACCTGTGCCAACAAGCTGCATCATTTACATGAGAATACCTTATTTATTACTAACATAACTGCAGTGTTTTAGGACAAGTTTGAATTGCTTTAGGCAGTGTGGCTTAACTACTCAAACACTCCACAAAATAGATTTAATAACAGCAGGGCATTATATATCTTAGAGTGTTAGAGTTTGATATTGAAGTTTTCTGTTTAAGGAGTAAAATCCATTAAAATACCACATTTTATTTCATAACACATTAGTAATTGTCAAAATAATATTTCAACTTCATTTGAGTAGACTGGATAAACCAGAAGTCAAGCCTGCCTCATTGATCCAATCTCTGTATGTTTGGAACCTCCCCTCTCTCAACAACTGCCTGAAGAGTATACAAATCTCTCACTTTGAGCATCAGAGTTTTAGAATAATTTATATGGTATTCCTAGAATCATAGAACCTAAGATATGTGAAAAAAGTGTTATTTACACCAATTCTTTTATTTTGCAGATAAAAATCAATACCAGAAAGGTTAAATGACTTTCTTAAAGTTTCAGAGCCAGCAAATAACAAATCTAGGATTCAATTTTCAGTATTTCCAGTGCCAAGTTTTCACAGTATCATATTGCATTCTTATTTTTTTTATTTTTAAAGAATAATTGCACTTTGAAACAATAGAAACATTCAACAGAGGAGAACAGATTGAATTATAGTTTCTCTGTAATGTAGAAAGCATGTAGGGAATCCTGGTTCAAAGCATTTTTAATAACATGAAAAGTGGTCCTGACATATTAAGTGCAAACTGGTTATATAAGATACATTATGAACCTAAATTTGTAAAATTTAAATTTATATAACATCACTCAATATTATCAATTATTATCTCTGGGCAGCAGGTGATATTTATGCTCTTTGCAGTTTTCTCTATGTTCCTAGTTTTCTCATCATGAGTTATATTATTATAACTTTGTTAACCAAGCAAATCAAGTGCTTAGGGTAGGTTAAATTGTACTTTATTTTAGTTAATTTATCATATGTATGTGAGAATATGATACGATCAAAATATAAGTTGGAATCCCATGGATATGGGCTTGTATTTTAGCTCTGTTGGTAACTAGTTGTGCGACCAGGGATGCATTTGCACTCTCGGAAGCTTCATTTTCATATCTGGAAAGTGGAATTAATGACCACCCCATAGATTTTTAGTAGAGATTAAGTGAGATTGTGGATTTAATGCATATAAAACACCTACCCAAATGGAGATAGTAGCCATTCTGTAAATGTTCACTTCATTTAATTAGTTCACCTTTATGAACTCATAAATTTTTATTAATAAAAACTACTATAAAATGCTATTTTCATTAAATAGTTACAAAAACCTGACTTTTAAAATCAAGTATACTGTAGCTGAAATGCGTTACTGCAGTGCAAAGTGGGGATGCCGGGAGAAGAGGGACAGGGGAGAGAGTGGGTCAGTGTTTGTGATTCTCATGTGAGAATGTAGGATGGAGAGTGGTGTGTAATTCTGGGGCTCAAATGTTTCAAATTTCTCAGTTCATGGCACCAGAACTTCTTCAGTATTTTGGATGCAAATGCATTTTCTGGTTCTACTCGAGAAACTAGAAACTTAAACAGACTGAAAACCCTCTCCAGATCTTTCAAAGTAATTTACTGAAATGTATGAGGCCATATATATAAGGTGTCAAGCAACCTTAACTCATTAGACGAATGATTTTTCTATGTTTGAGAAACAGCAAGATCCAGATGTTAGATAATACCTATGTGAGCCAGTAACTCACTTTATTTTAGCAATCTAGCAACTGGGTACCCTTACTGTCTTGGCACTCTGTAAAAATGTTGCATTGCATTTAATCAGCTAGACTGCACTATTAACCAGTATTTCCACACATCTGTCATGCAACCTTTAGAGCCTTTGGTTCATCAAAGAAATGTTACATTGCACACAGTCTAGATTTAGTGGTACCCCTCTTTAAATGCATTATAATCACATGTGTGAAGATTCTCTAATCAGAACATCTGATTTTCTAGAAGAGTTCTTTCACAGTATTTGAAAACAAAGAGAGGTCTCTATAGAAAAACCTTTTGCTTTTTTGCTCCTTTTAAAAGTGTCAAGTGTCAAAGCATCTACCAAAGCAACCGAGGAAATGAGAAACTCAGGATGATGTTAAAAGGAAAGAGCAGAAGTGAATGGTTTCACTGGATGGAATTCATAATGTAAAGTGAGTGAAAGCACCTTTCAACTACCTTGTTTCACACCTGCATGATATTTCCTGTCACAAAACAGTTTAAAATACTGTGCGGTCCAAAGAATAGGTAATACATCTGATGAAACGCCAGGTCTTCTAACCTGGGCTGCTATTTCCAATCATGAGGCTGACTGTTTAGAAGTCTGGATAAAACAGAACGTATTTTTTTCTTATAAAAGTCGCAGCTGCTTCTTGTCATTCATGGCAAAATATTTTCATGTTTCATTAACCTGGTGCCATACGCAGCAGCATTTACTGCTTAAACAAGTGCTTTGGTCAAGTCAGGGCAAGTTACGGCAAAATTTTAACCCAAAACTAAATGGGAAATGAAGCTGGCATTTCATTTTCTATAAACTCTAACATGGGTATTGAAAAGCATATTTGGATTATCACAAATGAAGGCTTTTCTTTCCAAAATTGGCAAAATGACATTTTAATGTATGGCATAATCTTTTTCATTGATAGGCTTGATACCACGAGAAGTAAGTCAGAAATGCACATTTCTCTGTTCTGGCGAGATAGTAAAGCAAGCTCAGGTACTTGTCAAGAGAATGCATTGATATGGGAATGTTCTGAGAAAGCAAAGGTTTGCAGCACAGACTTGGTTCCACTTAGAGGACAGGGTTCTGTCTGCCATGGTTACGTAGCCAGAAAATAATTCTTGGAACAGTGGATTATTTCTGCCCAAAGGGAAATGCTTTTGTTTTTATCCATTTCTATTTTTCTTCTTCATGCACAGACAGGCACCAATTTGTGACTTGCTGATAGCAGAAACAGAGACCAACTACTGTCAGTGACATTCATTTCCCTCACCGATGACCCCTGATTTATACTTTTAACTACAGCTTTGATACTTGATGTGGAAAGAGGCCCGAGACTGAATATGGTACAGTGACGTCTGCTAGGCCTGTAGAAGTCTTCAGTCACTTAGCTTTGAAGTAAAGATGGAGTCTCTACATCTTTGCTGCTCAAAATATGTACCTGGATCAGAAGCATTGGGATTAGTATTGGCATCTCCCGGGATCTTTCCTGAAATGCAGAGTCTCAGGCCCCACCTCAGCCCTGCGAATCAGAATCTGCATTTTAAGTAGATCCCCAGGAACGCTTATGCATAGTAATATTTGAGAACACTGATCTAAACAGTGGTGCATGGGTTTTACTTGGTTCTTATGTTATATAATACAGCCGCTGGAAACATTAGCCAGTTTAACAACTATATTAGGGTTCTCCAGAGGAATGGAATCAATAGGATGCATAGAAACTGATTTATTATAAGGAGTTGGCTCACATGATTATGGAGGCTGAGAAACTGCCCAACTCTGCAGTTGGCAAGCTAGAGATCCAGGAGAGCCAATGATGTATGTCCAGTCCAAGTCCAAGGCCTAAGAACCAGGAGAGCTGATGGTGCAAATTCCAGTCTAAGAGCTGGCAGGCTTGTGACTGAGGAAAAGCTGATGTTTCAGTTCAGGTACAAAGACATGAAAAGACTCAGGTCTCCGCTCAGTTCTTCTGAGGAGTAATCGCCTCCCTTTCTTGTGGGAGGGCCAGACTTTTTGTTCTACTCAGCCTTTCAGTCGCTTGTTTTTAAGAGCCACCTACATTAGGGAAGGCAGTCTGCTTTACTCAGTCTACCAATGTTAATCTCATCCAGAAGCACCTTCTTAGACATGCCCAAAATGATGTTGAGCAAATATCTGAGTAACCATGGCCCAGTCAAGTTGAACATAAAATTAACTGTTACAACAACTGTCATGGGTAAAGTACTTTGAAAGAAACATTTTCCTGGCCAATTTTGGATATCTTTTTGGCCAGTTTTGGAAACTGGTCCAAGTTCCTGGAAGCACCAGGAACAGCACAGCTACAAAAGAATGCTGTGCTCAAAAATCTGAGACACGTTTCTTTTCTCTATCACTGCCACCCATCTCAACCACCTCCCACTGTGTGCATAATAGCACAGAGAAGGCAAAACCCTAAGGGAAAGTCACACATGAAGCAATGTGCATCCTTGACCATTGCTTGCTTTGGTCTTTAGGTATATTCAGTTTCAGCTCTTCTCCCCTTATCATATTTTCTCTATTTGGAGACATTTTAGCAAAGGCTGTAATTTTTATTACATTTTTATATTCATCACAACTATGGCAATTCACTTCTCCAGTTGATTTATGTTATTTATAAAGTGTCCATCATTCTAGGCCTATTACTATAAATTAGAGATTATTTACTATGTTGACATAATATGCAGGGTTTGGCCAATGTAGACCTAATCATGAACTACTTCTCTGTTTTCATCTCTTAATGAATCTGATTTTTCAAGTATTAATATGTTTGTTTCACTCTGGTATTCTCTACTATAGGTTTTCAGTAAATCTAGAAAAAAAATTCTTCTTTCTCTTTAATTTATCTTAAAACTGTATATTATCCTTAATGGCTAAAATATTTTAATTCAAATGCATCTTCTCACAAAGTTTCACCTTTTTGACAACTTGGAGTAGCTCTCCTTACCTTATTTATTTTCACTAGCTGTATTTTTTCCTTTCTATTAAAAAATCTGTTTGTGATGATGTCACCTGGGAGAGACCAAGAAAAACAGGATGCTGGGTGTCAGCATATATGTGCAGAATAGCATATGTCATTGCAATTTTCTCCTCTCGATAAAGGCATGAACATGCTGATAATGTTTAGGAAAATACATGTTTTAGTTAAAGAGTTACAGTAAATTAAAGATAACTGTATAGCTTAGCAATACTTGACTATATAAATTTTTAATTTTTACTTAAGGTAGCTAAGTTAATGATAATATAACCCAATATCTCTTTTTAGAACTTAAGTAGAAATCAGTCAGTGATTTTGCTTGTACAAGATCTTATCTAATACCTGATACTTGGTTCTGCTCTGGTATTTGGCATATGGGTGCTTATACTTCTCCTTCCCTTGAAATTAGGCCTGCTGAATTGACTTGCTCTGATCATGACACCATCACACGTTTCACATCTCGCTGGAAGAATTTAACTATTTTGAGGTGCTACACTTAAGTCTTTTGCTGCTGCTGTTGTGATTCTCCAGGTGGAAAGATTTCATCAGTCTGGCAAAGTTAGGATGACAGAGGTCAGAAATACCCACCAATGCCAGAGGACATGTAATGGGAGTGACTCTAAAAATTATCACAACACAAACTAATCTATCCTGGCAAATGCACTGATGTGAAGTTAACAGCCTTGGAGAATACTGAACAGACTGAGGCAGAACTGCTTGGTATAGCAGAGGACTATGGGAGACTGAACCTGGCCAGGGGTTAGGATTATACCTCTTGGTTGGTAAGATGATGTGTCAAAATCCAACATGAGTCCAATTATATCTCCTGGAAGAACAAGCAAAGTAGACAGAAAAAGGAAGCCAACAGCTGCCAAGTCAGGGTTCATGAGGGTCAGTGTTATACCCTTCTTTGGCCAGCTACTTCAAACTTGAGAGTGTACACCTGGAGAAGGAAAGCATCTTTCTTTGTGACCTGACAGAGAAAACTAAATATGGACAGTTTGTATCAATTTCTCCTTGTTGTTTTCATTGCCCACAAAACCCAGTCAATGAGTCCTACTTCCTTTTTTAAGTTCTTGGAATTGAGTAGCTAGTTTAAGCCATTATGAGGGAGGCTTATATAAAGGATGTGTAGATGTACTGAGTCTTTAAATTCTCCCATTACTTTGGAAGACATTCTAGAAATATCCTACCACTTTTGGGGGGATATCCTGGCTGGCTGTGATATTTATTAGCTACACACAAGTGGAAATGCTACTTAATCTCTCTACACCTCTGTATCTTTTCTTTTTTTTTAATCATCTTATTGTTGTTTCACGACCTCACACTACTGTTATAATTAGTATATGGGGAAATCTAGAAAGGGCTTAGCTTGTCCCCTATGGTTCCTCTGTTTTCTTCCTCATCTTCCCTTGCTTCCCTTCTCTCTCTTTCCCCACATACCCACCTCCTCCTTCTGCCCCTTTTCCCACTTCTAGCCCTTTCCTCCCTTTTCCTTGTTCTTACTTATTTTAAATATGGTACCATTAGTCCAGGTAAATGTATTCACTGTGTTATAGGATGTAGTTTTCACTTTTCTTGATCTTTTCACAGACCCTTTCACTTCTGTATATCAATCTTTTCTAATTCCTTCCTTCAGAAAGTTAGTATTTGTCTTCAAGAAATATCTTCTAATTAGCATTGATTTATTCAGGTCACCTTTTTTCCCATATGATATCCCCTCTGTTCAAATTCCCTCAGGTATTGCTGTGTGTTAGTATTTTTAAAAGCATTTGATTTAAAATTCCTTAGTTGCAGGCCTTTGCGTTCTGGTTTTTAAAAATTACCAAAAATCAACTTTTTTTTTTTTTTTGCTAAGTATAATGCAAGATTGTTATGGGAAGGAGGAAAGAGAAGAAAAGGGAGAAATCCTTATGACCCAGACATAATCTCTGTTTTCATTTGTCCTATATTGTTCCAGGAATATATACCATGAGGAGAACTAATATACAGACTTACTTTTATTAAATACAACCATACAATTTTTAATGAAGACACTTAATTTAATTGTATTAGAATGTTCCAGGAGGAAAACCTCAGAGTAATTGGAGCCATTGCAGATTCATTCATTCACTTTTCTTATAAGAGATATTATTGGGGCTCCTGGGTGGCTCAGTTGGTTAGGTGTCTGACTTCGGCTCAGGTCATGGCTCAGGTCATGATCTCACGGTTTATGGGTTCAAGTCCCACATCAGGCTCTGCACTGGCAGAGCAGAGCCTGCTTCAGATCTTCTGTCTCTCTCTCTCTCTCTCTCTGTTCCTCCCTTGCTTATGCTCTCTCTCCCTCAAAAATAAACATTAAAAAAAGAGTTATTGCCTAAAGATTCTTCTGATATGAAAAAGATAGGAAAGCCATTCAGAAGTTGGAATCAATTTAACTCTATATCGCTTGACTCCCTGTTATGAAAGACAGACCCTCATAATTCTTCTATCCTCTTCACATTTCCAATTTTATTTGTTTTATTTTCATTTTTACCTGCTCCAGGTATATACAAATGCAGTATTGTGACCTGTAAGCATATCCATACCATAGTTCCTTATTATTTTTATATTTAATTTTATTTGGTGCCCACCAGCACTTCTTGTTCTTCATTTTGGTGTATTTCATTTATAAGTAGTGTTTCAAGGAAAGGTTCATGACATCTGTTCCTCTGGATTCTTTCCTGTTTCCTTTGTATTTTTACAGTAACTATTTCATATAATATCATTGGATAATAGTTTCTTTTACTCATATTATTGTACATAGAGCCTGTTATTATATATTACGGCAGACAGTGTGAGGCCACACTGTTATTTCTCCCCTTGCATGTGACTTGCTGTTTCTCCCTAGATCCATGGAGTGTTCTTATTTGCCCTTAAAATTCTTCTCCAAGATATATCTCCATGTTGAGCATCTTATACCAAATTTCCCTGAAACCTTATGGATTTCATTATTGTTTCTTTTTTTTGTATTATATATTGTATTTTTTTCTGTTCCATTTGTTGAATTCTTGAGTTCAGGGTACCAATTAGTAGGTTGGCTTCCACTTATGTGTCCTTTGTGTCTAACTGCCTTCCATTAAGTTAATCTTTTTGTGTTTTGTTTTGGCTTTCACTGAATTTTTCTCAAACTCTTCCTCTGTGATACTGATTTCCAGACATGGCCATTTCATCCCATAACTTTTCAGTATATTCATTAATTGTTACATAAGTATTATCCTCAACAATATCATACATATAGATATAGGTCAGCAATCTCTCACTTCTCCCTTTTTAAACATCTCATTCTATTGCTTTATCATCTCATCTTTGAGTTCCTGCTGGTACAATACATATTTGCAATAAAATGTTCTATAGCATGGTGACTTTTCTTTTTGTTGGGGGGATATATTTTCTTCTAGGTTAGATATTTACCTTGCAAAGGATTTTCCTTTTCTTTTTACTGCAATACTTTTGCCTAGTTGCCATGTGAATCCCATCATCTTGTTTATGCTTGGGTGGTCCTGTCCAAGTATTCTTCTATTCAATCTGATGTAATGTCGCACTGTATTTGAGAATTGTGCCTTTTCCTGCAATGGGGGGTTTTAAGACTGGGTCTTGCATGTGCTTTCTGTTTTGCTGTAACCCTGGGAATTGTCAGGGGCAGGGGGACAACTCAACTGTGGAGGTACACAGATTTACTTGGGCTATGCTCTTCTGAGAGTCTATGAAATGTATCATATGCAGTTTCACTCCTTTTGGTGGGAAGATGGAATTTACATTTCCATGGGGGACACTTAGATTTCAGCCCTTTGTTCCAGGTCAGTGTGGAGCCCTAGAAGCTTTATTTCTGTCAGTCAGCTCTGTTGTTTACTCCCTTCATTTATCTATTTTCCCCAACATGTATTTTCATTAGTCAGAATTGGAACGACAGTGCTACTCACTCAGTTTGCCTTCCTTTTATTGAAGACTTTTACTGAAAGTTCTTAGGAATTTTGCCACACTGTGTTGTATGTTGCCTCTTCCCTCTGTTCAGAATCTTATTTTTCCTACTTTGACCATGAGTTTGGAAGTTTTTGGGCATGGAGCATTCTCCCTTCTTTGGTTGTTGCCAGGTAATTTTTTTTTCTTTTTTGGATTTGTTGTTAGTTCTGAGAAAGGGAGATTGCTTATTCAGGTTATTCGGCTATTTTAACGTATATTTTCCCTCATTTAAATTGTATGTTCCCATATATTGAGAGATATGGAGTTCAAGTTATGTGAAATCTCAGTAAGCACCATACTCTAATGATTATACTGGGAAATTAGACCAGATCAGATTTGGATTGGAGTCTTGTCTTGGTCCCTTGGTAGCTATGTGACCTTAAGTAAGTCACTTTTCCTCTTTGAAACTGATTCTTCATTAGTGAAATATGAGTGATAACAATAACATCTTTCTTGGGTTGTAATGTAGGACATAGTAGAGAACATATGAGTAAATGGCATATATACAAGAAAAACTCAGTATTTATAGTTTGAACGCCTTTCAATATATTACTGGAGCAATGCTAAAATATTGACACATGCTTTCAGGAATGGTTAGAATTAAATTTGAAATAATTTTGGTACATTATGGAATTTTTTGTGTGCTTCTTATAAAAAGAAGGTGAACCTATCAAATAAAATGAGATATGGCAATTAACCAAAATCTCAGGCTCTATTTTGAAAGAATGTGGAAAGTTGCTTCAAGTTTCATTGGTAGTGGCTTTGTTTTCTGTTGCATGTATGTAGGTCCTATGAATTTAGAAGCTAGCTTTTGTTCTTTATGGGAAATTTCAGTTTCCATATTTAGCTTCTTTTCGTTTGCCTCACCTTCCTTAAATAAATAATGCAGGGCAGCATAGCCTGCGCGAGTGTGGAAGTCTCTGCTGCCTGGAAAACAAGTCTGTCAAGTACATTTTCTGTGAGAAATATCAAGTTTGTGGTAGAGGGAGATGAAAATCAACAATGTTTTGTCCAGTGTCACATCCCCTTGCTGAAATATTCAAGAAACGATTTTTTAATGTTTCTGTATATGCAGGTCTGAGTAGGACTGACAAGAGCTGATAGGGAGAACTTAGAAAATGGCCCAAGGGTCCTCCCACCAGCTCTGACCTGACCATAAGCTGATGTGCTCTGGGTTTTGGTTCACACACCCAGAACTGTGAAAGTTTGCATTAGCCTTAATATCTAGGAGTGCTGCAGTTTACAAATAATGATAAAGTTAAAATCATAGCTGTCATTTGCTGAGCAGTTGTCATGGGACTGCGCTGGGAATTTACATCTATTTTCTCATGCAATCCTAACACAACTGCAAGGAGAGTATTACTCCTCACTGTAGTGATGAAGAAAATGATACCAGAATGGTCAAATGACTTGCCACAGTCAAGTATCTAAGCTTCTAAGTGACATGCACCTATAAGTGTCACTCAGGTGTAAATGGCTAGCAAGCATGTGTGCCTTGGTTTCTCAGATTATAAGGTTCTCATTTTCCACTATTCTTTATTGCTTCCCAGAAATTTCAGTTAACAAAAAGTTATTTTCTTTATTCTGTTTTAACAGCTTTATTGAGATATAATTTACATACCAAAGATTCACCCATTTAAAGTGTGTATTTCAATGATTTTAGCATAGAGTTGACCAACTATTACATCATCTAATTTTAGAATATTTTTATCACACCAGAAGGAAACCTTAGAGGGTGAAAATGCAAACTAAACAATTGAAAGCAAAAAAAAGAAAAGGCTAATTTTTATAACATACTCAATATACCTTCAGCTATGATTATATCTTCTTCTATTATAGAATCCTTGGTATTTGAAATAATGACTCCCCAGTGGGTTTATGGGTCTTAACTTTAATAAGGTTTATGGTTTGGCTCTTGAACCTTTCTTTCCAAACTTAACCCCTACTAGTTTTTTCCTCCTTCTCCTCCAATCACACACTCTGATAACACACAGTCATCTGCCCTTCTTCCAAGATATCCAACACTTCTGCTCCTTTGCTGGAGATTTCAACTACTTGAAATTTTCTTCCCAGAAATCTTCTATTTGTTCCCTATTCCCTTTCTACTCATCTTTCCCAATTTTTACTACAGTTGTTGATGATTGTTATAATAGCTATTGATCGATTGGTTTCCCAAGTATGAGATGTAGAATTTACATTGATCTCTTTACCATATTTGGTAGAATTTTACTTTTTTTTCTTTGTTTAGTAAATGAGAAATCTTGGCCATAAAGTTTCCAAGAATACTGCTAAAGCATTGGGATTCGTGTGTCTGACTACAAAGTGGGTAGATAGTCAGCCTCAAAGCAATGTATCTGCCAGACTGTTTGGCTAGAAATACAGTTACTTCTGTGCAAGTCTGAATTGCCTACTAAGATGTGGACCAAAGCCAAAAATTTAGAACTGATGTTTTAAGATGGAATTGATTTTAAAGAAGCCACTAGGAGTCTTGGTACTACTGACGGCTTCTCTCCTTGCTGATCCACATACTTGCTTTATCTTGGATTTGAGTCTGTCCTTCTCCAAGCTTCTCCAGGTTTCTGGCCGAGAGGTGTGTAAGCCTTCTGCTGCTCTAAAACTCTTGGAAGGAAAAGGCTGCCATATTTACATGCCAATCCTGTAGCAGGGCTCCGAGCTGGGTGCCTGGTGCCAGCTCAGTTCTACAGGATTGAGCACCAGGCGCTGCCCTGGTGAATGTGCTAAGTAATGCAAGTTTGAGGATAAGCAAGACCCTCTCATTAACATAGTAAAGAAATGTGACCGGGATATACTTGTGAAGGGAAGTGTAGTGTCAAGTACAGGCACACAGATAAGACTATAAGCCTGACAGTTTAAAGGATTTATGTCATTCAGTCCTCACAACAGCCCAATTGTTTAGATATTCTTGTGATAGCTAATAAATGAGAAACTGAGACCTGGTAAGTAACAGAACCAGGTGAGTCCCCACGTCTGTTCAATATCACAAGTGGTACTCTCCATCAGTTCAATATGGTACAAGGGGCACCTAGGTAGTCAGTTAAGCATCCAACTCTTGGTTTTCAGCTCAGGTCATGATCTCACAGTCTGTAAGTTGGAACCCTGCATCAGGCTCTGCACTGTCAATGTGGAGCCTGCTTGGGATTTCTTTTCTCTCTCTCCTTTACTCTCTCTCTCTCTTTCAAAATAAATAAATAAACATAAAAAGTAAGCTTGAAAAATATGGTACCAAAATTGAGTCATTCTATATATATACATAGTCATATATGGTTATATATTTTATATACATATATAAATGTATATAGTTATATATTTTAATATACTAATATATATTTGTATTTTTAGCTTTTGTTCTATTGTCTATATAGTGAAAGTGGTCATATAGTACTTACCATATTGACACAAAGTATAAAGACATTAATTTTAGGATACTTTAATATTAATTTAACAAAAATAAATGTTTTAATATTCTTTTCAATAGAACTATTCCATGAAGTAGATACACAGTTGACAAAAAGGGGTCAGGTGATGCTTTGCCTTTCCTTGAGTACTTAAGTATAATTTATTATCTGATTATGTTAGTCAAACTAAAACATCTATATAGTTCAATAGAAAGTGCATGATTCTCTTTGTGGAGACTATAAAACCTTTTGTAATTACTTTTAAGCATTTAATTTTTATTTAATTGGAATCACTATGCAACTAAATGTCTTTTCTACTGTGCCTAATGTCTTTTTATAGTGGTAGAATATGATACACCTTTATATGAATTTATACACCATTTTTAAATATGTTTGCCATGTACAGAGACTAATCTGCATGTGCATTAATATATGTATGTATATTAATTTGAAGTTTGAAAAACATATAAATGTCTGTGGTTGATCACCTCTTATCTTTCAGTTATACAATTTTTCCCCTAAGAGTTTAAGTAGAAGCTGTTAGGTATTCTACTGATTTTTTTCATCTAAAGCAGTAATAAGTGGTACTTTAATCATTTTGATTATGAAGTAGCCAAACTGTTGTTCTTAGAGAAGAGTTCTTTTGTGGTAGAAGATGATCTTGGTGGAAATATTTGCTCATGTCCTGGACTCTCAAGTTTTGAAATTTGATACTGCATATAAAATTTTTTTAACCATTACAATTTAAAAATTAACTTTCCAGAGATATTTTTGTTTTTATGTTCATAAGCCTACTTTCATTATTAGAAGATGAACTAGTTGAGAATAATATCTTATTCAGTATTATAATCCTAGAACTCAAAATATTGGCACATAGAGGAAACCCAAAGACAGTTTTATGAGTGAATGAATAGCATGTTGAGTAAGTAGCATGTGTCTTTGACTTTACAACTGTAAGCAGTAATTCCATGTATGGCAGAGAGATTTTTCCATACCTAACACAAATATGAAGGAACATTCTTGCCCCTGTTTCCCATGCTGTTTTTTTCCCTAATTGAATGGGAGTGAGGATGGGTGGGAGGGAGAATTTTTGAGCTAATATTCTTGGTAGCTAGATACTTGCAAAGAATTTTCTTCATCTTATAATACATTGAGAAGAATGGGAAATTTTCCTATTGCCCTCTTTCTATCAAAGTTTGTGTTTCTTACTGTTTCTTCCTCTCATGAAGTTTGTTTTCACTGCCATATGGACCAGGATAAATGTGGAAACACCTACATTTACCCTGTGGTTTAGAAGATCTCTTATAACTTGCACTAGAGTGGTGGCACTAACATGTGGCAAAATGTCCATGTATTGGTAGCTTTTGGAGTAGACTTGGTAGGATTTGATAAATTGGGTTGTCCAAGTGAGGAAATGGGAAGAATCAAGGATGACACCAAAGTTTCAGGTCTGAGCAACTGTTTGGATGGTGATGCTTTTTCCTGAGATTGGGAGCATGGGAGGTCTACTGTAGGATAGAATTAAACATAGTATAAAAAGTCTAATTCTACTTTACTCCTGAGGTGACAGGAACTGGATTTACACTCGAAACAACTAAAACACCTGAACAAACATCACACCTAAAACAACTAAAAACTGGACAAAGTACATGAAATAATAACTGTCAGAACATTGACTATAAATCAATAAGAGGTTGACCCATTCCTGAAAGATTGGAAATAAATGAGGTGAGGCTTATGCTTGCCCCAGATTACTGCCTTGGAGAGTTTCCAAGTTTCTGCACGGGGAGAGGAAATCCAGGAAGAACCCAATGATCTTTCTAAATTGAAGAGACAGAGCTAGGAATCTGGGGAAGCCACGGATGCCAGAGATTTCAAGGTAACGTTCATGGGAGGAGAGAATGGGAGAGACAAACTGTAGAGACATACTTAGACATACTTAGGGGCTTAGAAAAGCCCCTAAGAATTGTCTCCATACACATAGATGCAAAGATTCTTAACAAAATTTTAGTAAATAGAATCTAACAATATGTAGAAACGATAATGCATCATGACGAAATGGTTTGTTTGTTTATTTGTTTTAAGAGAGAGAGTGTGACGGGGGGGAGAGAGAGAGAGAGAGAAAGAAAGAAAGAGAGAAGGAGAGAGTCTTAAGCAGGTTCCATGATCAGCATGGAACCTGATGTGGGGCTCATTTCCACGACCCTGAGATCGTGACCTGAGCCAAAATCAAGAGTTGGACACTCAACCAACTGAACCATCCAGGCTCCCCTATGACCAAATAGGTTTTATCCCAGAAATATAATATTGCTTTTGTGTTCATAAATCAATAAATATAATTCACTGCATTAACAGACTAAATATGAAAATCCATATGATCATCTTAATAGATACAGAAAGAAAGAAACATTTGGTATTCACCATACATTGCTGATAAAATCTTAGTAAATTAAGTTATAGAGAAAACTTTCCTCCACATTATAAAAGGCATCAAAGACAAACCTACAGCAAATAACATACTAAGTGGGTCCCTATGAACAGGGGCAAGGTCGTGACATCTGTGTTACTACTTCTATTTATTTAGTATTTTCTGAAGATTGAAAATAGTATCCATTAAAAAAATATTTCATGGGGCGCCTGGGTGGCTCAGTTGGTTAAGCATCCAACTTCAGCTCAGGTCATGATCTCATGGTTCATGAGTTCAAGCGTGCTGTGCTGACAGCTCGGAACCTGGAGCCTGCTTTGGATTCTGTGTCTCCCTCTCTGTCCCTCTCTCACTTGCACGTTTTCTCTCTCCTTCTCTCAAAAATAAATAAACTTTTAAAAAATTAAAAAAAAATCTGTCTCAAAAATAAACATTAAATTATTTTTTAAAAAATTGATTGTTATTAACATACAGAAATAAGATTGATTTTAGAATATCAACCTTGTGTATACTGACTTTGCTAAAATTTACTTCTTAATTCTAGTAGGTATTGAATTATAGATTCTCTTAAATTTTCTTACACAATCTTATTATCTATGTATAATGGCAACATTATGTTCTTTTGTGTAAAACACTGTACCTTTATTTATTTATTATTTTTAATTTTTTTTGCCTTAATGTACTGGCTAGGACCTCAAATACAATGCCAAATAGAAATAGAGATAGCATAGGCTTCTATGTTTAATTCTAGAACTTAAAAATGTATTTAAAAATAGTAAACTAACATTAAGTTTAATGTTATATATGTTTATGAATATCATTTATTAGAAAACAAGCTCCTGTCTATTACTAATATAAAAATTTATAACTTGGAAGAGTGTTAATATTTATCCTTTTAAAATTTATTGAGATTACCTATGTATTTTTAACATTTTTCTTCATTTATTTTGAGAGTGAGAGAGATATATTTTGAGAGCGAATGGGGGACAGGCAGAAAGAGAGAGAGAGAGAATTCTAAGCAGTCTCTGCACTGTCAGCATAGAGCCCGATGAGGGGCTTGATCTCACAAACCATGAAATCATGACTTGAGCCAAAATGGCGAGTTGAATGATCACCCTACTGAGCCATCCAGGTACCCCAACATTATCATATATTTTAACCCTTGTTCTGTTAATGTGAAAAATAACTTGATTTCCAAATTTTAAGCCAAATTTACACTCTTAGAATAAACTTAATTTGGTTTATTTCTTTTTTCATAAATTAGAATTTAATTTGGCATTATGTTTAGCTATTTTGCATCTAAGTTCATGTCATTGGTCTGTAATTTTATTTTCTTTTATATTCTTGTCATCATTGTATACTAAGGATGACATAGCCTTCTGGGATAAGTTGGAAACGTTTTCTGTTTTTTAATCTCTAGAAAGCTTTGTATCAAATTGGTCTCATTTTTTCCTTAAATACTCGGAGGAATTTGCCAGTAATATTACATGCAGTTATCTTCATTAGAAGTTTCTAAAATACATACTAAATTTCATTATAAGCTAAAGAGCAAATCAGATTTTCTATGTCTCCTTGTGTCAGATTTGGCAAGTTATGTTTGTTTGTTTTTTTTTTAAGAAATCTGTCTATTTAATCTCTATCATATTTTGGGCATAAAAAGTTATAATATATTTTTATTATCTTTTTAATTTTTGGAGAACCTGTGGTAAAATGCCCTCCTTCATTCTTGATATTGGTAATTTGTGTTCTTTCTTTTTTTCTTCATCAGTTTGCCAAGAATTTATTCCTGTTACTATTTTTTAGCAACCAATTTTTGCATTTGTTTTTTCCATAGTATGTGAGGTTTTTGTTCCATTGATCTCTGCTCTTTAAAAAAATATTTTCTTGCTTCTTGAAATGGAAGCTTAGATAATTGATTTTCAGCCTTTTTGTAACTTTGTATAGCTAAGCTATATAAGCATTACATTCTATGAGTAGAAATTAGTCATATTTTTGAAATATTTTCTTTTTTGAATGTTTATTTATATTTGGAGGGAGGGGCAGAGAGAGAGGGAGACACAGAATCCAAAGCAGGCTCAGCACAGAGCCTAGTGCAGGAGTCCAACCACAAACTGTGAGATCATGACCTGAGCTGAAGTCAGATGCTTAACCATGAGCCACCCATGTGCCCCTCAAAATATTTTCTTATCAATTTAAATTTGTTTTGGCCCAAGTGATATTTATATTTTATTCATTTTAAATGAGCTAAGATTCCTTTTATTATTTATTTCTTGATCAATTTCATTGTGGTCAGAAAACACAGTTTGTGTATACTCTCTTCTATTTATTCAATCAGTTACAGAGAGGGGGGCTGTGAAACATTCAATCTAGATTTTGCACTTTCTATTTTACCTCTTAATTTTGTTAGTTTTTATGAAGTTTTGTATTTTCTTTTTATCTTTTCTTTCTTTCTTTTTTTTCTTTCTTTCTTTCTTTCTTTCTTTCTTTCTTTCTTTCTTTCTTTCTTTCTTTCTTTCTTTCTCTCTTCCTTTCTTTCTTATGTATTTTCAGTTTATGCTTTCTCCTATGGCAGAATCTTGAAGGGATCTTAAATAGACACCCAGGACTGGAGTGAATTGCCCTTCTCCTTGGGAACCCTTGAACTGCAATATTTGTCTTCTAAGAACTGTGAAATTATAGAAATCTCTGCTTATTTTTATAACCCTTTAGCAACTGCTTTCTGGTTGGTCTTGGCATTTTATATTGTGTATGCACAGCTAGGAACTGACAAATGTCTCTAGGGGAAATTGCATGTATAACATTGGTTCATTTCTCAGAGGCTCAGGAACTTGGGATCTCAGCTCTCCAAATCTTGGGTGCCTAGAATGCTCTCAATTTCTTCAAATCATAGTTTTTAATCAACCCCATGGTTAGAGTTGTTTTCAATCAGAGGTTAAGTATGGTACCAGTACAATGTCATAGTTGCTAAATCTTATTTATTTCAACTTGACTGTAAGCCTTTTTGAGGGTGAATGGAATACTGTCATAAAAACTTAGGTTTAGTACATTGGTAAGCATATTACATATTTTACCAATGTATAAAAGGGAACATAATTCTTTTGCTTTTCAGTCACTAAAACTCCAATGGTACAAGAAGGATAACAGAATGGAAAAAATTAATGTTTTGTAGTTGGAAATAGTTGGATGCTTAATCCAAGTTTTATAACACAGAGTGTGTCACTTAGCCAAGTTATTTAACATGACTTTGAACAAAAAGATAATGGCTTTTCCCAGTATTTGCATGGAGATTGACTGATACAACATATAGTAAATGCTCTTAAATATTCAGTTGATTTCTTTGACTCTCCATCCAGCTTAGTAACATACATTTTGACTGCAGTGACCAAGTAAGCATTTAAATGTTTGTTTGTTTGTTTGTTTGTTTTGAGAGAGAGAGAGAGGGAGGGAGAGAGATAGAATGCATGGCAAACAGGGATGAGCAGAGAGAGGGAGACAGGGAACCCCAAGCAGGTCTCAGCACAGAGTCTGATTCAGGGTTTGAGCTCACAAAACTTGAGATCATGACCTGAGCTGAAATCAAGTCTGACACCAACCAACTGAGCCCCCCAGGCACCCCAAACAAGTCAGCACTTATTTCTCCAAAGAAGAACAAGAATGACATTCTTAGGTACTTGTACAAAGTTTTAGTTTTACAGATTAAGGGACAGCAGTGACATATGTGACAGGGAAGCTAGTACTTTTATGGAAACTTCCAATGTTGTTTCAGTTTTACTGATGCACTCCAGGAAATTGGGAATAAACCCAAAAGTACAACCCAGCAGAAAGGGAAGAGTCAGTTTCCTTTATGTCTCAGAGTTAGCAAGGAATTTAGCCTTATGAGAAACAGAAGTGAAGTTCAAAAACTACCTTAAGCCTGTGTACAGTATCAATTTCTCTTCTTGAATCACACTGCTTATGTCAAAAAGGGGAAATGCTCAGGACAGCTGCCCTCACATAGCTGAGCTCAGCTTCTTTTGATCCAGCAAGGAGACATTACAACCTCAGAAAGACAGACTGGATAGAAAGTCCCAAAGACCTGAGTACAGGTCAAGGCTATCATCTAAGCCTTAGTTCTTACCCATCAGATGACACAGCAGATAAGTGTTACAGCTAGGAGTTGAAGGCTTGCTATTCGTCTTATACCTGGAATCAGTTTTATTCCTTTTATATAATGTGCCATTAACTTCTCCATGTTGATACTTTTGAAAACATGCTTCCCCTGAGCTATTAAAGCAGAATTTTCAGGGCTTTAAAAATGGTTTTGTTCTTGTGAAAATAATCTCAGGCATTATGTAAATATAGCATTTTAAAAGACTTAAAATCATGTACATGAGAAATAAAGTATTATGGAGGCATTTGTATCTCTGCCTTTGTGGATTATAGCTACATTTGAGACATCAATAGAAAAAAATGTAAGCCTATTCCACACCAAAATAAGGAGATAAAATGTTCCATAGCATAGTCAAGATCCTCTCAATTTAGTTTAATGCAGATAGTGTTATAGTTTAATCAGAATGTTGATATTAAAATTTTCCCAAATAAAAAAGAAATAGTATTAGAGAAAACAAGGAGAAAAACAACTAATGCCTGGGAAATATCATTTGCTCTTCATGATGCTCCAGAGCAGATAAAAGTCTCTTTAAGTTGAGTTTTAATTTTTTTTAGTCATAAATCTAAATAATCCAAACAATCTGAGATATTCCCAGTAGACTCTGAAAAAATGTTGTCAGTTGTGTGTGTACCTTTTCTCTGTTCTTCTGAAAGAAACAGCTGAGGGAGACTTACAGTCTGGTTTTACTACCTTCACCTTTACTAACTTCTAAAATGGAAATTTTTATTTTCTGGTTGTCTTGAAGCTATTTACCTAATGACAAGGGCAGCCATGAATGGCAGACCTTCAGTTATTTTTTGCATCCATACAAAAAAACCCTAAATTTCTTTGCACTAACCCTGGAATATGTCCATTCATCAAAAGATTCAGGAAGCAGTCTGTCTTGGAAGTATGCGCCTGATATTGATTAGAATGCCAAAAAATGTTAAATTAAAAATGTACCATTAAAGAAAACATTCTAGTGTGGATCTTACTTCTTGGAGTAGAATCCATATGAGAGATGGAGAAATGGGCACTTAACACAATGACCCTTGGTCATTTAGTTTTTATTGTTTGTATGTATCTTTAGGTATCTTACAGAGTTTGCCAAATTTTGAATTTAGGACAAATATGTGATACTTTGTCTTCCATAATTTTGAAGTATATCATTTCTACAAAAAAGAAAAGAAATGATATAGTGAGAACCCATTATAAATTTGCTAAATCATATAAGTGTACCAAATTTATTTTAGTATTTTTTTCACACTTTTGAAGCAGGATAACATTATAGATGTAGTTTCAACCTTTTGAGTACTCATTCCTGAACCCTTTTTCTCTGTTGGAATAATTGCTCTCCTAAATGTGGTATGTAATATTTTATTTAAGTCTATATGTATATAGAAATGTATATAAATTTATATAGTGTACATTCAAAACATATTCTATGTAATGTGTATCTGTAAACAATAGTTATGTGTATGTTGCATGTTTTTAGCATCCTTAAAAACTATTCATATTGGAAATATTCTTTTTTAACTTTTTGTTCAGTCATTTTAGCTGCTTTTTATGATTCCTTACTGTCTATAGTTCAGAATTTATTTAACCATTCTTTTGATAATAAATTTTTAAGTTGATTCTGTTTTTTTATAAATGTGTAAATGTTGCAATTAACATTCTTGTGAATGACCTATTGAGGTCACATGGGAGAATTTCTCCAAAACATGTGTCTAGGAGGGGGACTACTGGAATTAAGGGCACTTATATTTTCAACTTGACTTTGTATTAGTAGTTGTGCTAATTTACATTCCCACCAGTAGCAAAGTAGAGACTGTTTCTCTACATCATTGCTTATTCTTGATATTGTATAAGATATTTTGTGCATTGACTGGAGAGATCATAAGATTAAGTCACAATCAGCTCCAGAAATGTTGCTACTTTAGTCTTATAGTCTCGAGGACTGTGTGTCTATTGTTTAGAAGATTTGATGGATCAAAGCTCCTAAATTTAGGGCAGTCTGTGCAGCCTAAAAGGGAATCAAAACTAGAGGTTGTTTATCCTGCTCCCTCCTTCCTCTTTCCCCCTAGTTTCATCCTGAAAGTCACAGTAGCCAGTGAAAGGCTCCTTGAAGCATTCATCATCATCTTTGTTTCCACATCTGTGTTTGCAAGCTAAAAAATATGCTGCATTAGTTTTCACACGGAAATCATGTCAGAGTTTTCATTACAGGTCTTATTTCATTATGTATTAATGAAGTTGTTGAAGTAGCCTAGTAATTTTAGAGTTTTAAATTCCATTCTATACTTTTAGAGTCAGTCACTTTGCAGATACAAGCAAATCTCTGAAACTAGTAGTCTTATATACTGGCAACTAGTTACAACAAAAATTAACAAGTTTGTTTTACTTATATAGATAATAATCCTACCTAAAAATATTATTAAAACCTTTTTCCTCCCTTCCTCTTCCTTTCTTCCTTCCTCCCTCTTCCTTCCTTCTTCCTTCCTTCCTTCCTTCCCTTCCTTCCCTTCCTTCCTCCCTCTTCCTTCCTTCTTCCTTCCTTCCTTCCTTCCCTCCCTTCCTCCTCTTCCTTCCTTCTTTCTTTCCTCATCTTTCCTTCCTTGTTTCTTTCTTTTCTTTCTTTCTTTCTTTCTTTTTCTTTCTTTCTTTCTTGCTTTCTTTCTTTCTTTCTTTCTTTTTCTTTCTTTCTTTCTTTCTTTCTTTCTTTCTTTCTCTTTCTTTCTCTTCCTTCCTTCCTTCCTTCCTTCCTTCCCTCCCTCCCTCCTCTTCCTTCCTTCTTTCTTTCCTCTTCCTTCCTTCCTTTCTTCTTTCTTTCTTTCTTTCTTTCTTTCTTTGTCTTCCTTCCTTCCTTCCTTCCTTCCTTCCTTCCTTATCTCATCCCCAAGGGACTACATATGTTACCAAATCATGTGTAGATTATTCTTAAGATAATAGTTTTAAGGACATTTCCCAAAATGTCCTGCAAAGGCTACTGTCTGGCAGTGAGCCAGTGCCTGAAGTGCAGTACTTTTTCAGAGGACACAGCTCCCTGAATTTTCACCCTATCTGTTCAGTAAACCACAAATCCTCTACAGGTTTCTGACACTTGCTCTTCTGTACTGATTCCCAAATAGTGGGATGATTTGTTCCTCCCTGAGTTCATGTTGCCTGGACCCACATCACACAGTTCCAAACAAAGACTAATCCAAAAACTTGTCATCTCTCAATAGATACAGTTGAGCATAGAAATGGAATAAGAATTTTTCTTCTCTAGAGTAGAACATGATTTTTTTATTTTTCTTTTTTAGAATATGATTTCAAAGACACTTGCAAAGAAATCTTCTAGGTTTTTATTATTTTTCAGTCTTCTGCATTGGTTTCCCCACATATAAGGTGTGTTTATTTGGCTTTAATTACCCATTTCTTAGGAAGAAAGAAGGAGAATAGTCTAGAGTGATAGGAAACCTTCAAAACAAAAAAATCAACATTGCCTCAGGATGATTTTGTGATTCACAAACAGACCAGAAACACAATTCAGTATATAGAGGCATACTCCATAGACCTCTAGGACCAGGTTGTAGAACCAGGAAGCAAGCAGAAGTGGCTGGGTTTAACTCTGTGTCATAACAAGGAGCAGATTGGCTCACACAAGGCCTGGAGGCATATTAATGGCAAGATACACTTACAAATAGTGATTTTAAAGGTTTTGAGGCACCTGATATTGAGCTGCTGCTTGGAGCAAGGGATGGAAGAGAAAAGGAGAAGAGAGAGGAGAAGAAGAGAAAGGGAGGCATGGCAGGACCAAGGCCGAAGTGCCTGTTGACTCAGAAACTACAGTTGTGGTAACCTCAGGAAACAGAGGCTCAAGATTTCTTAGAAGACTTGTTCCTGAAGTACATACTCATGAGCTGCTGGAGAGACAACTGTGAAATCACAGACTCAGGCTGGAACCTAGGGGAGAGAAACAAATAAACACACACATAAAGAACAAAAATGGCAACAACAACCATATGAAACTTTACAAGAAATTCCCATTCAATGTGGGCCTGAAAAATTAAAATTCCAAAGCACAAGAGAAGGTCAACTCCATGACAGATAGTCACAAAGCCAACATATACGTTTTTTCTTCAATTCAGAATGATAAGACTTTCTCGCCTCAAATAGTGTATTTCATGTTCCCTATACCCTACACCTCTTGAACTTGTATGAGGTGTATGTTGGAGCTTCTCAAACGTTCCCTGGCACATCTTCCCTTATCTTTCATATTTTCATCTATTTATATCACTTTGTAGTCTACTGGATCAATTCCTTAGTCAAATGTTCCAATTATTTCATTTTTTTCTCTGGCTTTGCCCAAATTAGTATACATCCATAATTTAATTTTAATGTTATTTTCATTTCCAAAATTAGTAAGTGACATTTTAAAGTAATCTCCATAAGATTTTGAGCCGTATTTGTCTGCTTTTGCTTTATAATTTCTGTTCTTACATTATGAATACTTTTTTCTTCTTTTACCATTTTGAGGATTTTCAAGGCCATTTAAAGGTATTTTTTTCCAAAGAATTTTTCAATTATTTGTATTTGTTGAGGAGGAAATTATATAGCAAGCTATATTATTACTCAAGAGTGAGACAGAAAGAAGATATTACCAAAATACAAGAGCTAAGAGTTTATAATGGAAGCATTCCTGGTGACACATTACTAGAAGATGCTCTTCATCTAAATAATTAAATAATAAATAAATAAATAAGTAAATAAATAATTCAAGGAAAGGAATGCAATAAGTACTAATGAACCAAAATAGTAGTAAATGACACTGGTAAGGCTATTAATTATAAGGAAAAAAATACAACTCTAATTCTTAGAGGATGATTTCAGAGGGGTTAGAAGGTAGCCACAGCATATTAATTCTTGTTATTTGGGAAGAAAAAGATGCACTGAATATCTTTAGACTTTGTTGGGACTGTATAAAGTCAATGTTAATGCTAACACTTAAGATCAAACACAAAAATATTATGAAAACTGATTCTTAGCATTTTTTGGGAAGGCTATATGTATGTGATATAGAGTTATCTAAATAAAATTCAATCCAACAGATGGCAAAAAATGGAAACAGAAAGAGATGATAAAGAATGCCAAATAAATAAATAAATAAATGAAGTGGAACAAATAAGTCCATATCTAACCAGTAATTATAAGGCACATTAATGCACTAAACTTATGTAAAGATAAAGGCTATGGAGAATATATTGAAATAAAATTCAGAGAAACACAGCTTCTAAGCTACTTAGTGACTAGTGAAAAAGTTGTAAATGAGAGAAATATAAAATTCTAACCAAAGTGCCACTGGTATAAGCAATATTAATATGAGACAAAATAAAATTTAAGAGGGTAAAACATTAGTAGTGTTGGAACGAAATTTTACAAAATGATCAAAAGAAATAAACTAAGATATTGCAGTAGGGAGCCTGCACACAGTTCACATTTTTTTCTTGAATAAATTGCAGAAAAGGAAAAGTATACTCATGGACCAGAATAAGTGTTTGTTTTTTCTCAGAGTAGAGATTTTTTTTCTCTAAACAGACTCATTCACTCATGAGTTCTTCAGTAAATATTTTCGAGTACCAAAATGTCACAGGTTCAGTGCTAGGGATTAAAATAACCAAAAAGAAAAAAGAATTAAGCATACAAGTTGATGTACCTTATAATTAGCAGTACAAATGAGGAATTTATAGGAATTGACCTGAATATATTTCAAAAATATTATGTTGAGTTGGAAAACAAACTACTTACTGATACTTACAACAAGAGGCCAACCATAGAATTTTAAAAAGACTGTGGCTATAGTATATGTAGTAAAAGTCCAGAAATATACAACATAATGGAATACAATGAATTCTTGCTTTTGGAAAAGGATGGAGGGGGGTGGGACTGAAATTGTAAAGGCTGTGGAAGAAAAATATCCAGAAGTTCCCATTTCATATGTTAATATTCTTTTTAATAACCAAAATATTTGAGGCAAACATGGCAAAATATGAAATTTTATTTACTCTAGCTGAATGGTAATTAGGGTCTGTTAAACCCTATAATTTTCTGTATTTAATGGAATAAAAACATTAAAACTCTTTATAAACTTCAGGAGTACATAATTTACTTTGCCAAAGGCCTTGACACTGTTTCTCTTTGAAAGCACCCTGTTCACTAAACCTTAAAAAAATTGCATGGTAACCACTGCACCATGCAACAAATGCTCCTTGAATCTGCTGTATCTGTAAGAAAGACAGAGATTTGGGATTATGGTGGGGATACGGTAAAGGAAGTGTATTGTAAGAAAATTAGCTTTCCCTTACTGTTAATTTTTTTGAAGTTTATTTATTTATTTTGAGAGAGAGAGAGAGCATGTGGGCACGTGAATGAGGGAGGGGCAGAGAGAGAGAGAGAGAGAGAGAGAAAATCCCAAGCAGTGCAGACCCCAACGAGGGACTCGAACCCACAAACCTTGAGATCATGACCTGAGCCGAAATCAAGAGTCAGACACTTGATGGACTGAGCCACCCAGGTCCCCCTAAGAAATACTACTTGAGTGGCTATGTCTTGGGCACTTTGCTAGGCTTTGGAGAAATGACAGTAAGCAAAAATACACTCATGAAACTTACCATTAGTGATAGAGGTAAACAGTATCAAATAATTACATGCAAAAGTGATACAAACTGATGCCTGGGGGTATGAACTTGGAAAAAAAAAAAGGATTTATCTTAGGGAATTCAGGAAGGATGTTACTGAGAAAATGATCTTTGAGCTAAGACCTCAATACCACTGACTGAGCCACACAGGTGCTCCTCTCTTACTGTTAATTTTTTAATATTTCCTATTTTCAGGCTCTAAAATCAGTGGATATAAAGCAAAATGGAGTCTTTGAAAAGCAAAGAAATGCAGCATTTGAGTAAATATCTGAAAATATTTTAGGTTGTAGCCAAACACACTTATCAAATGTTAAGAAGCAAGGGGGTATAATCTCTGGTTTTTCAGTACATAGTTCTATCATAGAAACCACTGCTGGATAATTTACGGAAGGCTGTAGAAATAAGGTTTGTGTGTGTGTGTGTGTGTGTGTGTGTGTGTGTGTGTGTGTGTGTAAAAGGTGGAAAGGTGAAAACGGAGCTAATAACCTTTCTTCCTTTTGAATTTCTCAGGTTTTCTTTGTTTTTTTTTTTTTTTTTGAAATTCTATCCTTCTTGCGATATTTTTCTCTAGACAGACTTGTTCATTCATTCATTTGTTCTTCAATAAATATTTTTGAGTACTGGTATGTCACACGTTCTGGACTAGGGATTAATATAACCAAAAAGCAAACCCCAACTCTATTCAAGCTAATTTATTGCTTTTTCATGCCAAGAGACGTATTGAAGTAGTTAATGTTTAATGTCTACGTAGAGATTTTAAATCACTGGGAAGGCTTCCTCTCAAGAATAAACAGTCAGCTAACTGAACAAACAAAACCCTGTATCATGTTAAAATGCTGTTGTCATACAGTGCCCAGATTATTTGGTGGTAGGGACTGTATGGAACCTCGCATTTCCTTAACACACTCTTTTTACAGCTCATTGCTTGTAATTACATACTCAAGGTCACTTTTTTTCCAGACACTGAGATCACTAGATCAAGGCCTAGGTCTGCTTATCCATTTCTAAAAACCTACCACCTTACATAATAATGCATATTAGGCACAAGGTAAACATTTGTGGAATAAATGAAGAATATAAATGTAGTGATGCATGTTTAATGTGTCTGTGTTACTCTGTTTCTTGCCTCTTCTGACAGTGCCAAATAACTTGTTTTTAGAACAAGATTCAAGGTGAATCATTAAGAAATAGCAACTTGAAATTTAGTGTATCAGAAGTGATGCTTATTTTTTTTATTCCTTCTTATTAATGCTTTTGGGGTTAACATTTCAGGATAAATGACACTATTTTTATTTGCTTTTTAATGTTAAGTAAAGGGAATATCAATATTTAAAAAAATAGGTATGATGTATTTGGTAACTATGTGTATGCAATTATTGTATATATAAAATATGTAAACATACTTACAATTTATGTCTCGATTAGCATGTGGCAAGAAAAGTTCTGTGATGAAAGACATCTAGATGTCCCAGCACCCCTTGGCCAGACTACAGCAATGGAGTCTCTCAGACTGGTTTAGTGTGCCGTCTTCATTTTGTGAACACTGTTGTTTTGTACCAACTGTGGTTCTAAATATCACCTCTGTATCTGTTTTCTTTCTTTTTAGCTCAAACTTTCCAGTTTATCAGCACATCCTGTTGGCTCTAGATTCAATTTTTAATATTTCAGCTCCCCCACAATTTTGTCTGCTAAAGCTCTGGTCAAAGCCATCATCATCCCTCCCAGGATGCAAACAGTAGCTTCCATTTGTACTTCTTGTTTCCATTCTTGCTCTGATTGTCTGTTCTTTACCAAGAAGCCACCGGGAGCCTCCAACAATGTCACACAGGGCAGCCCCTTGCTCCAAGGTCTTTACTAGCTTCCTGTCCCCTTAGATGAAAATGAAAGAGCTCTCCATGTCCTACAGGTCCCTGCATCATCTGCCCTTGGCCACCTCTTTGACTTTGTTTCGAACCTTTCTTGCCTCTGAGTCTTTGTTTTTTTTCCTATTCCTTCTGCCTGGAAATCGTTAACTGAAGAAATATAACAGTTTTTTCCCACCTTTACTTAAGTCCTATTTCAAGTGTCACAACTTCAGACAGGCTGTCTCTGACCTCTCTACAAAAATAGATCACTTTGTCATTCTTGATCCTTTTATTATGAAGTTGTACCATATCTTGTTATCAATCTGTTTGTCTGTCTGTCTATCTACCTATCTACCTCCCTCCCTCCCACTACAATGTTATAGGGTTTTATTTCGATCTCAGTGTAACCCCAGGGCATAGACAGTGCCTGGTACATGGATGGTACTCAGTAAAGACATTTTGAATACATTATTTTTTTTCTCCTCCATGAAGTCTTCCCTTATGGTTGTTGCCTTCATTTTATTCCTTGATTGTTCCAATATTAGTACCATCAAAGTACATGCTTTATCATCTAGAAGATTGTGGATTACATAGTCAGAGGAGCATCCCTTCTTTTTCCCTGGTGCTCGGTATGTTTTTGCTCCTAGTGGTAACATTTGGGTTGCCACTGCCTGCTATTTATAGTAAAATAATAGGTAGAAAATAATAACTAGAAAGAACTCATTATGGCCTGGCATTCTAACCTGCTGTCATGTTGTTGTGGAGTGTCCAGATTGTTTTAGAATTTTGCCAATGTTTAATGGTACTTTACTGTTGCCTATTGGCAAAATAGTTCCTGCTAGGCAGATTCTTAGCTCATGAACCTGATATTTTCCCTTTTAACAGAATCTCTGCTAGTGTTTTGCTAATTACTAAGGCATTTCCAAGTTTTGGTTGTAATTTATTTGTCATTAGGAGAATTGTGGAAAGCTAAGACCTATCATAAAAGACTAGAAATGCTGTGTATAAAGGGACAGTTTTATAAAAGGAGTGATTAAGAACTATGTCTCTGGAACTAGACCTGCCAGGTTTCATCTTATTCTATCATATTATGACTTTTTGTCAAATTGATTAAATTCTGTCTTTGTGTAAGTTTCCTCATCTAGCTTTGGAGATAACCATCCCTACCCATGGATTGTTGTAGAGATGAATAAGTTAATGTATTCCAAATACTTTTAACAGTTCCAGAAACATCATATTACTGAATAATTGTTAGTTCTTATTATTAACATAATGGCACAGTTATTATTAAAGGCTCACATTTGTGAGAAAAGAATTTATTGGTATTTACACTTGACATATAATACATTATTGAAACTCATGCAACATATTTGAAGTAAAAAAGAACTTTAATCATCCTAATTAAACTGTATTTACCTAATATTGTTAATATCCTAATTAAACTGTATTTGTCTCTTGAATGGAGAGATAGATAACAAGCAGTCAATAGTTCATTTGAAGTAGTAATCTCACTTTACTCTTGCAAGAAACAAAACTATAATGACATTTGAAAACCACAAAATATAGCCTGCTTTTCAGAGACTTTGTATTTATTTTTCCATCCTATATTTTGCATTTGTTTTACAAGTTTATAAAACCTAACAAGGAGACTTTTCATAAAATTTCAATGAGTTGGGAAATTATATTTGTTGGTTTTAGCCTGTAAATTGACACATCTCATGGTCAGCAAATTAAAAAACATGCAACAGAACCAGAAAAAAAAAATTGTAAAAAGAAAGGTGAAATGACAAATTTTCTAAAATAAGTTAAATGAAAAGCATAAATGTATTGGAAATGAATTACATTAAAACTAAACATATCACCATTTTTACGTATCTATGATACCTCTCTAAAAGATTATTGGTGCCTATTTAAAAAATTTGGGGGGGATACCTGGGTGGTTCATTTGGTTAAGCTTCCCACTTTGGCTCAGGTCATGACCTTGTATTTCATGAGTTCGAGCCCCAGGTTGGGTGCTGTGCTGACAGCTCAGAGCCTGGAGCCTGCTTTGGATTCTCTTCCTCCCTCTCTCTCTGCCCCTCCTCTGTTCACACTCTGTCTCTCTCTCTCTCAAAAATAAATAAAACATTAAAAAATTTTAAGAATTTGTTTCAGTCTGACTTTCTGTATTTAACACTTATAAACAGTAAAGAATTTCTATGAATGGTTCTTTAAAAGAGACACTTGGAAAACATCAAGGTAACTTTTATTTTCCCTAATTTACTTTAAATGTATTTTTCTTTTGAAATTTAGTGAACCTCTCCTACTAAATTTTGGAAGTCTTTCATTTTTTTAACCAAAGGCAACCTGCTTACTAAGAGTCAACTCAGAGCAATATTCATGCAGGAATTTTAATTTAATAGCTCAGTTTATAATGGAAACATCAGTGCAACACTAACAACTGTGGAAGTGTAGACATTGCTGATTATATTAATGCTATAAATTTACTTTCTCCAAATGAAGATCATTCCATTTTCATTGTTTTACTACTTAAAACATGTTTACATTTCTTCTCAAAGAAACTTCAACATACATCTGACTACATTTTTGAATGGGTTAAGGCTTGGTTTGTTTTGTCTCATTATCCGCACAGTGGAAACTGTACTATCAATAAAGATGCTCTCATCAAGAAATCACTTCAAATAGTATCACTACCTGACACTTTTATTAAAAACACTAGTGATAGTAAATGTACTCATTGAAACTGTTGTTACTACTCAGCTATACAAGCTTTATTAACATTTTTATTTTTTAAAATGGATTATAAATAAATTATCTGAATAGGTTCCTTTCTTAAAATATTGCCCAATATTCAGCCTGTTCAAGAATATGAAGTACTGCATTGAGAAATCATTTAATCTGTATCAATCATAATTCTGGGCCACTGAAACAGGACGTTAGCCATAAATCACACTACCTCATCTGCCTGTGTGCCCCGTATCCCAAGACATCAGGCTGTATAATGTCTGGTCTATCCGATTAAGAACTAGGGGAGGTGGAGCAGTGGGATAGGTAAGCTTTGTCTCACGCAGAAAATCCTAAATAAACCAAGTCAAGATCCAGATCACATATATCTGACTTGCTTTTGTAATTTGGGCAGAGGAGAATGGAATTGATGTAAGCGGTTGATTCATGTCTTGGTTGCACTTCCACTATTTATTGTTTGCTACTCTTTGACTACTTACACAGTAGAGGCAGCCCTAAAGACCAATGTTCCCATAGGCAGTTGACATATATTTGATGGCATTTGGGCTAAAACACAGCATAAATAAAACCAGCTTGTCTTGTTCTATATTAAAACCATAGAGAGGGAAAAAAAATCAATTTTTTTTTTTTTTTCTGTATAGAAAAGGATGAAACTCATGAAGAAAAGAACTAATATTATCCAATTTTGGGTAAAGGCAACAGAAGCACAGAGACTACTTTTATAGAGAAAGATGTAGATAAATAGACATGTTTATATGCAATGAGAGATTATACTGCTGATTCTGTAAACCGTCAAGTTACCTTGCTTTCAGAGGACAACAGTTAGGTCACATGGTGGTAATGCTGACTTGATGAGTGCATGGTACCGTAATGTAAGGAAACAAAGATCAATGTTAAAATGACTACAGAGTCTCTGAGGAGTACACACACATCAATACAGTGTAAGTCATAGACTATTATCCTCTATAAGTCTCGTAAGAAAGTGAAGCCAATTCTTCTGAGAAGTTTTCCCACTCTCCCAATGAACTGTAAATTATCATAGTCAAACACAGTATTAAACCATTCCTTTCTTGGAACTTACAGGCCCTTGGAAGATTAACTATCCCCTGCAAATAATGAAATGAATAAAGTTTTATTTTAGATTATAGTTTCTTTCACATTATTTTACCAAAGTGGGCTTGAGTCAAGATCTTTTTGTCTCAGGGAATATTGAATGTGCTAATAACCAGGTATACAGAGTTGGGCTGACCCAGAGCCATCTAGCTAGTCAGTCTCAGTCACCCCTTTGATTGATGGTTGGAGGTACAGGGCAAATTATCATGTGCTTCTCAGCTCATGTAAGTCCAAAATGGAATGGCTCACATGTAGAGTTTTCAGCAAGCAAAGTGAATTTCTAAATTACAGCTTCTCTCCTTAGATATAATCAGTAAATTGATTAGTAAATGGGCTCATAGAGGTATTTGGCTTCCTGACTAGGGTGCTTTTCCCCACCCCCCATTTGTTATGGCTGTTCTATGCAATGATGAATATGGGGGGTACCTGATGAAACACTCACATTACAGGCAGCTTCTGAGTATGGAATGGAGGCAGTTACATAAACAGAGGCTCATTCTCTGCTTCATGCTGTATTGCAGTTTTTCATGCCCATTAACTATCTACTCTGCCCACACTTGAGCCCCTGTGCAAACATTAAAGTAGGTTCATCTTCAAGGGAAAAAATACATCTCAGGAGATTCGTTTCAGATAGAGTGTTTGAATAACATTAAGTGAACCAAGCAAAAATAAAATGCTAATGAAATTAGTGTAGTCAGATTTTAAACTTGATGAGAATAAACAAATCTTCTGATAAAGTGTAACTGTAACCCTTAGTATGATTTTCATTACAGTATTTGGGAAAAAATACAATTGTGTCTTGAAATAATTTGACTTTAAATTTTTTCTTTTTGCTTCTATTTCTGAAGTAAAAAGTCTATTGGGAGCAAATTTGATTGTTTTATATAACTTAATTATTAAGACTAACCTGATTCCTTTATTTTACTCTAGTATTTGAAAGAAGCCATAAAATACAGTATCTTTTTATTAGGCTCTATCCTAATAATATGAAGAGTTCACATAAATTTTAAAGGACTCCATGTGTTCCATACAAAACGCTTAATTTGATATTCACAGAAATCAGATGAAATAAAGTGCTTTTCTCCTTCTTACAGGTGAGGAAACTGAAGTTCGGAGAGGTGATTTCCCCAATCATATAAATAGTTGTAGGGGACAGAGTAAGTTCTAACTTGCAAATAGTCTATAATTTTATTCAACAGCATTTTTTTCTTTTTACCATTTTAGGCGTTGTGCAAAGCAAAGAGATAGCAGAACAGAGTACAAGACAATATTTATCCTTGGCACTACAGCCAAGGATATGTGTTTGTAAAAGAGCACATGCATGTGAGGGGAGAGAGAGAAATGTACAAGCAGTTACAATATAATGTGATAAAAACTAAATGTGATAATAAATTCAAAAGGTGTATCATTATAAAATCGGTAGCAAACTACTTCGGGAAAGTGTCAGAGAACCCTCAGAAGGGAGGTAATTTATGATTTAAGTTGGGAAGGACAAGTGGATTAGGTATTAATCAGGTAGAAAAAGCAAAGAAGGCATTTTTGGCATAAACAAAAGATGTGAAGTGAAAGGAACTAATAAGTATTCTTGGGTGGCTGGATTATTTGTGTGTGGTTCTATGGCCCTGGTGTAATCACCAAGTGAGTGAGACTATAAAGCTAAAAACCATCAAGAGCCTCAGAGGTTTTGCATGTCATGGTAAGAGGTTCGGATTTTCTTTCTGGTCAATAGGGAACCATTGAAAGTGTTGAAATTCATTCAAAGCCTGAACTTCCTTCCCCAAAACTAAGTGCAGTAAGTACTAGTCTTGATGCAAACATTGTATTTTGAACCAGAAAAGGATGTTAACAAACAAGCACCCGGGGTGGGGAAAGACAGTAACACAACTGGTCTGCTAAAGATTCAACCCCAGTGGGAGAAACAAAAGACAACCAGCAATCTCAGCATGTGGTATGTATCTGAAAAAGATTGATGCAGATTTGCAGGGTGATGATTTGATAATGATAATGTTATTATTAGAAACATAATACATTTACACACCTTCACACTCCACATCTCTTATTTGAGAACTACTTGTATAGGAAAGAACAAAGAATATGACATTGTGGAGGAAAAAAAAAAACATTGCCATTGTCATCACACAAACCCACAACCACAAGCCAGAAAGAAATATTAAGGACAGCTGGGGGCATGACATGTTTTTAAATTTAGCCCATAAACTCTTGAAATTTTGCCCTTAAGGCTTTCTCTGTAGGGACTCTTCTCTCTCCAACCTCCTCCTGGTGACTGACAATACTTCTGGACCACTCCTAAGAAGTTGTTAGAAGAAGAATATCCATGCAAAATAAGAAATATCAATAAAGCAGATGTCCTTACTTTGATTTCCATAAATAAGAAAGAATTTCGAGGATAGCCATGATGGGGATAACTTTAAGATGGCAGTTCTTACCAGTCAATAAAAAAAAGAAATATCAGCATGATAAAGACACTGAATTTTACTGAAAAAAATTATACACGCACCCAGCGTGTAGGTCACCAGTAGGCGGGACCCAAAGGGAGAAACATCTGAAAAAGCAGTGGAGCTTTTTTTATGCTTTTGTAAAACTCCTGTCTTTTTAAAAAAAAGTTCAAGTGTAATCATACAGAGGACGTTAGTCTACAACTAACAAGAGGGTAAAAGCCAAATTAGAAAAGTTGACAATAGTTGATATGTGGTTTGAAAAGCTGGATGTATTCAGATCAGGCTCAGAGTAAGGATACTTGTAGACTTTTTAAAGGAATTAAAAAATATATAGTAGATCAGTGTCCATTATTTTTAAGAATGTTAGGAAAAAGAGAAAGGCTCAGATTGCTATAAAGAGAAAATAGAATGCTTTTCTTGAAAAGGGGTGGGAAATGTGTGGAGGGGAGGATGACCGTGATAATTACACGCTGTTCAGATTCTAATCAGCAGTAGGACACCAGAAATAATTTTCAATTATCTGTTTGAGTCACCTAGAATGATGTAAGTTTCTAAGCATTAGACAACCGAGGTTAACATGTGGAGTTTTTCTGTATCCTCTTTAGAAGCCACATTGCACATTGCAACACCATCCTTACTATTAGAAGGGTAAATCCTCCCTGCCACATTTAACTCCATGTAGGGAATGAGGCAAGAGTAGACGGAACCTCTTTGAGACTTACACATTTAGTGGTTTGGGACAGTGGTAAAACATCGTAGCTCAGAGGTGAGACTCTGAAGTCAGACAGAGCTAGAGGTGAATCCCTGTTCCCCCAGGTGCTATCCAAATAACCCTGGGGGAACCTCTGTTATGCTCCACTTATATACAGCCCCTAAAATGAGTATCTCATGGGGTTGTTCTTGAGGATAAATAAGAATCCAGGCATAGGAACTCTCCTAGAAAAATGTATACTTATATACAGTGTTATGGATATTTTACAATCTCTCAGAAAATCTTGACAGAGTTTTAATCAATTTCACTTTTTTAATGTTTTTGTACATATTGGTAATTACATTATCAAGGACCTGGTTAAATAGATGGTTTCCATTATGTTTCTGCCTTTTATTAGCTTATTTTTCCACCTACCATTTAAAAAATAATAGACCATTTTTTCGAGTACCTTTAGGTTTACAGAAAAGGTTTTGTTAGTTTTTCAGCAGTGAATTTTTATTCTTTTGAATTAATTGAGTTGGAGTAAGAGTACAATGAGTGTGTAACTCTTTATCCATTGAAACCTTGAGACTTGATAGGTAGTGACTTTATCATTTATACACAGGTATATTTGTACATCCAGGTTGAGTAACCCCTCACATGAAAACAGATATTTTATATTTATTCTTTACATTGCTAATTAAAAAAAAAGTTGTGTTTGAATTAATTTTCAGATTTTCTTGTAGTAAATTTGATTATAAATTGAATTTTCATTGAACTATTAAGCAAACATTCTTATCTACTTTGTAGGTTTTGGACAAGACTTCCACCCTGTAAAAACATGGCCACATAGCAAACTGCTTATTGATCTCTATGTTGGATAAATCTGTTTGTCTTTGCTGATTCTGACAAAGAGTTTTGAATCTTGTTGGCTAAAAACTTAGAAAATAGTAAAGTGCTTTCTAAGGGACTCTGGACATATTGTTATGTTGTATGACAGTCTAGAAATATTACTCTACACTATAGTATACTTTACATTAGTGTCCCAGCTTATCCCATGTCATACGCTACCATTACCATGCTTTATCATTCTGTATTAGATTTCCATTGTCTGTAGTATCATTACACAAGTATGAGATGAATTCATTAGCAGTCTGAATTAGGGTAATTTTTTCAACAAAATAAGATTTTGTTTATTTCTTTGTGTATGTATTTTTCTTCAGTACTATGTAATTTGTTTTTGCAGTTACATAGCCAATGATTTATTGCCATTTAGGTCATTGAAACAGAGTGCAGATGTATTAGAGAATTCCATTCCATTGTCACAGAGGTCCAGTTCCTAACTGGTATAATGATGTAGGCACATCTTTATAACAATTTAGTCAAAGTTGAATCCCATTCAAGTATAATTGTGTTGATTAATAAAGATGTCATATTGATTTCAAACACTTTGTATATTGGTCATGATCAGTGCTGTTGAAGCCTATCTCACAAGAGCCTCTTACATTCCATGACTCCCAGTGTGACTCATCAGCTCAATGTTAGCACTTCACAAACCACATATTTATAGCCTTGGCATTACCCCATGTGCTAAATATCTGGGTGTTGGGAGTTGAAGTTGCCACTAGGGCCACAAGATCATGTAATTCAGAAAGAAAATTCAAGATGAGATCTTTGGCTTTTGGGAGACTAGATCATCAAAAAGGGAACAGATTTTGAGAGATATAAATAGAAACAACTAAAGAGCTCAGAGTCATCATAAATCATAGAATAAATATAAGAATACATGAGAAATCATCTGTTTCTAGTTACAATTTAAACCAGCTTACAGGATACTGAGATGTAAAGTCAGAGAACTCTTTTTTTTTTCATCTGAGAAAGGATTTTAGTAGCCTTCGAAGTCTTATGATATCGCTGAAAGATTGATAGGAATACGCAAAGTTCTCCTGGAGACTCCTGATCAATTCCATTTTGAGACAGTTGGTTGTTATGGTTGTGAGCCCTTGTATTATGCTTTCTTGTTTATTTTTATCCCAGAGAAACTCTAGCATATATGCTTTAGATCTAGTGATCTATAATAGTACAGGCCTTAGTATTTTCTGTTGTTTTGTTATTTGTGTTTGCTCCATTCTATCATTTTACTTTCTCCCTGTGATTTATTGAATACAATTAAGTAAAATAACAAAATAGTTACATATAAACTAAAAACATAGATATATGTATTTTTGTATGTCTAGTTAAATGAGTTTCTGAGGATATGATTTTGGCCTGTCTGTTAATTTGCATTTTTGGAGAAGCAGAACTCAAGATGGGATTAGACATGAAAGAGATTTATTAGGTAAATGCTTATGAAAGATAAAGCGGGTGGGAAGACAGAAACAGAAGGCAATGTGGATCTGACCCTCGTAAAAGGAAAGGGGAAGGAAGGAAGACTGGCTAGGAAAGTGCTAAGACTATGAAAACTGCAACCAGGGGGCGTCTGAGTGGCTCAGTCAGTTAAGCATCTGATTTGGGCTCAGGTCACCATCTCATGGTTCCGGACTTCAAGCCCTGCATCAGGCTCTGTACTGACAGCGGGAGCCTGCCTGGAATTCTCTCTCCCTCTCTCTCTTCCCCTCCCCTACTTGCTCTCTCTCTTGCTCTCTCTCTCTCTCTCTCTCTCTCTCTGTCAAAATAGGTAAATAAACTTTAAAAAATTAAAAAAAAAAAAAGAAAATTTGCAACCAGGATAATGGGCTTTCAACCAAAGTCTCACAATAGAATAGTCATATTTCAGGGCACCTGACCATCCTACAAACGTGGTGGTGGGTCCAGAGGACAGATAGCTGCAGAAAGCCATGTCCCTGCAGCAGCAGGGTGGGCAGTGCATTTTCATAGCCATCACACCCTGGGGTGCAGTGGAATTTGGAGGGAAGAAGGTGGGATTTAGCTTTACGTTCTGGCTGTGCCACTTAGCCATTCCCTGACTTCAGACAGTTTTTGATAACCATTCTGTAAAATGGGAAAATTAGTTTGTACCCCATTTATTTTAATAGTTAAACATACAATAAGGGGAGGGAGGGGAAGAGACAGAGTTTTGCAGTTTCTAAGAGATAGACATAGATATAAATAAATTTAGGAAGAGTAGGAGAACTCAGTGGTTAAGAGCCAGACCATCCTTGTTGTACTCTTGAGTCTACTCTTCCTAAGTTCCCTGACCTTGTGTGTTGCCAAATCTCTGTGCTCTCTTTCCTTATCTGTTACTTGGAGATAAGAGGATTATGGTGAGAATGGAATGAATTAATTTTATGTAAATGAATATGTAAAGTGAGTAGAGCCATTTCTGGCACATAGTGCCATATATGTGAACTTTTAATGCTATTGTTACTTCAACTATGTTTATTTAAATATCTGTCTGGATTTTTTCATTTTATGATTTTGACTTTTTTTTTTTTACTATAAATTTTACATTGACTTCCTTTGCTCCTTTCCAGATTCTTTTCTTATCTGTGAAGGGTTTCTTTTTATAGATATGCCTGGGATTCACTTTAAAGGAAAAGTTTCCCTGAGCTAGTGGTCAGTTGGAACAGAAACATTTCTCAAGGGTCATTCCCTTTGATCGTCCCTCTGTACTCTGGCTTCATCAGATGATCCAAGTATAGGTATAGAAGATCATTCCCTCAGTTCTCTCAGTTTAGTTCTTAAGGAAATTAGCTTAGCTAGGGACGTGACAGGCAGGCAATGTGAAACTTTAACAGAGGACCACCAAGCTACTTAACTGGAGTGATTTCATGCTTCAAAACTCACATCCAAGCTGATTTCTCAAACATCCATTCCTCTTTTACCTTAGTGTAAAAGCTTAGTGATCTTGAGCTGGTCAGTAGAGAATGGAATTTAGATTGGTTAAAATTTATAACAAAATGTGATCAAACAACAACAATGGACTTCTTTGCATTTTTCAAGGAATGACTTGATAGGAGCTTTTTTGATAGGAGCCATGTCAATTGTCTCAGTGCTTAGTACCCATCTTGGGAAAGTTAGTTCTCATGTTTATCCTTGAAGACATGATTAGTTTTAGAAGACGACATGTCAAGTCCTCAGAACCATGTGGAACATAACGTTCTGGAGGGTAATGGCTTGAGGCCATATCTCATTCTCCCTTTTCACTCAGCTGCAGCAAGAGTTTGGAATCTATAGGACAGGACGGCACCCTGGAGTACAGCCTGCAGACTTCAGTGACATTGAGCTCATAAATGGCTCAGCTGGCATCTCAGGCAGGGAGTGTATGAACCAGACTCAGATGCAGCTGATGATTTGATATCCAGATGTAAGGAGGGAAGGGGGTTCAAAGCATCAGCAATAGCTGATTGATTATAAAGGGGAATAATAGCAAGGGAGAGAAATTAAAGAGAAACACAGCAGGATGACAGGGCGAGTTGGAGGGGGGAGTATCATTCATCTCTTGTGAAAGCCCCCACAGCAGAAAGATGGATTAACGCTGTCAGAGCTGTTATCCATTCCATCAGCTTTATTATATGGTAGAAAGCTACATGTCACTTTCTTGACTGCATGCAGTGGTACAATCCTGGCTCCTTTTCCCCAATGCATTGCAAACATTTTCTCGGTTTCCTTTTTGAAGCAGCTTTAATATTTGTTTCAATCACAGGTAGATCCATCATATGCATTTAATTTAAAAAGTCCTAATAAGCGGAATTTTCGTTCAACATAAAGAGCTCATAAAACAAATGCTACTATTTATCAACTGTAATGGATTTTGTAAAGGTCTTATAGGAATAAAGAATAAAAATTCAATGATGGTCCTAAAATAATTTTCGATACTTTATTGCCTATTTATGGGGTAATCTTCTTGCCTTCCCACAATATATGGCTCTTCAAAAAGACTTAAAATGTGGTCATGTGGTTTACTTGCCAGGAGATGGCAATAGTGGTCTGTTTCCATGTTTAGCCTTACAAAGATTCATTCCACCAAAATTAAACTAAGTACCAAAATGATGGGGAATTCCAATTCTGTTTTCCAATGCAAAATTATCCATTTAAAATTCTTGAATTATAAAGTTGTTTCTAATCATGTACAACCAGATTTTTTACCAAAGGCATTGTTATGACAGCTTTCTGAAGACCCCCAAATAATCATTTTGTTCTCCTAGAAGCAATAACATAATTTTGAAAAGAAACCTACGCATACAATCAGAAATTTAACAAAAGCCACAGGGACTGAATTAAAATGGGAATTTGATAAGATTATGATGATTAATGCTTAGACAAGAATCACTGAATCTTTAAGTAAGAAATCAGATCAATATCCTTTGAATTTAATGGATAAACCTTTTAGCACTTTGATTGAGATCAGGCCAACTTTTCGCCATCAGAGTTCAGTTGGAACGCTGTCCCTCTTGCACCTGGGAAAGGCTGAACCTCTATAGCCAGCCCTTTCCATCTGCTTTATGTACATTTCCTTTGATTTGACAATCAGAGCTATAAAACCCAACATTTTCTTCTTTGTTTCAGCTCCTAGGAAGCCCACGTATTATTGTCCTTAGCAAGAGTTTTATGAAATAGTTTTCTTTTTCATACTTTTATTATTAACTTATCTTTACTCTGGACTCATCAATGGTTCAATTTTATTATATTGTACATGCATTTTAATCCATATTGAATCTCTTTTGGAAATACATGTGATTTAATTTCATGAATGCAACAAAACTGTGATCACTCTGGATAATAATTATAACCATTCTTTGCGGTGATGGTTTGTAGTTCTACCCATAGACTGCATAACAATTTTTTTTTAAGATTTTTTTAATGTTTTATTTATTTTTGAGAGAGAGACAGCGTGAGCAGGGGAGAGTCGGAAAGAGAGGGAGACACAGAATCCGAAGACAGGCTCCAGGCTCTGAGCTAGCTGTCAGCACAGAGCCCGATGTGGGGCCTGAACCCACTAACGGTGAGATCATGACCTGAGCCAAAGTCAGACGCTCAACCGACTGAGCCACCCAGGTGCCTCATAACAATTTTCTTGAAAGCAACAGCCACAGCATGAAGGCCACCTTAATCTTTTATTGCTATGTTTAAGATGACTGCTTGCTATATTTCAGAGAGGGTATTTCTTTTTTTCTAAGTAAAATATCTACATCTAGAGTGTTTTTAAATAAAATGGTTTTCAGTTTGTTGCACTTAGCATGTTTTTTCAATTGCTGTATTTGAGTAATTTTGCTCCAGTCTATTACAAGCTCATGGTGTATTTATTGCATGGTCCGTTGCAGTGAGTTACATGTGGTTCTTGAGGATTCCATGTGAAGCACTTTTAGCCAGTTCAAAGGAAAGAAAAAGATTATTTAATATGTTCTGTTGCCACAGTGATTGAAAGTAATAATCTGTTATAGAAAGAAACTAAAATTTATTGAAGTGATAGCTATTATGACAGTATTGGATCCTAGCTTTTTAAAAAGCAGATATGGAACATTAAATTTAATATCTGTGGTAGAAAATTAGTTGTATTGTCATGTGATTAAAACAGTTTTATTAATAATTGTTTCCATATAAGGCAATTGATAATTTATATCTACTTTATTGCAAGGGTATGCTGACATACTCATAAATGAATATTAAGACCAATAATATGACTTTGGGAGTGAGCTGAATTTAACATGATTTTCCTTTTGTTTTTAATCTTTGGTTAGACTTACTGTCGTAACAAAATAAAGGCAAGTGTTCATGTGTTGGTTATATTAAATGACATATGTAAGCTGAGCCATTGCCAGGACTGTTTGCCTCTCACCATTCTTCATATTCTGTTCATATCACAGAGGGACAGACTCCTGCAGGCAGCATTTCCCAGGCTCCCATGTCAACAGACTCAGCTAATGGGACACATTTGTGGGAATTCAAAGTGTGGAAAGGAGGTAGAAGCTGGAAAATTCCCCTACCTCATCTCTGGGCAGTGTCTCTGTCACTGGCTAAATCTCCTCTGTGTGGTCCCCTCTTCTGCAGGCATCCTTGGCTGCAGGGCTCTGGGGGTTTACCTCCTTCTGGACCCCTAAGCCATGGTGTTGCAAGGACTTCTTGGTGTCACTCAGCTCTGGGCTGCCTCACTGTCTCTTGTTTGCTTTCTCAGCCTTTTCCATTTCCACCTGTGTAACCAATTTCTTGCATTAAGTGTTCTCCATTATAAAAACCTGAAATGGTTTCTATTTTCCTGGTAGAGCTTGACTAAATTATAAGATTTAGCATAAAATACGCTTAGCATGGGAATTTTGTGTGTATCAGTGTTACTATAAGTTTTTTTTAACATATTTTCAAGATCAGCTTAAATTTATTTATAATTTGCATCTTGCATCCTGAGTGTCAAATTCTATGACTCCTATGTTTTTGAGTAATACTATATTGTACTAGAACCACAAAGAAACATGTAAAGAAGAAAGTAACAAGAGGGAGGAGGAGGGGGGAAAAAAGTTAAAGGAACTGAAGGGTACAATATTTCTAAAAAATGATTTACAGAATTTAATCCGCTTTTAAAGTGTCTCCTCCTTCCCAGAATGTTTTTACAAAGAATATTAATTCTATTGTGTTTTAGTGTTACATGTGGAAAAAGGTACCACGATCCATGAACTTAGGGAAACAACAGGTTCATGAAAATGAAATAGCTTAAAGTTTTTTTTAATGTTTATTTGTTTTTGAGAGAGGCAGAGAGACAGAGCATGAGTGGGGGAGGGGCAGAGAGCGAGGGAGACACAGAATATGAAGCAGGCTCTAGGCTGTGCTCTGTCAGCGCAGAGCCTGACATGTGGCTTAAACTCAGGAACCCTTGAGATCATGACCTGAGCTGAGTCAGACACTTAACTGACTGAGCCACCCAGGTGCCCCTAAATAGCTTTTTAAAAACAGCATTGCCTCAGAGAATTTAATTTACTGATGAGCCTTGTGAATTTCTAGATGACTAATCTATTTTATTACCTCATCTTATAGATATTGATTTCAAGATTTATTTATTTATTTATTTATTTATTCAACAAATATTTGTTGACCTCAAGAAGCATGTATTAGGCACTATTATAAGGATTGGAGATACAAGAGTAAAGTGAGCAGGGAAAAAAAACCTCTGCCTAATTTCTAGTGGGAAGAGATCGGCAACAAATAAATAAGTAATAGTCAGATAGTGGTAAGTGCTATGAAAAATAGTAAAGCAGGGAAGAGAGCTAGGGAGTGTTGAGGCAAAGGTGAAGAATTGTGCTTTTAAACAATACAGTTAAGGAAGGCTTCATTGAGCAAAAGGGGCAAGTCCTGTGTCTGTAGACACTACAGTGTTCTATGTAGATATTAATTACAGCAACTGCTAAGCCTCTGAGCAGAGCGTGACTGGGAGTCTAGAGGAACAAAAAGAATGCTAGTGTTCAGGAGGCCAGTACATTTTAAGACATCATCAATTTAAAAACAGCTTTGGGAGCAGAGATTTAAAAGAAAAACAAAAACAAAAAAAAAAAATTCTGTTCATTCAATGTACACATAGTGTTTTAAAAACTAACCGACTATAGCATACATTTATCACTGCATGCCACATTTTTTTGTTGGTTCAAGGCGAAGATTTTTTCACATACAGCATCTAAAGTTTCTTCTGAATCACTTCTGGTCTCCAGTTAATGTATAACATCATGATGACATGCTGTTTTTCATTATTTTAACTTGTATTTGTACCCTCTGTAGAACTAACAATATAATCCCGGCTTACAGTAAAGAATTCTTGGATTTGGTTCTGCATTTTTTATTTCAGTACACTTTTACTTTCATTCTCCTCCTTAATTTAATTACATATTGCTGGAAGTTAAATAGCTTCTCTTCAAAGGCAGCTAGCACCTTTTGATATCTAACCTTACAGATACCCTTCAGAACTTATAAATCAGTCACACCAATTCTTCCTGGCTTTGAAATGCCTATGATCGGTTCTGAGATGTTTGGTTACATTTGCCCAATAGTCAATGACTGCTACTTCCTAACCTACTCCTCTGTCGGCAAGCTAAAGAATTTCTTTTGATATTGACTGGGAAGTTCCTTCCTTGTTGAGAAACTTGAAAATTTGAATAAAAAATATTTGATCTCAGAACCCATTTTGCATTGAAGCATCACAAGGGACCAGTGTTTTGTGGAACACAGTGAAAGACACATCTCCACGCCATTACCACCCCTTCTTCCTTTGCCAGAGTCCAGCTCCAGCAGGTCCAGGGCTCCCTGAAGGATGGACGGTGTCAGCAAAAAGGAGTGAGAGAGCCTTGGCTTCTTTCCGATCACCAGGCAGGCATCTCTGCACTTACCTGAGAGTCAGTTTTATTTATTGAAAAAATGTATGGGATATAAAACAGAAGTGGCAATTGCCTTAGACAATGATTTCTGATGACAAATTCTTTGGTATGTAAAAATTTCCCAGAACATAGATTGGTAGAAGACTCATGCATAATCTTTATCAATAGTGATTGATGTAGGTGACTAGATGCTTATCACAAGGGGAAGGAAGGTATCGTTAGCATTCAAATACAAGGCAATGTTTTTAGCATAGCAAAGGCAAGAGTTAGTTCTTTGTGAGCAGGGTTCAATAGCCTGTTTTCTGGAGGGGAAGAAAAGCAGGTTTCTGGAGAAATGTAATATTTGCTCCTATAATCACAAAAGAAGAAACTCCTATAAGTTCCTTCACAAGGTCTGATACAAGTCAGCCAGGCGCCTTGGGGGTTGGTGCTCCAGCAAAAATTGAGTGGGTGTAGACTTCAGGTCGCCATCTGACTGTGGGAGGCCCCTGCCTTGCAAACCCACCTCACTTCAGAAATGGCTTCCAGCATTCCTTGTCATTTTGATAATAGACATCCTGACAAGTGTAGGATAATATCTCATTGTAGTTTTGATTTCCCTCGATTAGTGATGTTGAGCATCTATTCATGTGCCTGTTGGCCATCTGTATGACTTCTTTGGACAAAAAGCCTATTCAGATGCTCTGCCCATTTCTTAATCAGATTGTTTTGTTGTTGTTGTTGTTGTTGTTTAGGTGTATGAATTCTTTATATATTTTGGATGTTAACCCCTTATTGCCTTATTGGGTATTTAATTTGCAAATACCTTGTCCTGTCCAGTAGGTTGGCTTTTTGTTTTGCTGATGGTTTCCTTCACTGTGCAGAAGCTTTTTAGTTTAATGTAGTCCCATTTGTTTAATTTTGCTTTAGTTTCACTTGCCTATGCAGACAGATCTGAGAAACCTATGTTTTCTTCTACGAGTTTTATGGTTTCACGTTTTACACTCAAGTCTTAAATCTATTTTTAGTTATTTTTGTATATGGTGTAAGATAATGGTCCAGTTTCATTCTTTTGTATGTAACTGTACAGTTTTTCCAACACCAATTATTGAAGGTACTCTCCTTTCTCCGTTGTATATTCTCATCTCCTTTGTCATAAATTAGTTTGACCATACATGTGTGCTTTTATTTCTGGGCTTTCTTACCTGTACCATTGATCTATGTATTTGTTTTTATAATAGTATGCTGTTTTGATTACTATGGCTTTGTAGTATACAGTTGACTCTTGAATATTGTGAGCATTAGGGGTCCTGACCTCCTGTGCAGTAGAAACTCCAGGTATAACTTTTCACTCCTCTATTTATGGATATTTTAAAATATTTATTTATTTTTGAGAGAAAGACAGAGAGACAGAGAGTGAGTTGGGGAGGTGAAGAGAGAGAGGGAGACCACAAAATGTGAGGCAGGCTCCAGGTGCTGAGCTGTCAGCACAGTGCTCGACGTGGGGCTCAAACCCATGAACCATGAAATCATGACCTGAGCTGAAGTCAAATGCTTAACTGACTGAGCCACCCAGGCACCCTAACTTTTGACTCTTCTAAAACTTTACTATTAGCCTGCTGTTGACCAGAACACTTACCTGTTTAAGGATCAACAATAGTTTGAAATCAGGAGTCTGATGTTTATGGCTTTGTTCTTCTTTCTCAGGATTGTTTTGGCTCTTTGGGGTATTTTGTGTTCCCATACAAATTTTAGTATAATTTGCTCTATTTTTATGAAGAATGCTATTGGAATGTTGATAGGAATTGTATTGAATCTGTAGATTGCTTTGGGTTGTTTGGACATTTTAACACTATTCTTTCAATCCATGAGCATGGTGTATCTTTCCATTTTTTTGTGTCCTGTAATTTCTTTTGTCAGTGCCTTGTAATTTTTAGTGTAAAGCTCTTTCACATCCTGGGTTAAGGTTATTTCTAGATATTTTATTCTTTTTGATGAAACTGGAATAGGGATTGTTTTCTTGACTTGTCTTTCTGATACTTTGTTATTAATGTATACAAATATAGATTTTTTCATTAACATAAAACAGATTTTTATATTATTTTATATGCTATAACTTTACTGAATTCATATATTCTAAAAGGTTTTTGGTGGATTTAAAGCGTTTTCTATATGTAGTATGTCATCTGCAAATAGTTTTACCACTTCCTTTCTAATTTGTATGCGTTTTGTCCTTTTTCTTGCATACTTTCTGTTCCTACCACTTCCAATTCTATGTTGAATAAAAGTGGATGCCCACTATCCAAGTCTTGCTCTTGATCGGCTTTTCAAAAACTTTTGAATATGACATTGGGTTTGTCATATATGGCCTTTATTATGTTGAGGTATATTCCCTCTATGCACACTTTATTGAGAGTTTTTATTATATGGATGTTGAATTTTGTCAGCTGCTTTTTCTGTATCTATTGAAATGATTATATAATTTTAATTTTTCATTTTGTTAATGTGGTGTATCATGTTGATTGATTCGTGGATGTTGGGCCATCCTTGCATCTCTGGAATAAAACCCACTTGATCATGGTGTATGATCTTTTTAATGTTCGGTTAAATTCAGTTTGCTAATATTTTGTTGAAGATTTTTCCATCTGTGTTTATCAGAAATATTGGCTTGTAATTTTCTCTTTTTGTGCTGTCCTTGTCTGGTTTTAAAACCAGGGTAATGCTGGACTCAGAATAAGTTTGGAAGCTTTCCCTCCTCTTCAGATTTTTGGAATAGATTGGGAAGGATAGGTATGAAATCTTCTTTAAATGTTTGGTAGAATTCATTAGTGAAAACTGGTCCTGGGCTTTTGTTTGTTGGGAGATTCTTGATTACTGATTCAATCTCCTTATTAATAATAGGTCTATTCACATTTTCTATTTCTTCATGATTTAATCTTGGGAGATTGTAAATTTCTAGGATTTTATCAATTTCTTCTAGATTCTTCAGTTTGTTGGTGTCTAATTGTTCATAGTAGTCTCTTATGATTGTATTTCTGTCATATCAGTTGTAACTTCTCTCTCATTTCTGATTTTACTTGAGCCCTTTCTCTTTCTTTCTTTCTTTCTGTCTTTCTGTCTTTCTTCTTATTTAAAAAAATTAATGTTTATTTTTGAGAGAGAGAGAGCATGAGTGAGCGTGAGTGGGGGAGTTACTTGCAGATTTAAAAACTACTGAGTGAAATTTGATATAGCTTAATTTAAAATAATAATGAAATGATTTTACACATTTCTAAATCTGTTTTCTCTTTCTGGATCAGGCTAAAAAGTATGTCTTGTAGTTCTTTCTCTGATCATTATAGTATTATTGAATATTGTAGAGTAAAAAAGTTATTGTGTTAATTTATAGTGAATTAGTTTAACATTTCTTTTATTACCTCAAATCGATAATTAACTCTGTATTTCCTTTTTGTATAATTTGATTTCAAACTCCTTGAATACAGAGATATATTATTTTGTACTGTTTTGCCTCACCTAAAATTTTTTTCAGAGTATCTGTTCTAAAACTTGTGTGGCTCTTCACTACTAAATATTGTTTTTCAAACTTTTTCACCAGTATATTTCTGATGAAAAAAAAATATTATTTCTGAGGATTTGGGGCCCTAAACAAAAGCAAGAGCAAAGATCTTAAAATTTATATCAAGAGTTTATAGTCTTATTCTGACCTAAAAATTTATATACATTTTGTGTTTTGCTTCATAATATATCCTTTTGTGTTTTTTTGTTTCAAGAAAAAAGTAAAATGAATGTCCTAGGAAAATAAAATATGTTTGAACCATTGCTTAACTTTCCTTATGGTCATGCTACAGAAACCAGCCTAAGTTTTGTTTCATTTGTTTTTTTCATTTTATTTATTTGTTTATTTACTTTTTTAAAAAAGTTTATTTAAACTTACATGTGTACTAGCAGGGGAGGGGCAGAGAGAGTGTGAGAGAGAGAGAGAGACAGAGAGAGAGAGAGAAAATCCCAAGCCACCCAGGTGTCCGTTTTTTCCATTTTAGAATGCACAGGAAGCAGAAGGAGATTAGACTGTTTTCCCTGAGGATTCCAGGCCACCCCTACAGTCTTACCTCAGCTCACAGAATTATTACCTTTACCCTTTGGAAAATACCTTTGGCTATAGCCAACTGCATTAATTTCCTAAGGCTTCTATAACAAAGTACCAGAAATGAAGTGGCTTAGAACAATAGAAATTATTGTCTCATAGTTCTGGAGCCTAGAAGTCCAAAATCAAGGAGATAGCAGGGCCATGATCACTTTAAAACCCATGGGAGAAGTGCTAACTTGCCTTTCCAGCTTCTGGTAGCCCACGACTGTCCTTAAGTATGGAAGCATAATTGCAATCTCTTTTTCCATCTTCACATTATCTTCCCTCAATGTATGTCCATTGCTGTGTCTAAATTTCCCCTTTTAATAAGGACATCGGTCATATTGGATTAGAGGCCCACTCTAATGGCCTTATTTTAACCTGATATCCAGTAAAGATTCTATTTTCAAATAGGGTCACAATCTGAGGTATTGGGGGCTAGGACTTCAGCATATCTACTTGAGTGGCACAATTCAATCCACCAACAAAACGACCCTCTTTTCCCAGCATGTCTCATGTATTTTTCCCTCCAAGTAGAGTGGCTAAATTTAACAAATAGAAATGCAAGGAGTCTCAGTTAAATTTGAATTTCAGATAAACAACAAATAATTTTTGGTACAGGTATGTCCTAAATAGTGTGTGATGTGTTCTTATATTGATTTTTTTTTTTTTTTTTTTTTTTTTTTTTTTTTTTTTTTTTTTTTTTTTTTTTTTTTTTTTTTTTTTTTTTTTTTTTTTTTTTTTTTTTGCTATTGCTTATTTGAGATCTCAGTTTATCCAGGCATTCTGGATTTATCTGGCAATGCTATCTCCACATGTTTCCCTTCCTTAGTTTCATTAAACTATCTTTCAGAATTTCCAGTCTGATCTTTTCTTCAAGATTTGGTTCAAATGCCACCAACTTTAAGAAGGTCTTCCTGTTCTCTCTGTTTGTAAGTAATTGCTTTCTCTTCTTAACTTTGATAGAACTTTAATCTATAATTCACCGGTGATATTTAACAGATTCTACCTTGTATTAAAATTGTTGACATATGTATCTTTTCTACCTTATTGTATAGAAATTATTTGAGGGCCAAAGATTTTTCTGGTTCAGCTTTCTATCTTATTCAGCATCTAGCTCAGCTCCTTGGGACGGTAGGCATTCAGAAAAAAATATTTGTTCCTATTTGATTTGGCATGCTGAAATAAAACAACAGAGCTCTTTAATAACCAAGAGAGATAGAAATACATGCAAAACAATTCCTACCCAATAGTTGAACTCTGAGTCTTTAACAAAATGCTCCCTGTTTTCTCAAATGCTGCCTCCTCAGCAAACCGCTGGTTTGACCTACACTAAAACTTCATCATCAGGCATAGACTCCCCATTTCCCTGATTTATTATAAAGGATTAAAGTGTTCACTGGTATTTACTTTTGATGATTTATGCCTAGATTATATTTACAGTCAGTGTGGAAGAAATATTGAAGGGTGTATTCATACCAACATTTTTCAGAAACAGCCTGGCTGAGTGTGGATTGGCAGCACATAATAGAAAGAGGTAGGAGAAGCAGACTCATTTTCAATAGGAATAATCTTGCTCTGTACTAATAATTGCAGGATAGAGATGTTCTTTATTCATTCTTCCGCTTATTCAGCCATCCAATGGGTCATTATTCATCGAGTCCATTAAAAAACATGTTTATGTGGGCAAGAACTGGGCAAGACCTTCAAGGCCTTTCTTACTGGTAATTTTGCAATTAAAATCCAGTGGAATTCCTTTGTATTATTCATGCTAAGGACTAGAATTAATATTTTCCTTAAATTATAATTTAAAATGTTACTATTTTAAAAAATTCTATTTTCCCTAAACTAGTAAAGTGTGGTTTGGGAAACTGATTTGATTAATATTAATAGCCCACACTTGAATAATAATAAAAAAAAACAGTTATTTTTGTTGACAAATAAGGTTGGAAATTACCAGGTTAAAGAGGCTTCTTCGTTGTAGAGCTTCTTAAATATTTCACTGTCAATGTGTTTATGTAATAACAGGTCTCATCTTTGTGTGCTTTACTTATCAGTGGTTCCTGGTTGGCTCAGTTGGTTGAGCATCTAACTCTTGGTTTCAGCTCAGGCCATGATCTCACAGGTTCATGGGTTTAAGCCCTGGGTTGGGTGGACAGTGCAGAGCCTCCTTGAGATTCTCTCTCTCCCTCTCTCTCTGCTTCTCCCCTGTTCACATGTGTGTTCTCTCTCTCAAAGTAAATAAACATTTTAAAAAAACACTTTTTTTAGGGTCACCTGGGAGGCTCTGTTGGTTGAGCATCCAGCTCTTGTTTTAGGCTCAGGTTATGTTTTCACGGTTTGTGGAATAGACCCTCACGTCAATTTCTGCACTGACACTATGGAGCGTGCTTGGGATTCTTTCTCTTCCTCTCTCTTTACCCCTCCCTTGTTTGTGCTCTTTCTCTCTCTCTCAAAATAAATAAACATGAAAAAAATCAGAGTTTAAAAAAATTATATCTTATAGGTGATCATTGTACAAACTTCTATTTGAAGACTAAAGTTTGATCTTTATATGTAAATCTATATAATAATTGATGTGAATACAGTTTCTTGCTTTGTAATTAATATCTTCTAAATGTCAACTTAGCAAATCTTTTTGTTTTCTCTCTCTCTCAAAATGGTGATATGCAAGATATGCAAATTAATGGGTTAACTGGGTAAAGCAGAGGTCAGCCAGGGAAGCAGAAGTACTATCAGCATCATGGAGGATGGAATCTATTGTAGGACACTGGTGCCCACAGTGGTAGAGGAGTCACTGGGAAATGAAAGTCTATAATGAGGAGTTAGAGGATCAGAGAAAAGTCATTAGCAGTCCTTCTAAACCTAAGGACAGCAGCTGCTAGAGTGGGACCACAAGGAAGAGTTGATAGGTCTGTGGAAGCCTGTTTTTTTATCCTCTGGGGTAGGGTTGGCCAACACGATTAGCCAGCCAGTGGAAAGGGGAGCTGGAGAGAAAGCAACAGCAAGCAAGGACAAGTTGGGATCTGTTGGCCCCGTGGATCTCCATTCCACACATCAAATCATGGTCACTTTCAAAGTTAATGGCATCTGCTTTGCTTCTGCCTTCCAAATCTCTACACACTTCTGTTTTTGCCAACTCAGATTAGAAAATAACAGAGAAGGGGATGGTGGAAAATGTAGTTCCAGTATAGGCAAATTAACAGAATAAAGCTCCCACTATGGAATTTGGGTGAGTTCCTATCAAAAAAGTATAATTTATATCTTGTGTCATAGTTCTAGTACTAGCTCTGCCATCAGTACTTTGTGACCTTGGGCAAGTAACTTAACACTTTTAACTCCAATTTCTGTATTTGCTAAATGGGTTGGGAGGACACAGAGGCTCTCTCTCAATTTTAAGATTTGAAGAGAATTATGAGCATCCTCAGCTCACCCCTGCATACAATACATTAAGACATATTTTGTAGAAGCATAATAAGGATTATATACTCATATTATATGAGTGTGATAAAAACTAGATGTAAGTCTGGAAACATTCATTAGCTCCTGCAAGACCAAAATAAGAACTGAGGAGACATTGTATTCTGTAAGCCTGAGAGGGCAAGCTTAAGGAAGAAATAAACAAAACAAAACACTATTCCATTTCAGTCCAGTCTAGAGCTTTTCATTTTTTTTAACATTTACTTCTCATTGTCATTTCTCCCTCAAATTATTATATATTGCATTTTTTAAAGAAGTTCTAAATAATTGGTTTTCTTGCTTTACAATTTCTTTAATGTGTTATAAGAGATAAAACTTGCTTCATTGGTAAAGTTAATTTCCATGTGAATTTAAATGTTTAACAGAGGAAATAGTTTTGACAATACCAAAAAGAGATAGCTTTCTCTGTAATTAAAGAGCTTGTATATATAATGTTATTACTTTTGTCAACATTTATGAAGCACCTACTATGTGCCAGTCTACCAACACTGATAATACAGTTGTTCAAAGAAACACAAGCAACAGGCTACCTTAATGCACAAACATCCATACAGAAAATTTCAATGGGAGGAACTGGATTCTATGATAGACATAGTTATACAATCTCACGAGGGCACAGAAAAAAAGGCAGGAAAGGCGTCTTTGAAGTGGTGGTATTGGACAAAGGCAAATTTTTTCCTCTTAGTTTTGTTTGTTACTGTTTTATTAAATTGTTCATCTGATGAATGGGCGAGAATATGAAATGGAGATTTGGTCGCAGGAACATTACGTGGGAAGAGACTGGGGAGATATGGACCCTTGTAGCAATGTATGCCAGATACTGGACTGTGCACTTTATTTAATCCCAGCAAAAATCCGTGAAGTAGAATGACTATTAAAGATATTTTGTGAATGTCAAATATGATGGAGAAGGAGACAAGAATCCAGGCTGGAGTGGTAGGGAGACACTGGTTCATAATACCGAATAAACTCGGGCTTGTTTTCTGAAGGAGGAGATATACAAAAAAAATGTGTAGGATAACTTTGACTAAAACAGTGTCAGGTTTGTGTTCTTCAACTTTCTAGAAGATATTTGGAAGGTGAATTTGAAATGGGTAGGAGTTGTAAGAGTGGGAAACTATTGAATATAGGCCTATTTTAGAAGAGTGATGGAAGAAATGGAGAAGAATGAATGAATTTTAAAAATATTTAGAAAGCATTTTACTGTACAGTATGATTAAAAACATTGAGCTATGGGGAAATCAAATATGGTCATCGTTCTCACTATTAAAGTAATTATGGATGTACATACCTTATGACCTATAACTTATAACTAAAATCTTACTGAAATTTCAATCTTTTTTTTTTGAGTTGGGTTATTTAACCTATGTGCTGTCAAACTTCAGAGTAGTTGAAGAGACATAGTTTGTGTTGCAGACAGTCTAGCCAATATTATATATTTTGCTGCCTTCTTCATTATTAAAAGAATGAGGCAGAAATTCACACAGCTAAAAATAAACCATTTTGTTTCCCAGTACTTCTTGTAGTTATAGGTAGCCATGTGACATAAATCTGTCTAATGAGAAATAAAGTGGGAGCCTATTGGGATTTGGGGGAAGATTTTGTTATCTTGATAAATCTACCACATTGTTTTCCTACTAAAATCCATCTGTAATGGTCAGACAAGCAGAAGCTGTTTTATGATGACACACCAAGAATGGTAAAGTAGGGAGACTGAAAGACACCATTTGCTTGAACACCTGAATCAGCGCTGAATTGCCAATCTCAGTTCTCTTGCTATCTAAGAAAATAAGTCCCTTTCCTGGTTAAAACATTTCATTATGTTTTTATTACATATAATTCAATTCATCCGGATTCTTGTTACGATTGTACCACCTTCCCCAAAAGTAACCTCAAAAGAAACAGATTCAGGAGGAGATTAGAGATACGTTATCTCCTAAGTTTATCCAGTCAACTCATTTTGACATTCTCAAAGCAACAGAATATTCTTTGGGTGGAGGAGTAGCACTCTGTAGAAAATGCAAACATTTGTGTTTTTCAGTAGGTGAAATCTTTCAGCGTCTTTTTTCATTGGCAGTATTATAAGAAAATCTGAAAAGCTTTTGCCTCACTTTGTGAATTTATGTTTAACAGGGAAAAGAAAAGAGTTGAAGCAGCCTTAAAAAATGGCTAAAACATCCACTGGACAAGACTGAATTCTACTACCTACTCAGACTGTTGTCAAGAGATGTGCCAAAAGGTAACAGGAAATAAGATCAAAAAGCTAGCCTGTTTTTTTCTTGAGCTGGAAAGAATAGCCTTTAAGCAAGTAGTTGACAAGCAATTATCTCACACATTTTTTTTTAAAGACCTTGAGGCATGGACCTTTCTTGAATATCATTTTCTTTTTTTTAAATTCCGTTTTATTTTAGCAGCATTTGTAAGCATACCCCAAAGGTCACAAACAAACAAACAGACAAAAACATCACCAATGGCTTAGGTCCAAAGTAGAACCTACTCTTTATTGTAGATTAAAATATGCTATTCCTCAGCAGTAAAAGTTTGTGTAAAACTGCTAAAGAAAGCTCAACCAGGACAAACTTATGCAATCTGAACTAAAAAAAAATGTTCTTCAAAAAATACTGGTAAATGGGATATTTTCAACAAGCAATATGAGAATAATTGGACATTATATCCAGACAAGTGAATCCACACATCGATTTTACATCTTTCACAAAAATCAACTCAAAAGGGATTATCAACATAAATGTGAAATACCAAACTATAAAAATTTGAGAAGATGACAGGGAAAAAAAATTAGGTGACCTGGGATGTGGTGGTGAATTTTTAAGTACAACACCAAAAGCGTCATCAATGAAAGAAAATACTGATAAATTGGACTTTATAATATTAAAAGCTTCTGCTCTGCAAAAGACACTGTGAAGAAAAGGAAAAGATAAGCCTCAGACTGGGAGAACATATTTGTGAGACATATAATAGAGAACTTGTATACAAAATATACAAAGAACTTTAAAACTCAACTCTAAGAAAATGAATATCCTAACAAGAAATGGGTAAAAAATATGAACAGACGCTTCACCAGATATGTATCTACAAATGGCAAATAAGCATATTAAAATATATTCAGTATCATGTGCCATAAGTAGATTACAAATTAATACAATGAGATATCAATACTACCTATTAGAATAGCTAAAGTCCAAATAATTCACCATAGCATATGCTGCAAAGGATGTGGAACATTAGGAACTCCTAATCATTGGTGTTGGGAATGCAAAATGGTACAGCCATGTTGGAAGAGTGTTTGGTAGTTGCTTCCAAAGGTAAACACAGTCTTACCATATGATCCCACAATTGTGTTCCTGGGTATTTACCCACTTCATTTGAAACAAGTCCTTACAAAAATATGCACATAAATGTTTCTAACAGCTTTATTCGTAATGTCTTAAACTGGAATCAACCAAGATATCTATCAACAAGTAAATGGGAAAACAAGCTGTGGCACATACATACAATGGAATATTATTCAATAATAAAAAGAAATGAGTTATCAACCCATGGAAAGATATAAGGGAAACTAAAATGCATATTGCTAAGTGAAAGAAGCCAAACTAAAAGTCTACATCCTGCTTGATTCCAATTATATGACATTCTGCAAAAGGCAAAACCATAAAAACAGTAAAAAAAGATGTGTGGTTGGCAAGGACTCAGAGAAGCAAGGGAAACAGATGAATAGGTAGAGCACAAGAGGTGCTCTGAAACTATTGTTTTGTACTACAATGCTAGATACATGACATTATGCATTTATGAACACCGATAGAATTGTATGACACAGAGAATAAAACTTAATGTAAACTGTAGACTTAGTTGATAATAATGTATCCATATTGGCTCATTAATTACAGCACATATCCCACACTAATGCAAAATAGTAATAATAAGGGAGCTTGTGTATGGGGGAGGAGTGTATATGGGAACTCTATATTATCTATTCATTTTTCTGTTAATCTGAAACTGTTCTATAAAAAAGGGGGTTTATTAATTTGAAAATCTTAATTTTAAATATTAGAATACCAATTCAGTGTATGTAGCACCAGAAATTGTCAACAGCTCATTCTAAAAGGAAAGAAACTAACAATAACCACCTTAAAGCCATGTTCTTTTCATTATATTTACAAGTATTCACAGCAAATCCTTTTTTTTTAAGTTTATTTATTTTGGGACACCTGGGTGACTCAGTTGGTTAAGCATCTGACTTCAGCTCAGGTCATGATCTCGCAGTTCAGGTTTGAGCCCCACATCGGGCTCTGTGCTGACAGCTTGGAGCCTGTAGCCTGCTTCAGATTCTGCATCTCCTTCTCTCTCTCTGCCCCTCCCCCACTCACATTCTGTCTCTCTCTCAAAAGTAAATAAACATTAAATTTTTTTTTAAATGAAGTTTATTTATTTATTTTGAGAGAGAAACAGAGAGAGAACAAGCAGGGGAGGGGCAGAGAGAGAGGGAGTCAGAGAATCCCAAGCAGGCTCCGCACTGTTAGCACAGAGCTCTATGTGGGGCTTGAACTCATGACTGTGATCATGACCTGAGCCCAAATCAAGAGTCGGACGCTTAACCAACTGAACCACCCAGGTGCCCTCACAACAAATCTTGAGAGGAAAAGCATATTATTCTAATTTCTGTAAATAAAGGCACCAAATCCTAAATGTTCTGCAAGTTGCCTAAGAACACACCACTAAGAACTGCTGGAGCTCGGTTCCTTTTAATGACAGATTCCAAAGCTGGCTGTACCTACCACAGTTATGCAGTTGGTCTTGAATGAGCAGACCTTGCTTCACATCCCAGCTCTACCATTTTCCAGTTAGGTAACCCGAGGCAAATTACCTCTGTAAAACTAAATTTCATTCTCAAAATAACTTAATAATAGTTCTACTTCATGGGATTATTATTGGGAATTAAAATTCTTAGCATAAAACCTGTATAATAGTAGTCAATATAAAGTTCTCTCTTCTAATCTTCCTCTTTGTTATTATCATCATCTTCCTCTTCATTGTCATTAACATCATCATCTTCATCATCATCATCATCATCATAATTATCATCTGTACCAATGCCAATGGGTAAATTAATGATCTGGGGAAGTCTGTGGAAGAAGCGCAAGTATATGGAAGAGCCCAGTTACCAAAGCAGTGAATGAGTTTTCACAAAGAAATGGAGCAAGACTAGCCATCATTGACACAGTTTGGGATTATATTACTCTTTATCTTTCTTCTTTCCTTCAGTATTTTTATGTAGATAAAGTCAGGGGGGAAAAACAAAAACAAAAACAAAATGAACAAAAAAATACACAGGGCTGTTACTTAGCTATTACTTTTAAGGAGAAGTGAGTTGTAAACAGACAGCTTCAGTCTAGATTTAGAGCCAAAGAGGCCCTTTTTCCTACTTGACCCTAATGTTATGGAGATGAGGCAAAAGGTTATGTGAGAATATTATCATCTGGGATTTCAAAGCAGAAACTACTAGAAAATCCTCCCCATCTTGTTGCTTCTCTACATCATAAGTATGACTGGCAGTTTGGAGTTCTCACAGTAATTACAAAATAGAATTAAATTTCCAAGATCTTTCAAATGCTCAGAATAGAATTCCTAATATCTAAAGTGAAGTTTCTAGAGTAGTGCAGCACTTAAACCCTCTTCGAACATGGATGAAGGCTATACCACAGTGCCTGGCAAATCGTAGGTGCACTGTCATTATTGAATGGATGGATGGATGAATGAATGAATAACTTTTCCATTCCCACCCAACAGCATTGCTTTGCCTGCTATGCCTCTAGAAATAACTGCTGTTTGATCACTTCTCTGCAAAGTCTGACAACTGAGCAAAGTTTTAGAAGGATCAGTGAATTACCACTTAATTACTCCATGTATGTGTAGTCTCAAAACATAGTCCTTAAGAGGACAGGCAAAAGTTTTGTGGCTATCTTCTCTCTTCTCTAGACCAAAGAAAGGAGAATATTTTCTTTAATTCCTGTAGTTAATTTTTTTTTTTTTTAATGAAAGTGGAGCCCAGGAAGGAACTGAAATTGAGCCAGGTGCTTTGTGTGATGGGAACTCTGTTATGGACTGAATGTTTTTGTCTCTCTTTCCCCCAAATTCATGTTGAAGTCCTAACCCCTCAATATGATAGTGATGGGTTCTTAAAGGTAGTTAGGTTTAGATGAGGTCATGAGAGTGGGGCCCCACAAAAAAATTAGAGCTCTTACAGAAAGAGGAAGGGAAATCAGAGGTAGCTTTCACTTCTGTTCACCTGTAAGGACACAGGGAAAAGGTAGTCATCTGCAGGCCAGGAAGAGAACTCTCACCAGAACCTGGCCATGCTGGTGGCTTGATCTTGGACTTGCAGCTTCAAGACCTCTGAGAAAACAGATTTCTGTTGTGTAAGCCACCTATCCCCATTCTATGGTATTTTGTTATGGCAGCTAGGCAGATTGACAGACTTTCTTTGAGCTCACAAATAAACTCACACTTAGACGGTTAATTAATCTATGACAAAGGAGGCAAGAATATACCATGGGGGGAAAAATCTCTTCAATAAATGGTGCTGAAAAACTGGAAAGATACATGGAAGAGAATGAAACCAGACCACTTTCTTACACCATACACAAAAATAAACTCAAAATGGATTAAAGACCTAAAAATAAGACCTGAAGCTATAAAACTTCTAGAAGAAAACATAGGCAGTGATTTCTTTGACATTGGCTGTAGAAACACTTTCCTAGATATGTCTTTTCTGGCAAGAGAAACAAAAACAAAATTAAACATTGTGACTACAAAGGCCAAACTAAAAAGCTTTTTCACAGAAAAGGAAACCATCAACAAAATGAAAAGGCAACCTAATAAATGGGAGGAGTTATTTGCAAATGATATATCCAACATGGGGTAATATCTAAAATATATAAAGTACTCATACAACTCAACATGAAAAAAATCTGATTAAAAAATATGCAAAACATCTGAATGGAAATTCTTTAGAGAGGACAAATGGCCAATAGACACATAAAAAGGTGCTCAATATCACTGATCATCAGGGAAATGCAAATCAAAAACCACAATGAGATATCACCTCATACCAGTCAGAATAGCTAGTATCAAAAAGGTAAGAAGTATCAAGTGTTGGTTGGGATGTGGAAAAAAGGGAACCCTCCTGCACTGTTGGTGGGAAGGTAATTGGTGCAGCCTTTGTGGGTATGGAGGTTCCTCAAAAGGTGAAAAATAGAACTACCATATAATCCAGTAATTCCACTTCTGGGTATTTACTTGACCAAAACAAAAACACTAATTCAAAAAGGTATATGCTCCTTTGTTTATTGCAGTATTAAAGCCAAATATGGAAGCAAACTCAGTGTCCATGAATGGATAAATGGATAAAGAAAATGTTGTTTATATATACAGTGGAATATTACTCAGCCACAGAAAAAGAATGAAATCTTGCTATTCACAACAATGTGGATGGACCTAGAAGTATTTATGGTAAGTGAAATAAGCCAGATGGAAAAAGACACATACCATATAATTTCACATGTATCTGGAATCTAACAAAATAAAACAAACAAAACCAGAACAGACTCAAATGTGGAGAACAAACTGATAGTTGTCAGTGAGGAAGAGTGTGAGAGGGAAGGGCGAAATAGGTAAAGGGGATTAAGAGGTACAAACTTTCAGTTATAAAATCAATAAGTTACAGGAATAAAAAGTACAGCATAGGGAATGTAGTCAATAATACTTTAATAACTTTTTTATGGTGGCAGATGGTAACTATACTTAGTGAGGTGTGCACTTCTCAAAGTATGTAATTGTTGGGTCACTATGTTATACACCTGAAACTAATATAATATTGTATGTCAACTGAACTTCATTAAAAAAAAATACTCTTGGGGTGTGGTGAGAGTCATGATTGAATCAGGAGGAAGTGAAAGAAGAGCACCTGGAGAATGTAGTTATGACTTTAATTAACAACGCAAAGTATATGATATCATGATCCAAACTAAGCTAAATAGGGCTGTACAAAGTAACCGAATTAAGAGGTTCTCAGGGGTTCTTGCCATCAGCCAGTTGTTTTGAGGAATTGAAGCTCTTTAGTTTCTTTTGAGATCATTGTAGAGTGATATAATTCAACTTAGATAAAATGTATCATCATTCATCAATTTTAAGACACATTTGTTTTATTCCTATTTTCTCACATCTGAAACTAGAATGTGGCACTTAATGGCATCTTATAACAATCAGAACTATTTTCCCTTTGTTTAATGGCTCATAAAATAATGATATATCTTACAGTTGAGCCTCTTAGATTCAATGAAATATGATGTGAAGAATGTAACTCAGTACTTTTCATTACCTCCTCATTTGATCATTTTTTCATTTGTTTATTAAATATATGTTTACTTAACCAATAGCATTCCAGTTTCCATCTGTACTTGGCGCAGTATTTAACGCTGAATCAGACCCCTGCCTGCGAAGAACTCAGTGCTGAGCAAGGCAGACTTGCACACAAATAAAAATGCAAAGGGCTTGAAACAAAACAGTCACAGCGAGGCTGAGAAAGATCAGATAGATATGGAAACCAGTAAGGAGATAGAAATGAGGAGGAACTCATCGATATGTTTTAGTAATGTTTGGGTAATGGTGTGAATTTCCAAGATAGAGGATACAAAAGGAAAACTGGTTCTGATATGAACGTAATAAGTTTTAAATGTCTTTCAAACATTCAGGAGTTGATGTGAAGGACTAGACGTTAGGAAAGAGCCCTGGGATAGTCATTTGGATGTGTGAGTCATTGGCATGTGGTTGGCATGGGTATCAATTAAATTTCTCAGGATAAACATGTGGAGTAAAAAAAAGAGAAGCCAAGGGTAGAGCTTTGGGGGTACATCAGGACAGGAGTGATCAGAGAAGGAGGTAACCTAGAGAAAGTGATCCCTAGGAAGCCACAGAGAAGAGTTACAGGAGTAAACTTTGCTACAAAGTAATTCAGTGAGATGGGTCTGTAGAGTCTATTAGATGTGGAAATTCAGAGGACAGGTGACATCATCATTAAAAACATTCTCTATGTTAATATTTAATATTGTTAACTTGGTTTTTATTAAGCAATCATGGAATTTCCAAGGACCACGTGAAGTGTATGTTTTCATTTATTGCAAACTGCTGAGGAAAACTTTTTAATATGTTCCACATGTGTCTTGAATAGGTCTTGTGAAATTGAATTCCTCCAGGAATTTGATTGCAAGCAAAGCTTCTGTCATCTGCAATGCTATTACATTTCCTTTAATCAGACAGTGAGAATATGTAATCCATTATTTCACTTTTTCTCTTGGCTGCCTGGAAGGTCAGAGCTAAAAGAAATGCTCAATCAGAGTGACCTTCTGAGCCCAGATTCTGGACAGAATAATCTCTACCCCTTTTGCTATCTCTTTCTGATCTCCTTTGCCTTTATCTTTTATGGTCTCGTGTGTTTATTAAGAGGAACTTCAAATATATTTTGAAAGGATGGGAAGTATATAAATTATAACTAACTAAAAATAAATAAAAACATGACCATCATGCTGCATGTTAGAATTCATTTGATTTTTCTACTGAAATAAGGTCTAGGGCATGAGCTAGTAGTTAATATTAATGTATAGAAATGAAGGCTTGCATTGTTGGTCTCCCTGTGCGTGATCTGTGACAGCAGCTCTTTATTCAAACTATTTTAAGAGTTGAGCTCATGTCATTAATGATTCAGGTGCACTAATCAAATAATAAACCCCAAATCCACATTGATTTCAATCTGTATTCAGGACGCTAGGGAAAATAATCAGTGTTTGCTCAAGAAATAAGGAAAAATTGGAGAGGAAATAAACGTTATTTTTAAACCCCCTTTGGAATATATTAAATAGGGAGAAAAATTTGACAGCTATTTTAAAGGTAGTTGACAGCTTCTCTTAAAAATATCATATTCCTTACTAATGTGATAATTATGCCATAACATATTTAGAGATTGTTGCATAAAAAATTGTATGTTTCTTAATTATTTTAAGAATGTTGCTTAAATTTCTCTTATTGGTGATTAGCAAGAATTAGGAGTACCTTAATTTATAGAGCTCTTATGGAGTATGCCCTAGGTGGCTGTGATCTGTTTCCAATGGTGCTATTAATGCCTTTAACAAAGAGCTGATAGGAGCAGAGGATGACCTAATAATGCTAAAGTCATAGCTACAATTTTTAGGAAATTTCAAGATGCCAAGCAGTGTGTAAACAATCTTACATGCATTGTTTGTATTAAGTCCTTACACCAGAATGATTATAACTATTGTTTAGATGAGGAAACTGAGGCCTAGAATGGCCATCTAATCCACAGTGTCAGAGTTAAGATTTAAACCTACAATTTTAACCATTATGTTTTATTGGCTTGGAATTTATCCTTATCAAATACAATTATTCTTCAAATGTTGTCTTCTTTTAAATATTTATTAAATCCCTTCTATTGTGTTTGTCACTATTCATTCCTAGTTCTGTCTTCATATTATTCCTGAACTATTGCAAAATCCTCATATTGTTGAGGATGGATTCCCAACATGGTAGGATGAAGAGGTCACCATATTCTATCCTCAAAGGGCAATGATAAAACTAAAGAATATTATCAAAAACAAACATTCAGAGCCCTGGAGATTGACAATGATTTAAAACAAACTGAGGGACACCAGAGTGGCTCAGTTGGTTAAGCATCTGACTCTAGATTTTGGCTCAGGTCATGATCTCAGGGTTTGTGAGTTTGAACCCGGCATCAGGCATTGTGCTGACAGTGCAGGGCCTGCTTGGGATTCTCAGTTTCCCTTTCTCTCTGCCCCTCCCCTGCTCATGCTTGTGTGCACGTGTTCTCTCTCTCTCTCTCTCTCTCTCTCTCTCCCCCCCCAAAATAAATAAGTAAACTTAAAAAAATAAACTGTGAAACACTGTTAGTGAAAAATGACTAATATTCAGATAAGGAAAGTGTGAATCCAAGGCACTCTTACCTATAGCTGCATCCATTTTGATAATAAATAGCAAAATGGCAAGTGTAAGTCCAACCATGCAAAAATTTACATAGAATAAGAATGAATTAAGCACCCAAATCAAATGCAGCCATTGTCAGACAGAAATAAAAATAAGTGAGATTTTACTCTATGCTCTCCCCAAGACACACACTCTAGATTCAGACTCAATGGACTGAGAGCAAAGAGGTGAAAAAAAAAGATATGCCATGCAAATGGTAACCATCAAGGATATGGAATAATGACATTAGTATCACACAAAATTGACTTTAAGACAAATATAACTAGAAACAAGGATGAATATTTCATAGAGATGAAAGGGTGATGAAAGGGTCATTTTTTTCAGGTAGATACAGCAAGAATACATATATACATACAACTAATGACAGTACCCTTCAAATATGTAAAGCAAAAAATAACAAAAGTGAAAGGAGAAATAGGTACATGAACAATAATAGAGACTTTCACACCCCACTCTCAAAAATTGATACACAAACGAGACAGAAAATCGTCAATGATATGGAAAACTTGAACAACACTACCTACCACCTTCACCTAATTGACATTTATAAAACATTTCAGCCAAAAAACAGTTGAATTCTTTTCAAGCATGATGGTGCTTCAGCTTAGATAATATGTTAGGTTATAAAACACATTTCAATGAAATTAAAAGGATTAAATCATACAAACTCTTTTCTCTGAATGCAATGGAATTAAATTAGAAATGAATCATGCCCTCGGCATCTTTGCAAATGGTACAAAATAGAGTTCATTAGGTTTTATACCTTGTTCATCTGTACCTTATGTATGCATGGTGATGAGTATCCCTAAAGTATGTAGACTGCCACTGAGGTAGAATACTGTTAATTCTACCTTTAATATCCAGCTTGTGAATTAAAGAGGGATTGATCTAATTGATTCAGTAATAAAATATTTCCTGACTGCCTACTATGTTCCAAGTACTGTTTTTGTTGTTGAGGATACAGTAATAAAGAACAAACTTCCAAAAGAAAATTCCTTTCCTCACTTAATAAAGGAGGAGAATAAAAGAAAATAAATAAGTAGATTTAATGTGTATATATATATATATATATATATATATATATATATAAATATAAAGCATTAAATGTTACGGGAATATATTAAACAGGGTATGACTATAACTAATGCTGGGATGGTGAGGTAGGGTTGCAAACTTAAAGCCAGGAAAGTCCTTGTTGAGAAGGTGATATCTGAGCAAAAACTTGGATGAATGAGCCATGTAAATATTGGAGGAAGAGCACTTTAGGTAGATGAAAGAGTAAGTGCAAAGCCTCTCAGGTGGAAATGGGCTTCTGGTGTTGGTAGAAGAGCAGGAAGGCCACTGTATCTGGAGAAGAGTGAACTAAGGGGTGTCAGAAGATGAAGTCAGAAAGGTAAGGAGGCTAGATTGTGTGACAAGGACTTTGCTTTACTGAGTGAGCCATGTGAGGATGGAATTTGAAGAGAGGAATCATATCTAGCTTTCAATAGTTAATAGAACATTCTGGCTGATGTGATCAGAGTACAATGTAGGAGGCCAAGAATAGTAGCAGAAAGGTCCCTTTGAAGGCTACTGAGATTGTCCTTGTAAAACATGATGGTGGCTTAGATCGGGGGTGAGTGCTGGAAGTAGTGAGAGATGGGTGAATTCCATGTATACAGTGTAAGGAAAGCCAAAAAGTCTAACACACTGGGGATGTGGAATGAGAAAAATAAAGAAGTTAAAAATGACTCTAAGGTCATGAATGAAAACCTATTTTGTAGGTTCATTTGAGTAATGAGCAAGGCCTCTTGCTCTTGCCTGAAGCACTTGTGGTGGACAGCTCTGGAGTGTGTCCTTGCTAATTAAGTGCTCGCTGATCACTCATGTCCCATACTTTCCTCATTAAGGCAACTGGCTGCCTCTAGGGTAATGGTCAGTAAACCTTTTCTGTAAAGGGCAAGACCTCAAATATTTAGACGTTGCAAGCAAGACTAAACTCTGCTGCTGTGAAAAGAACATAATCATAGACAATACATAAACAAATATGTTTGGCTCTATTCCAGAAAACTATTCACATAAACATGTGGCAGGCAGGAACTGGCCTGCATGGCACAGTCTGCTGACTCCTGTTCTGGAGTGTAGCTTAAACATAATATCTCCCTGTCATCAATAGCATGCACATATGTAGCTCCCCTATCTCCTTGTAGTGTTTTTGAATAATCCAAGTTTTCTGTTCTCTTGGCTTGTAAAGATTTTCTCTCCAATACTCACATAACTTTCCACATCATATAATTCAAGTCCCTGTTCACAGGCCATTTCCTCAGAGAGGTCTTGCCAGCCCCCAGACGAAAATAGTACCCCCTTCTTACCCTTTTTTCCTTTGGCTGATGTTTCTTCATCGCACTTGTCACTATTGACATCATAGTGTGTGTTTATATTTTATGTGTTTGTTATGTGTGTGTGTCCCACTAGAATGTATGCTCTGTGAAGGCAGTGAATTTTTCCTGTAACTATAACAATTCCTAGTGAGCAATAGACACCCCATGTTGGTAGATCATGGATTCTGTGTCTTCCTTTATCATCACCTCCCTGACACTCCAGGCTCCTCTGAGACAGCCACAATTTAGACATGAACTGCTTACAGGCCACTATCACTTCCCCCTCTACAAACACATGCATGGACCCAGACCATTCTTCTCATCATAGCATTTTTCATGTTATTTTGAAATCATTTATATATGTTATTCTTTATTTCCAAGAACAGAAACAGAACCAAACATCATTTATCTTTCTATCTTCAGTGCCTAGTACAGTGAATCGTGTAGAATACACTGGCTCAATATATATTTCTAAAACTGAATCAGTTGTACATATGTAATGTGAACAATGAATAAAGTCATTCGTTATATTTCTTACCAATGAATTCATTATGAGTTGGCAACATGTAAAGAATGGAGCTAGGAAAGAGGCAGGAGGTCAAACTGAAAAAAAGTCTTTTGTTTTTATAATTTATGCCATTTGATATCATTTTTGTATGATTTGGGACTCAAGAGGTATCTTTTCCAAGACTTATTTGATGATTTCTGAAAATGACATATTTTTTATGTTTCTATAATAAATAAAAGATGTGATTTTTTTTATGATTGGTTATATGAAAACTTCCAGTATGGTAAACCAAAATATCAGATATATTTCTCAAAATTTAACTGTGATTTTGTGTGTCTGCTTCATAATATGAACCCCTGAGGATAAATTCCTGGCACATGTCACAAGGCCAGGGCCACATTCAATTCTGAGCTACATGACACCTTTGAACTCTGAGAGCGTTTATCAACAGTAGTCCCTTGATTTTTACCTGTATGGGGGGAAATTCTGCTTGCAGAGTTTACTATTACTCTGAATGTTCTTGGTTAGGGCTACTACTCCCTGAGAAGAAAGGCATTGAGTGGGGAAGGATTGTGAAACCATCACCCAGGGTCATGTTGATTAGGGACCATCAAGATTAGTTGCATAAAAACGGAGGAAAGTATAGTATCTATAGGCATTTGCTTATATTATCAAAAATATACAATATAGGATAAGCCAAAAGCTAATAAAAAGAACTGTATGGAGAGTGGAGAAATAGACTGTACCTAGGTAAAGAGTTCGAAATTAGACTCCCCGAATGTCTAATGTTTAGGATTTTGATTTTGGACCATGTTTGTTTCATATTTGAACCGTATAAATGTAGATGTTTTAAAAAACTTGTATAAAAAAAGAGCAGTTCTTAAAATATAGAACAGACAAAAACAAATTAACCTGTTAGTGGCATAACCACACAGAGAAAAATATTTCAAGGGATTTTTGTAGTACAGTATATTGACTGCACATCCTTACTGGATTATATTCTAAAGAAAAAAACAACAACAAAAAAAAATAGGCTGCATTCAGCAGACTTGCTCTTTGTAGTAACATTAGTATGGTTATTTTGAAGTTATTTTTATGAATTGTGTAACTATCCTATTATATAACAGAATAAAACTAATAAGTAATTAAGTTCATGCTGTTAGGAACCAAGATTATCAGCATAAGGAAGAGCAATCCAATATAAAATTTAAACATTTAAGTAAAAACCCTATCTTTTTAAATTTGAATAGGAAATACCAGTGTATGTATATATGTATAAATCCATGATATATTTTACTTTTTCTTTTTTTAAAATTCTTTTAATGTTTTTTGTTTATTATTGAGACAGAGAGAAACAGAGCATGAGCAGGGGAGGGTCAGAGAGAGAGGGAGACATAGAATCCAAAGCAGGCTCCAGGCTCTGAACTGTCAGCACATAGCCTGATGCGGGGCTCGAACCCATGAACCCTGAAATTGGGACCTGAGCCGAAGTTGGCCACTTAACCGACTGAGCCACCCAGGCACCCTTATTTTACTTTTTCAATATATGTACATGAATATATAAATGGGTATATATATGAATATGTAAATGTACATATATATGTGTGTGTGTGTGTGTGTACGCATATTTTTTCTACCTCTGACCACAGAAAATTTCTAGAAATAATGACAAGTCTCTGGATTCTATATCGTACCTCTTCAGTTTTTCCTCTGGATTCTATGTGAGCCTCTAGACTCTATATTGTACTTCTTCAATTCAGTTTTTCCACTGAAAGATATGAGGTTACATCAGAGAAATAATTGATTCTGGGTCTGGAGCAGAAAATGTTCAAGATCATCCTAGGGGCATTATGTTATGTCAGAAAACATAACATATGGAACAAGGAACCTATCAAAGAGAGCTGGAGCTATACAACTGGACATAGGAGCCATCTTGATGGGGCTCCTGTTGACCAACAATAGGAGAATTTTAACATCAGAATAATAATAATGCTCAAAATGAATTAAAACATGTCATTTATATAAAATCCATGAGTTCACAATAATGCAAAAAGAAAACTTAATGGAACTTTTGAAGATATTTAAGGCACCAATTCATTATTCCACAATATACCGTTTGAATGACCACCCTCTGTAGTATTCTTGACAGAAGAATTAAACTTAAATCTAATCAAAACTTTAGAATCTACCAACTGGTTTACATGAAATACAAGAAATAAACTTTCAGGGGGCACCTGGGTGGTTCAGTCATTTAAATGTCCAACTTCAGCCTAGGTCATGATCTCATTGTTCCTGAGTTTGAGCCTCACATTGGGCTCTGTGCTGACAGCTCAGAGCCTGGAGCCTATTTCAGAATCTGTGTCTCCCTCTCTCTCTCTCTCTCTGCCCTTTCCCCACTCACACTGTCTCTCTCTCAAAAATAAACATTAAAAAAATAATAATAATAAAAGAAATAAACTTTTGGGGCGCCTGGGTGGCTCAGTCTGTTGAGTGTCTGACTTTGGCTTAGGTCATGATCTCACGGTTAGTGAGTTCAAGCCCCATATTCATCTCTGCACTGACAGCTTAGAGCCTGGAGCCTGCTTCAGATTCTGTCTCTCTTTCTCTGCCCCTCCTCCTCCAGACTCTGTCTATCTCTCTCTCTCAAAAATAAATAAACATTAAAAATTTTAAAAAAAGAAAATTTTCATATTAAGTGACAACATGATGTGGCTCCTTGGTGGCTCAGTTGGTTAGGTGTCCACTCTTGGTTTTGGCTCAAGTCATGATCTCACATATTGTGGGTTTGAGCCCCACCTTGGGCTCTGTGCTCCTGCTGCAGAGTCTGCTTGGGATTCTCTCTGCCTCTCTCTCTTTCCCTCCCTGCTTCTCAAAATAAATAGGTAAATTTTTTAAAAAATGACACAATAGGGATAGAATAGTCCAAATCCAGAATATAAGGATTTCTTTGGGGACAAATGTTGCACTTTCTACAACAAATAAATGACATTGAAATAAAACCTAGATAATAGGAGAAAATGTTTTCCATTAAAAGAGGTTCAAGAGCCCTAATCAACCAAATTAAAAGTAGGGAACTTGTTTGAATACTTATTGCAAATTAACCAAGTCTAAAAGAATGTTTTTGAGGTAATGAGAAAAATAAGTCCACAGCCTGAGTATTAGACATGGCTAAGAAATATAAATTTTTTGTGTATACTATTATTTAGGAGTGGTAATACTGAGGTATGTACAAATAAAATGATAAGGTAACAAATATTTGCTCTAAAATATATAAAAAATGATAATTATTGAAGCTAAATGGTCACTGAGGTTATTAATTTTTTTTTTGCTTTTTTAAATTTAAATTTTAGTTAGTTACCATACAGTGAAATATTGGTTTCAGAAGTAGAATTCAGTGATTCATCACTTGCATCCAACACCAAGTGCTCATCATAATAAGCGCCCTTCTTAGTACCCATCACCCATCTAGATCCTCTCCCACCCACCTCCCTCCATCAACTCATAGTTTTAAAGAGTCTCTTGTGGTTTATTTCTCTCTCTTCTCTTTATTCCCCACCCTTTCCAGATGTCCATCTGTTTTGTTTCTTAAATTCCACATATGAGTGAAAACATGGTATTTGTCTTTCTCTGATTGACTTATTTCTCTTAGCATAATACATTCTAGCTCCATCCACGTCATTACAAATGGCAAGAGTTCATTTTTTTTGATGGTTGATTAATATCTACTGTATATATAAACCACATCTTCTTTATCCATTCATCAGTCAATGGACATTTGGGATCTCTCCATAGTTTGGCTATTGTTGATAATGCTGCTATAAACATTGGGGGAATATACCCCTTCCAATCTGTATATTTGTATTCTTTGGGTAAATATCTAATAATGTAACTGCTGGATTGTAGGATAGTTCTAGTTTTAGTTTCTTGAGGGACCTCCATACTATTCTCCAGAGTGGCTGTACCAGTTTGCATTCCCACCGACAGAAGGTTCCCCTTTCTCCACATCCTCACCAACATCTGTTGTTTCTTGTGTTCTTAATTTTAGGCATTCAGACAGGTGTGAGGTGACATCTCATTGTGGTTTTGATTTATATGTCCCTGCTTATAAGTGGTGGTGAGCCACTTTTCATGTGTCTGTTAGCCATCTGGAAGTCTTCTTTGGAAAAGTGTCTATTCATGTCTTCCCATTTCTTAATTTGGTTATTTGTTTCTTCGGTGTTGAGTTTGATGAGTTCTTTATAGATTTTGGATACTGACCCTTTATTAGATATGTCATTTGCAAATATCTTCTCCTGTTCTGTAGGCTGCCTTTTAGTATTGCTGATTATTTCCATTGCTGTGCAGAAGTTTTAATCTTGAAGTCCCAATAGTTCATGTTTGCTTTCTTTCCCTTGCCTTCAGGGATGTGTCTAGTAAGAATTTGCCGTGACCGAGGTTAAAGAGGTTGCTGCCTGTGTTCTCCCCTAGGGTTATTATGGTTTCATGTCTCACAAGACTGCCATCCATTGGCCCCTTTAAAAACCAGCAAGTCAGTCATATGTGGAATTTAAGAAACAAAACAGATGAACATAGGGGAAGGAAAAAAAGAGAGGTAGGTAAATCATAAGAGACTCCTAACTATAGAGAACAAACTGAGGGTTGATGAAGGGGAGGTGGGCAGGAGGTGGGCTAAATAGGCTAAATGGGTATTAAGGAGGACACTTATGATGAACACTGGATGTTATATGTATGTAATGAATCACTAAAATGTATTTCTGAAATCAGTAATACACTGTATGCTAACTAACTAGAATGTAAATAAAAATTGATTGATTTGGAAAAAAACAAAAAAAAAGTAAAAACTATCACGTCAAAATAATGGCGATCTGCACTTTGTCCTAAGCACTTTACATTTAGTAGTTTAATGTTTTAAATGCTGGGAGCTAGTGCGGTGGAGATGGCTAGTTGGCAAGAAAATTCATGCGTCTGTTTCATAGATCTTTGCTAGGAAGTTGCTACCTATTTAGAATTACATTTTCTGGCTTTTTGCGTCAGTGCGTGGCTATATGCCTAGTTCTCACCATTGGAATTCCAACGAGAGTGATATCACTTTGGTTTAGACTGTTAAGTAGTATTGTCCAATGCTGCATATTCTCTCTTTCCACCTGCCTCCTCTTCGCCTGCTGTTGGAATGGCATCAGGACAATAAAGTCATGAGATTGTGGAATCACAAGATGAGATCAGCCTGTGTCTTTGAGTCACTGTAGGAGGTTGCTTTAAAGATCCTTTCAGTCAGGAACAGTTACGTTGAAATTTGTGTCAGCAAGAAATCTACATATTGTGTCAACCCACTGACATTTTGAGGTTGTCAGCATATTACCTATCCTTATTAATGTAGTTGTGCATCGTGATCCCATTTTTAAGTAAGGAAACCAAGGTAAAATACAAAATAACCTGCACACAGAACACCAATTAGAAAATGGCAGAACCAGCACCTAAATCTTGGTCCACCAATCCCTAAGAATATGCTCGTAACCACCACACTATACCAAAACATTCCATGGTACTAAGACTTTTTAGGTAGATTACTTATGATATTACTCCAGCAGCCTTATCACTCCTTACATTGTATGTCAGATTCTCACTTCAAATTCTGGATCACTCTTCAGAATCCTTCTTATCCTTGAAACTAAGGCTTCTGTATATCCTGTTTTTTAATTGTTTTGTTTTATTTAGTGTTTTTGTTTTGTTTTGTTTTGTTTACGATGATGGCCTGACCTGTTTCTTAGAAATAAGGTGGCCATGAAGATTCCTCATCTTGAAGACATTGGGCTTCTGGTTATTTGCCAAGCAAAGGCTTTTTCTCTGAAAAAGATTTAGCAGGCACAACACAATGCAATGAGCTAGTTATTTTACAAATACCTACTGAGACTAGTTGTTCTTAATGTCTTTGAGACCAGTGGTTTTCAAAAAGTAGGCCCCGGACCAGCAACATACATGTCGTCAATCTCTGGGAACTTGTTAGAAATGCAAATTTTCAGAGCACAACCCAGACCCACTGATCAGAAAGTCTCAGCAATGTGGGTATGGGAATGGGTCTCAGCACTCTGTGCTTTAACACACTTTCCAGGTGATGGTGATGTACACTAAAATTTGAAAACCATTGGCTTACATATCTTCTTTAAAATTGTGATCAGGGGGTGCCTGGGTGGCTCAGTAGTTTACATGTCAGACTCTTAATTTCTGTTCAGGTCATGATCTCATGGTTCATGAGTTTGAGCACTGCATTGGACCCTGCACTGAGGATGTGGAGCCTGCTTGGATTCTCTCTCTCTCTCTCTCTCTCTCTCTCTCTCTCTCTCTCTATCTCTCTGCCCCTCCTGTGCTCTCTCTCTCTCTCTTTCTTTTAAAATAAAGAAAGTTAAAAAATTATGATCAGAATTCAAACAAACAATGAAACAAAACAAAATACATAGTTCTTTCAAATTTTTTGTAATTCTACTGTATCTATTAAAGAATTGTTAGAGGGTCCCTAAATGCCTTTACCAGCTTAAGGGCATTATGGTTTGCTCATTCTAACTGGGAATTCTCTTATGACTATTTTAACTTGCTCCTACATTCTTTTCACCTTTTTATTTTTGCAGACTTTTTCTAATCCACTTCTTCCAAACTTTTTATGTTATTGTTATTGCTACTTCTTTCTGAATTCTTTCTGGCTTTGTTCTGGTTTTTGCTCAGAAGTCAGACTCCATTTTGCTGCATTTATTTCCCTTTCAGTCTGCATTTCTGCCCTTATTTTCATTTGCTCTTCCATGAAGGCTGCATAGTGAAGTGTTGGCTATTTTCTAAGAACAAACCTCAAATTACTGATATCTCTAAGTGGTCCCCACTTGACTGCCTGGCCACTTATGGTCATGGATGTCCTTGGCTACATCTCTATAATGCCTACTTTTACAAAAATGGGATTATAGGTGCAGAGAGTTTACTTCATTCTAATCCTTACTTCATATGACGCACACTGTTCTTATCAGTTTATGCACAGTACTCCTCATCTAATTGTATATATTTAAAAAAATTTATCCCTGGCACCCTTATATTTCTCCCTCTCAAAAACAATCACTTCCATTGGGTTTGATAGATATATTTGAATTTTTGTCATTGTAAAATATCTAATTTTTTATATATGCTTGTTTTAAATTTGCACAAATGGCATTGTTAAAAAAACCCTGATCTTATTTATTATTTTTATACATAACATTTTACTACATAGAGCTATATAGCAGCGCTCCTTGCTGCTGAGTGTATATGTCTTTTGTAGTTTCTAGGTATTGGATAGTGCTTGATAATGTACAACCAACATATTTTACTTATTTTTTTCTTCCTTCACTATCAAAAATTAAGCTACTTATCTTACTCCGGAAATGTCCTTTATTTGCATAGAAAATAATGGCTCTTGGCAGAATGCAGCAGGAGGCCCATCCTGCTGGTGGGCAAAACAAGAGCTGGCTCTGTGGTACTTCTTGGTTTCCACCTGTGAGTCTGTCGCAGCCCCAACGTGGAAGGATTTATCTCCTTTTTTATTTTTAGCTCTGTTTCCCATTCAATATGAGGTACCTCAGTATATTTCTTTTTTTTCATCTTTAAGTGAAGTGTTCAATGGGTCCTCCTTGCCTGTATTTATTTTAACAGAATTCTCCATCTGTATTCTCTTCCCGGTGGCAAATGAACACATTCTCATTTCCTCAGTTAAATCCTGACATTTTATTATACATAAAATGTATAGTTTCAACAAAAATTTTATAGTAAATTTTTGAGTGTTTGAGCCATACCAGTGGGTTTCACAGGTAGGAATTAAGAAATGTAATTGCTGGGGCACGAGGGTAGCTCAGTCGGTTGAATATCTGACTTTGGCTCAGGTCATGTTCTCACGGGTCGTGAGTTCGAGCTCTGCATTGGGCTCTCTGCTGTCATCATGGAGCCTACTTTGGATCCTCTGACACCCCTCTCTGCACCTCCCCCATTCACGTTCACACACACTTTCTCTCAAAATAAATAACATTAAAAAAAAAAAAGAAGAAATGCAATTGCATCCAAAGGTAGGTAATTAAAGTAGGAAAATTAGAAGCTTCTGTGCATCAAATGACACTATCAGCCCACAGAATGGGAGAAACTATTTACAAGTAATAATGTGATAAGGGGTTGATATCCAGAATATATAGAGAACTCCTACAACTCATCAACAAACAAACAATCCTGATTATTAAAAAAGGCAAAGGACTTGAATAAACATCCCCCCCCACAAAAAAATGGCCAATAAGCATATGCAAAGATGTTCGACATTACTAATCATCAGGGAAATGCAAATCAAAACCATATTGAAATCAACTTCTTATGCATTAATATTCCTATCATAAAAAAAACACAGAAAATAGCAAGTGTTGGAGAGAATGTGGAGAAATTGAAACCTTTGTGCTTTCCTGGAAGGAATGTAAAATGGTGCAGCCTCTGTGGAAAATGGCATGGTTGTTCTTCAGAAAAATAAAAATAGAATTACCAGATGATCCACTAATTCCACTTCTGCATATACACCCAAAAGAATTGAAAGCAGGGTCTCAGGTGCTTGGGTGGCTCAGTTTGTTAAGCGTTGGACTTTGGCTCAGGTCATGATCTCATTGTTAATGGGTTTGAGCTTTGCATTGGGCTCACTGCTGTCAGTACAGAGCTTGCTTTGGATCCTCTATCTCTCTCTCTCCACACTGCTCATGTGCACACTCTCCCTGAAAAATAAATAAACATTTAAAAGAAAGAAAGAAAGCAGGATCTCATAGAGATATTTGAACACCCGTGTTTATTGGAGTGTTATGTACAAAAGCCACAATGCAGAAGCTACCTAAGTGTCCATTGACAGAACAATGGATAAGCAAAATGTAGTATATACATAAAATGGAATATTATTAAGCCTTGAAAAAGAATGGAAATTCTGACATATGTTAAAAAATAGATGAACCGTGATGACATTATGATGAATGAAATATACCAGGACACATATTGAATGATTGCACTTATAAAGTAATTAGAGTGGTCAAATTCATAGAAAAAAAATAAAATGGTGATTGTCAGAGGCTGGAGAGGGAGAAGAAGGAGGAATTAGTATTTAATAGGTACAGAGCTTCACTTGGGGAGATGAAAAAGTTTTGGAAATGGATAGGGGTGATGGTTGTACAACAACCATATTAGATAACCATAAAATATAACTACCTTATGTTTGTAAAACAACCCTTTTTGCTCTTTACTTTGTATAAGGCATCTTGGAAGAGGTCAGTGATATACTTCTACTAGTATTTTTATGATCTCAAATTTTATGGCATCCACATGAAAATAAGCCTGATAAATTCAGAATGACCAAATATTCAAATATTGTTGGACTCTGGCTTTAAAGAAGTTCTCACCTAGAGACTTTAATAATTTCACTTTTTAAAAACACTTTGACTCTGCATATTAGAGAGTCTAGATATTATTATTGATGATAATGAAAATAAGAAGACTTTATATATTTGTGTTTTTAAATTTTACAAAATTATCTTACATATATTATTTGATTTAATGATTATGTGGCCATTAAAATTTACTTCCATTTCCTGGAACACTGGATACATAGTGGGAAGTCAAAATTATACTGTCTGGTAAATGCTTTTGGCTTATTTTAGAAGTGAAGAACTAAACAAAGAATCAGTGATTTTTACAAGATTACAGAGATCATTTGTGGAACTAGATATTGATCACAGATTTTCTGACTCAAAGTCCAGAAAATAAATCTTAATTTTAATTATATGGACATACCAGGTGACATTTTCTATTTGATGATACCTCTACCCAACATATTGAAAATTAAAATATTTGTGGAGAAATAAAATTTGGGGGTGGTGTGACCAACAATAAATTTAGGATGATAGAGATCTTTTATTTTGTCATTTTATAGCTATACTGGTTGATTATTCTTATTTCTCTCTGTTTTTACTTATTTTTATTGATAGGAATGTGCCTATTAATTGCCAACTCCTGAAAATATCCCCCCAAAAGGCTACTAGTTAAGCAAACTCAGTTTATTAGTTCTACTAAAGTAAGAATAAACACCTCCCTAATAAAGTCTCAAGAGGGTCTTAAACAGGAATGTAAGGAAAAGATATTTATAAAGTTATGAGGTCTACTTTGAGTGGTTTAGGGTTTTTCTGCACAGAAAACTGATCAGGACTGAGTACATTTTGTGGTGTAATAATTTAAGGTTGGTGGACTCAGTGAGGTGAGAGTGCCAAGGTAAGTGAGAGATGAGTGAACTGTTTTGATATACAAGCCGTTTGCCAGGTGAGCTGTTATCCCAGATGAGCAAACTATTTTTCCCAGACAAATTGGTTGCGAGAATTTCTGAAGCAAACAGTTGCATTATTTACTGGCCTACTGGCTAGTGTTCCTGGGCAGGAATTTCCTAGAACACAGAGCTAAGTCATGTTGACACTGGTGGGCCTCAGTTCTCTGTCCTAATAGTTAATTTAGGTGGATGTAGGCAGTCTCGATTTTCATCCCTTGCTCCCTGCTCCCAAGGATTACATGTAAGCATTAGTTGAGGAAGTAATCAATACAGATCTGCAGCCCTGTTTAAGGTACGGTGATCATGTACCACCTTTCTGGTGGTGGTGATTTCAGTCTCTGTAACTATCAAGTTTTTCTGTTCTTTTTATTGGATAATTATTTTCAGAATCATTTAATGGGATGGCACAATGTGACACAATAATATTTAAGCTTCTGGAGACCTCAGCTATGAGAACTATATACAGACAAATACTAACAGGATATACATGGTGAGAGCTAGTAGTCTTCTTCTAATCCAGACTCCAAGAGTGTTCAATTACATCAAGACAACAAAACTCATCACCAATCTAAAATGCTAACAGGAGGTACTTTGGGAATACAAAGCAAATGACCTAATTCCTCATATATTTTTTTATTTGTTTGCTTTCTTATTTATATACACAGAGGTCTATAGTTATAGAAGTACAATATATTCTTCCCCTATTTAATTAGGAATATTAGCACATATTCCTGAATTAAAAAAAAAAAAACCTAGCATTTCCTAACATTTTCTTTAAACTGGACTATTTTAATCCACTTTTTTTGTGAAATTTTATGAAAATCACAAGGGATGAATTCTATGGATTCACATCTTATCCTGCTATACTTTGACATATAGTATAGGGGCTGACTATAGCCCCTGGGGCTGACCCAGGAGAAAATGAAAATGTGACACTCCTTGTTCAAAAATCTAGAAAAAAAGTGTAATGAAGCATACTAAAAACATAAAGAATTTTACTTAAAAATATTTCCTTATTTATAAAATATTAATAGGGCTGCTAGTGACAAATGTATAGCAGTTATGTTGATGTCTAACAAGAGTGCTAATCCTGGAACAAGGACTTACCCTGTTTTAAAGTGAATTTAATTTTTAGTGGCACTTGAGCTTTGGGGATTTATTGCTGTCCAGAATGGAAAGGAATTGGATCATAAGGAGAGGAAAGAGCCGAGGGTCCTGGAAGAGCATAGGAGGGAGGAGAGGACAGGGGGGATAAAGTTGTTATGGGCAAGTTATGATTTAGAAGGTGTGCAATAGAGGCATTTGAGATTTTTACATTTTCCATGTGTCTTGACTAAGAGCTCTTTACAAGAAAGGGTTTAGGGATCTGAATTTATTTGGGGGTGTTTCTTCAAACGAAAAAAAGAACTTGCTCAATGGATATTTCCAATGTTACTCCCTTTTGGTTTTAAGGTGCCTCTGGTATGAAGGAGCTTATTCATGTTAAAAATTCTCCTTCAGTGCCTGGATGGCTTAGGTCGTGATCTCACAGTTCATGGGTTCCAACCCCGTGTCAGGCTCTGTGCTGACAACTCAGAGCCTGGAGCCTGCTTCAGATTCTGTGTCTCCCTCTCTCTTTGCCCCTCCACCTCTCATGTTCTGTCTCTCTCTGCCTCTCAAAAATGATTAAATGTTAATTTTTTAATTCCCCCAAATGTCCACTATAGTTCTTAATTATCTTTTGTGTAATTATGTCATTTATAAAGAGAAGCACTGGAATTAGATTTATAGTGCAAAATCATGTAAGAAACAGGAATCTGGTCCAGAGTGGGTATCAACTTACATTGAGATAAACCCCTGGGTAGGTCTGCTAATGGTTGATAGAATAAGTTGCTCTTGCACCTTGTGTTTTGGATCTCCAACTTACTAGTTGGCTCTTTCCAGTCAAGACTGACAAATGGTCATTTCTTTGTAGATGGATTGAAGTCACCACTTTCATAATACTCTAATGAACAAAACAAGACAAGATAGAGGAAAGTTTTTATAAGATATTGATAGCTGAACCAGGGCAATGCTTGTCTTATAAGGGTGCCAGTGTGATGAGTTCTTCTGAATTGGTGAATCTTTGGGGGATGCTTGAGGGATGGACTTACCTGTTCTCTTACCAATGAATGTCCCCAAAAAGACTTACCACAAAAATGATGACCGATGAAGACAATAGTGTTATCAATAATAAGGAAGATTTTTGCCAAAGAAAAATATTTTAAAATTTGAGAAGACAATAAAAGGATTTCTGAAATAAGTCATAGAAGGTCAGATATCATATGTTTTCCCTCATATATGGATCTTGAGAAACTTAACAGAAGACCATGGGGGAAGGGAAGGGGAAAAATTGTTACAAACAGAGAGAGAGGGAGGCAAAACCATAAGAGACTCCTAAATACAGAGAACAAACTGAGGGTCGATGAGGGGTGGGGGAGAGGGGAAAGTGAGTGATGGGCATTGAGGAGGGCACTTGTTGGGATGAGCACTGGGTGTTATATAGAAGCCAATTTGACAATAAATTATATTAAAAATAAAAAAATAAAAAGATATCTATACAGGGTTCCTCATTTCTAAGAGAGAATATGAACTCAGAAGTTGAAGAGTAAAGAAAGGAAGTAAGAGTTCTGCTTATTTCCCCTTCATCGCTGGAAGGGGAGCATGCTGTTTCCAAGTCCAAGGTCTTGAGCTTCAGTGGGCTTAGCAGTGGTAGTGGTGGAATCTCACCTGGATCTCAGGGGCATTTCTTAGACTCCCCAAATGACTGCTAAAGTCAAACAGAGCTAATTTTATTAGATGTACTGCAGTACACAAGATGACAGTCCCAGTAGTTTCTCGAAAAGGAGACATCAAAGAATAATGCTTAGATAACTTTAGGGTCTATGCTCAAGGAATTGATGGTGGGATTTTCAAGGACAAGAACTGATGGAGATTGTGACATGATAATTTAGGATCATCTGAGTGAGAGGAGGTTCTGAGTCAAGTTTTGTTCAGTAAACTCTTGGGTAAGCTATTTCCCCAAGTGAAAAATTTGTTGTCCTCATAGGAGAAATTTTGCCCAGGTGAACAAACTTCTTGCTCAGAGAAATTGGTTCAAGAATTTCCTGAAGTAAAAAGCAAAGCTATTTTTTGTCTAGTAGCATAATCTTCCTCACTAATCTGTCCAATCAGGCATTTAAGTATAGAACTGAGTCATGCCCCCCAATATATGTGAAATTGAACAGTCATTTCAAGAGAAGCAGAGAGTATTAACAGATGATAGATTGTTTAGGGAGTAACCATTCCCCATAAATAACATGTATCATAATTGCATGTCTACTTTGGTATCTTTGTATCAGTCGGTGGGGGCAGTATCTTAAATATATTCAAAAAAGTGTTAATTCTGTAATACTATAAATATTAATTTTGTGATTGATCAGAAATAAATAGAATGAAAAAGAACAGACAGGACAGAGAAAGTGCTGAATTGAATAGATGAGTTGTAAAGTTTAAGAAACATTGATTTTGATTCAAACTAGAACAATGAGAAAGAAATCAGACTGTAACTTACATTTCCTCAGGCCCAGAGTCCCAGGGAAATGAATTGATAGCACTGTTCTAGGTGTCAGTCTTACTCTCTCTTGTGGAGTCTCCAGGACTCCTAACACCTAGTGCAGTAAGCTTTTTGTTGGTCCGTAACCCAAATTCTCTTGGTTATTAGACAGTGTAATCCTCTGCTCTTATAGATCCTGTTGGTGATGCCTACTAATGAGGTTCTTCTGCCCTTACTATTGATGCCCAACATGAATGCCCACACCAGCGGACACTTCACATCCTCCCCCCAAACCATCAGCACTGTAGCTTCTTGTCAGACACAATTCAGGTTGTGTACCTGACATGCAAAGTTCTTTCATCACCCTGCCTGTATGTTCCTCTTACCCTCATGGGACTTAGTATTGTATTTGTCGGTTAACCGCAGTTATTTTAGCTTTTATTCTCTCTGGGTTGCAGATGTGTCTGTGGTGATCATGGCTGGGCTGAATCCAAGACTGATCATGATTTTCTTTGTTGACGCAGGCTTGTTGTTGGGCCATATTTGCTCCTTCATTTTCCTTTTTAAGATGTGTTGTTTTTCAGAATTATCTTCAGCCCCTCAAGCAGATGGACACCTGGCAGAGTGCCCTATGTGTGCCTAACCATGATGAAATATATCTATGAATCCCAATGATGAACCAATAACTTAAGCAGAGACCTGGTTGTTCAGTTAAGTGTGGAAGATTCTTCCCTGAAAGGGGTGCCTGGGTAGAAGCTCATTTATGAGATTTCAGGAGACAGACCTGGGGGGAAAGGCATGAAACATGATCTAATCTAGTGTTGTTAGAAAAACAGCTCTGATGGGCTATAGTACCAGCAAGAAGAGATATTCTTCCCTTAAGACCAGAGTCTGTGGGAGAGAAAGAAAAACTGAGACAGAGTGAGAGCATGTGGAAAAGAGAATGAATTCTCAGATATTAAAACCTCCTAAAATAATGGCATCTAAAAGAAGCTAGGTAGCTGTATGACTTTAAGCAGAGAGCAGTGTTTCCATTTATTTATTTATTTATTGGTTTATATTTAAAATGAACAAGTTTGAATTAGATATTCTTTAAATTTCTTTTTAGTTACATATTTTAATCCTAGAAGAGAAACCAAATTAATCTGCTAAACTGGGTCAGACTCTATGCCATGTATCTTTCATGTAATTTATAATATAAAAATTCTTCGTTTCAATAAACTAATATTGTTATGCAATACTGTTTCGTAGACTAAGTATATAATTGTTTAGATGATTCATAAGGAAGTGGTATTCTAAGACCTAAGGGTTCTGTTTTATTTTCAATGATGAGTCTTAAAGACTAAAATTTCCTTAATATGTTAGGTGGTATAGCAAGAGGAATATTGAATAAGAAGGCAAGCATCTTTTTAGGGATATCTGAAGCATTCCATCAATGTAGCAGAAGTCAGAGATATCTAAGGTCAAAATAGTTCTTATTCTTACTAGAGGAATTTTGTAGAAATGAAGTATATGCATGTTTGGGAGTGAAAACTGCAGCCAACTTAGTTTTGTGTCTGTATGCTAAAAAAATTCTGGGACCAAACATACCTTCTACTGTCTGCAAAATAGTACTGGAGCTAGGAAAAAATAACTTAGTTACTTGTTCCAGGAAATAGTTTCTCCTAGAAGATAAAACCGTGAACCAGCTTAAAAAACCTACAGTTTGACCATCAAGCCTTGTTTTAAGATCCCAGCTTTGCTGTACCCTCCAATCCAAAGCTCTTTTGTTATAAACCTTGCCCAATTCCAGTCATTCTCTGTCTTGCAAGATCTGCCTTAAAATCTTTTGGCCTAGGATGCCTGAATGACTCAGCTGGTTGAGCATCAGATTCTTGATATTGGCTCAGGTCATGATCCCAGGGTTATAGAATCGAGCCATGTGTTGGGCTCTGTGCTGACAGTGCGGATGGAGCCTGTTTGGGATTCACTGTCTCCCTTTCCCTCTGCGCTTCTACTGTTCGTTCTCTACCTGTCTCAAATAAATAAATAAACATTTTAATGAATAACAAACATCTATGGCCAGGCTTCCTACATGGAAAAACAAATTTTTCACATTGTTTTGTGCTCTGTGTTCCTCAGAGACATTATTATTTGCTTTTTCTTTATCCTAGTTGTGTGTTTTTTTTCTTTTTTATATTCTAGCTACCATTTCTGACCTTGACATATGTGTGCAAAAGAAAAAGTACGTCAAATCATGACTTCCCTGGCCAATTTAATTGGTAATTATGCACCAAGTTCCTTCTGTAGATACTAATGTGGAAAAAAAATGCCTAGGGAAGCAGCTAAGTTACATGTACTTATCTCAGCCTCTGATGTTCCTCTACCAACCTCAGGACTTGGTCACTGAGCAGAGGCTAACCCAACCATTCCTTTATCCTTGAGAACAGAACAGAGTGCAGGGGCAGCTCTATTGTGCAGGGAGAACCCTGAGTTCCCCACCCACTTCTGGGGAGCTTGGGAGTACACGTTTTAACATTAGCAGAGTCAATGACAAATTCATATTCTTAAGCATTGTGAAAAATAAATCAGGATTCTGGGGAAGCTTTGTTGTTGTTGTTGCTGTTATTCCTTTGCTTTCTTGTTTATTTTACATCCAGGTTCAGAAACAGATCGACCCTCTAAACTTCAGGGCTTTCTTTTAGAAAAGAAATATTAAGGTTGTTAGAAAACAAATCTCGTGCTGACTCACTAGCCCCTGTACAGAGCTTGCTGCAGCCAAAGAAAAATCTGTCCAAATTTATAGCATTTGATTAATTCCCTCAGATGGCTTTGTAATAATGCATCCCTGGAGCTTTATCCTGGGTCATTTTTCCTTTATGTTTGTATATTTTAAGGAAATGAACAACCAGTAGATTGGAATAAGTGTTTTTTTTTTTTTTAATAGTAAGGAAGGAAGGAAGAAAAGGAAGGAAGGAAGGAAGGAAGGAAACGATCAATTGTTTATGAGGAAAATGATTGCAAGTAAAAAGCTTCAATTGGCTACAAGTGGCATCTTTCAAACACAGTAAACCAGAGTCTTCAATAGCTCAAGGGACTTTTAGTCAATAAATTTAACAAGCTGCAACCAAGGCCAAGCTTCAGCACAGTATGTAAATGAAAGTTCAGGAAGCCAACTTCTTCTCAACCCTAGGACAGAGTTAATAGAGGGGAAATGACAAAATGTGTAAGGAGGATTTGACAGAGTAAGCTTTTTTCAGTTTTTTTTCCCTTTCCTATTTAACTTAAGGGCAAATAACTAGAGAATTTTCGTTCTGGGAAATCAATCAAGCTGGAAGCATTAAAAAAAAAACTTCGTATATGAAAATGATATTGCCATGGCCAAGGGTTTAAACATTCATTACAGATACAGATTTTTAGAAAAGTGTCATTCTAGATATGGAAACACTAACTATAATAAAGTTTATAATGTTCTAAAATATTTTGTCCAGTACAGAATATTAAAATTTAAAGCATTTGTATAAAAATTTGAACTCCTGGCCTCTGTTAAAGAAAAATCAAATAATCTAAAAACATTGTCTCTCTCTCCCCTCACTCTCTCCCCTGCTCCTTGCTCATTCTCTCTCAAAATAAATAAATAAACTTTATAAAAAGGGGAAGAATGCCTGGATGGCTCAGTCATTTAAGCATCCAACTCTTGATTTTGGCTCAGGTCATAACTCACTGTTCTTGAGATTGAGCCCTGTGTGGGGATCTGTGCTGACAACACAGAGCCTGCTTGGGATTCTTTCTCTCCCTTTCCCTCTGCTCCTCCCTCCCCTTCTCTCTCTCTCTCTCTCAAAATAAATAAATAAACTTAAAAAAATAAAAACACTGAGGTTATGTTCCACGTGAAAACAATTACCTGGATGAGGAAGGTGATTTCTTTGGATGGGTTCTTGTTAGCTACTGTACTGTATTCCCATTACTTCCTGTTTTCTGTTATGTCTCATAAGATTTGATTTTTGCACTACTTATTTGGCCATTGCAAGTTTTAGAATTTATATTGCTTGATATAAGACAAGAAAGGGGCATCAAATGAGGCTGGTGAGTTTAGTAATATCCAGGTCGCATATGGACTTGGATTTGAGATTTCAGATAAATGTTTTTTGGGGTTTTTAAATGTTTATTTATTTCATTTATTTTTGAGAGAGACAGAGCACAGTTTGGGGAGGGGCAGAGGGAAAGAGAGAATCCCAAGGAGGCTTTGTGCTAACAGTGGGACTTGAGCTTATAAACCCTGAGATCATGACCTGAGTGGAAATCAAGAGCTGGACACTTAACCAACTGAGCCACCCAAGCACCCCTGGATCAGTATTTTTAAGGAGGGGAAAGCAACCTCATATAATCAACATAGTATTACATGACATAGATAGCTTATCCTTATTTTTATAGATGAGAATATTGACATTCAGAGAGTTGCAGAATCTTTTCCAAGTTCACTGGGTTACTAAAACTAGATTAGAGATACGGGTTTCTGATTCCAAAACACATTACCTTTCCTGTGCTATCTTGACTAACACTGTTCTCTGAAATGAGGCTGAAGATTATTTATCAGAGTAAAATCAAACTAATAAATAAAGTGAATAGTGAAGAGAAGTTGATCCTTATATGTGATGCTATAGTTGATCATATTTCCTTTGGGCTGGATTAGGATTTGAGTAGGAAACCTGCCTTAGGAAATCAAGTGTACTTGGCACTGTGATGAGGGGAAATTGAAGTGACCAAAAATCATGCTGGACCTTATAATAAAATGATAGCATCCTTAGCATTTAATAATAATTAAATTCATAAGCCAGTGTGCCAGTATCTTCATGTCCAATCTTCAGTAGATCTCTAAAATTGACTGAGCAATATTTTATGGTTAGGTCAGATGGACTGGTCCAAAGAGAATAAATGCTTTCAGGAAATTGAACTATAGGATAGAGGTTTGCATAGGCAGTATAGATTTAGAATAATGGGGTTGCTTTAGATAGAGTTCTTTCTTTCCTTTTTTCCTTCCTTTCTTCCTGCCTTCCTTCCTTCCTCCCTCCTTGCCTTTTTGCCTTTCAAAAATACATATTGCAGCTCTACTAGGTCCATGATTTTCTGCTAGCATTGAGGATGTAGTGGTATGTCAAACACATACTTATTTATGTCCACATAAATAAATATATAAATTATGATAAGAGCAAGAAGAAAACCATATATAAGGTGTTATGAGAAATTAATGGTGTGACCTCACTTGAGGAGGCCTATTAGATGACTCTCTTCCAAAGTGGCATTTAAGGTAAGTCTGGAAAGAAGACGCCTCAGACAGAGGAATATTCTTGTTAATAGGAATAGTAGGTGTTACAGCAGGAAAAGGTGTGGCTCAGAAGGAAAGTTTTTTAAAACTGTTGTGGCTGGCATACTGGAAAAAATCAGATAGTGGCATGGCTAGGGCTGTCAGATAAAATGTAGAGCACCCAGTACATTTGAATTTCAAATAAACAATGGATTTTTTTGTTTGTCTGTTTTTTAGTGTAAGGTTGAGACACACTGCTTATCTGAAAATGTAGGTGTAAGCTGATACTGGAGAAGAAGAGAGCAGCCAGCTGAAACAGGAGCTTGCAGACTGTTCTCAGAACATTTATATGTTTCATTCTCATTTCAGTGAAGATTAGTTGAACAGATGAGAAATATGATATAATTTATGCTTTAAAAATTTTACTCTGCTGCTCTGTGAGGAGTGGACTAGAGGGGCAAGAATAAGAAGCAGAGAGACAGTAACGTGGTTGTTAACAGAGTTGTTTAGAAAAGGAGGTGTCTTCGCCTAAGATGGTAGCTGTAGGAATGCAGGAAAGTGGTGTGAATCTATATATTTCCTGGAAATACAAGCAGGAAGACTTGGATGAGTGGCTAGGGAGGTGAAGTTATCAAAGATAATTCAGGTGGGAGGATAGAAGGACCATCCCCTACAATGTCAGTTGGCCAAACTTTAGAGAATGTTTGAAGAGGAATTTCAAAAGTTAATATTTGTCCATCTTAAATGTGGGATACTTGTAAGTTGTTCAAGTTTAGATGTCAAGTTGGCAGATGGATATGTAGGTCTGAGACTGAGAAAAGAGCTATGGGCTAAAAATATAAATATGTCTTCAGCCAGATTATAATAGAACAGAAGAAGTAGCAAAATTGATTGCTTCTTTGTTTGGCTTGCTTTAAATCACTCTCTTCTAGTTTTGTGGGTTTTTTTTTTTTTCACTCTTAGAATACACCTTGTTCTTTTGATGGATAATTAGGAAACAATCTGGTTTAAAATGTGAAATATTTAAAGAAACATTTCTTAAGATGAATTACTATAAAAATGACCATCTGTCATCTTTTGATTTTCATTCCTTTGCATTTCCAAAGGTGATCACCTATACTTCTCTGCCTGTTTGGGAGATAGTAGTACTATGTGCTACCCCATTTTCCCCTTCTTTGCACTGACCAGGGTGTCGGGTTAATAATCTCTGGGGTAGGGTGTGAGGCTGCTTGAAAGAGAGAGAGAATAGAGACAGGGAGTTTTCTGATTTTTAGAAGATGTTTGCAAATCCAGGTCAGAGATGATAAGAACGCAAATGAAAGAATTTGAGAGCAATTCCAGGTGTGGGACTGACAGGACCTCAAAGTTCATTGAAGATGAGTGATAGGGCAGAGGATGACTGTACAGTTTTTCTTCCTGTGTTTTTTTCTACCGTACATTCTAGAGTTAAAATACAGAAGCACTGTTCCAGTGTTTCTACCATGAACTCAAGCAAAGAGGGTGGGTTACATTAGTGGAATTGAGCAGAGATGAGACTTAGGAGTTTCTGAAAATTCTGTACACACTGCTGTATCAGAGTTATAATGGGGTTCAAGGATTCTGAATGCTTCCTTATCTGACATATGGAGCTAGACAGCTGTCTGTGGAAGGGTAGGAGATGTACCATTCATTATGATCTCTAAGTCTAGGATTAATCCTGGATATGAGAACATGAAATTGGAGAAGGTTATGCACTAGTGGTAAAAACTGGTATTTTTCTTGTGTTTCCTCTTTGTTGTCTGAGACGAAAGCACTAAATTCTTATCAAGGTTTTATTTACTTATACAATTAATCATTGGAAATGTTATAAAGGACATTGGTGTTTGTACATCTTAAAACATCTTTTTTCCTAAGTACCTACTATTTTTATTAAATAGAAACATTGGGATTGTGTACATTGTGGGCTGTATATGATACCATTTCAATTTGAAGTAATTCTAGCATTCTTTTCTCATTTTATTGAGCATATGTGTAGCACATTGTGTCAAAAGCTCTTTAAATTAATTTATTAGTTACTCTTCAAAGTACTCTTTTGAGATAGGTGGGTGGCAATTTTATATTACACAAATCTTTATTATTCTATTGTAAAATGAGTTAGTTGCTTGATGTGACTTTTACCCTTTCAACAGAAAAAAATGTATCTCTTTGCAATAACTTTAATAGGACTCCAAGTTAAGTTGAAGAAAGGAAATTATTAAAAATGCAGACATTCAACAAAATAATATTTGTGTACTTCAAATGAGTAAATTAAACATCAACTATATATAGCATGTTAATAATATTTTAATGCGAATAATCTATATGTTTTGGATGATGTGGAACTATGACAACATGAACAAATTATATTGGCTTTGTAGAAGGGAGCACTTAACAGGAAAGAGGAAAATAACTTGACCTTCAGCACTTAAATCAAGATTAATAAATTCCATATGGTGGCTGTCTATTTTTAAAGTATCAAGCAGTACTTCAAATACTCTATTGAAGTTCATACCGTAAAAATACAGAAAATGAGCTGGCATTTGATTAATATATGCAATAATTTCCTTTTTTTCCCCTGTAGTCAGTCAAGATTTTACTTCAGTAAGTGAAGATTGTTCAAAGCACACTGAATGTTCTGTGTATTTCATGTTGTGCATGTACATTTGGATAGAATTTATTATTAAGCCATATTAAAATAATCATGAATCTTCTTTTTTGATCACTAAAATCAAGGTTTTAGAGTCCATTTTAAGTTGCTAGCTACCATACCATCAATCTTTTGACTCACCTTACGTATATGACATACATCTTTCCTTAAAAAGCTCAACAATGACACAAAACTAGCCTTGTAAGTACTGCCACAGTTATTTTAGATTTTAAAAAAAGTGGCTTCCCTTCTCTTTCTTTGAGATTAAATAGCTTGGATAAATGTTTTTAGAATTCTCACAAAAAGTTAAGTGACACAGTGAAATAGCAAATGGGAAGAAAAGATTCATTGTTGATACTATAAGAGGAACTCATGGGAATACATAGGATGTAATAACAATGGTAATAGCAATAATGATAATGACAATGGTAAGAATAATGACAACAATGTGGAAGTTTTAACAGACTTTTTATTCTAATCCAACTCTTACTAAACCACTATACTGTCCAAAATAATGGTATATACTTTCTTACTTCATTTTCATTGTAAAAGAGGGCCTTGCCTTGTCATTAAATTCGGACTAAGTAAACCTTTAAGGATAGCTTATTTAGTTAGATATTATAAGACTCAGAAATGGCAAGAACTTTCTGACTTCCTACCAACTCTTATAATTGTAGGTGACAATTGGTTTGATGTGTTTGTTATGGGGTATGTTGTAATTCAGGATTTTATGAACTTCTATAGGTATTTCTGATATATAGTTTAGATATATTTATAGAAGCTAAAAGTAACACAAAATCAGAGTTAATTTTGCATTTTTTTAAAATCAACTGCAGGCCCTATTAATTGAATTGGCCCTATTCATTTGTATTTCAATATTATGGAGCAACAAATGTGGCATAAAGACCCATTATCAACAAATTTCTGGTGCTCTTTTAGATTATATTAATAGTTTTCTGTATCCTATCTCTTTGTAAAATATCTGCATCTATAGTAATAATAAGTATGATAATACCTTATGTTGGAATAGTAAGGAGAAGTCTGTCATTTATTTATGGTTTTCAAGATTCTGCGATTTGTTAATCCTCAGAGTATTTTGCTAGATATGAATGATCAGATTTCTAGGAATGATTTTTCCATCTAGTGGATCCCATCTACTGGCAGATGACAGCATTAGGACATCTGTCTATTTGTGTCTGTTGCCTGAGTTTTGTTTTGTTTAGTTTTGTTTTTCTCTACATGAGAATTCTGTTTGCTATATAAAGTATACTTTTCTTACAGTTTGAGAGTGAATTCATGATGTATACGTTACCTAATTTATCTTCACAATAACATCATAGGCAAAGTTTGCTGGCCAAACCAACATGAAAATTCTGTTTTGAGAACCAGAGACTTTATGTAAATGCCTTTCTCAAGTTGAGATATTCAGATTTCAGCTTAAATTCTGGGCCTCAAACATCTGTATATTCTTCTCCTGTAGACTAAGTGCCTACTTTGTCCAAGGGACTGGAGAAATGCAAAGATGTGGAAGTTGTTGTATAGGCCCAATAAAGAGGCCCCAGCATGTTATAGGTTGGAGCTACACACTTATAATAAACAGTGCAAGAAAATACTCAATATACATAAAGACACAAAGGCAACAGAAGTTTAAAGGAGATTGTGTGTGTGTGTGTGTGTGTGTGTGTGTGTGTGTGTGTGTGATCAGAGAGGCAGGCCTTGAATTGGACCTTGAGGGCAAGCTAACATTTGAAAGATAAAAAAGAATGGAGATAGGAATTAGGTACAAGAAAAGAAATGAGCCATACCTACTTTCTAGATCTGCTGTATGCCACAGTAGTCTTTATCTTTGGTAATCCTCCTTGGCAGTTAAAAACAAAGACAACAAAACAAAACAAAACAAACCTTTTGAAAGGATCCTCCAGTGAGTCATTCTTCTCAGGTTTAGATCTCAGAAATTTTGAGGTAAGTTATTTGTTTGTTTGTTTTCTTTTTCCGGACAATTTTTCTTTTGTAATTACCTAGACAGTGATTTTAAAGCATCTGCCAAAAGATTTAAAATAATTATTTACCTTCGTTTTTTATTGCCTGCTATGTAAATGTAATAGACGGATTTCTGTAACATCTTAGGTCAAATCACCCAGCATTTTAAAACTGTGAGCATTTCCTCAGAATTTCAAATGTCTTTATGTTAGACTTTGTTCTTTTCCTCCCAGTGATGAAATTCTGCATTTTGAAAGTTTGAACACCTTTTGTTCCTGACCCACCAATAATTGTTGGATTATGTTTCTCATCTTCTGGCAAGATGAGATTTTTTCCTAAAAAAATGTATATGGAGCTTGATTCTACTTGCCATAAATTACATTTTAACAAATATGGGAATTTTTTTAACGATTTATTCTTTTCACTCTTTCTCAGACTTTTGATGATGATAAGCACAGAAAAGTAACACTTTTATAGATAATTATTTGAACCATCAAGAAATCTCCTTGTATAGAAGGCCTCCCTCCAAAGAAAATTTAAGAACTTTTTCTGAAGGAGCAAATGTTAATTTTAGTTAGTGTAAGTTATAGTACTAATAAACAACATTTTGAGATTGAATAAATCACAATACCTTTATTTTATTTTGACTTATTCATTTTAATCCTTTTCATGTTCTCTCTCCCTTACCTGTTCTACATCCATACACACACACACACACACACACACACACACACACACACACACAGCCATGCTGTTTCATTGCTGTTTTGTGCTGCTTTTGACCATTTCCATATTATCAGAAAAAAATTTTAAATATTTTTACACTTTCTTAATAATTGTCATTTTATTGTTATCCTCTGCTAAATCACTTGCCTAGTGTGGTGTATCGTACACACTAGGCATATATTTTCTTTTTTCCCTGTTTTTCTTTCCCCTCTGGTTATGACCTCTTTTCTGGTCTTTATTTCTGGTAGACTTAGATAGGACAAGGAAAGAATAAAGCTTATCTAAAAAGGAATAATTAAGTAAGGCACCTCTATTATGCCCAAGACCAAAACTGTGCAAGTACACACATAGTATTCAATAGCACCACCTGTGAAAGGTTGTAGGTACTCATTTCTTTAATTTGAGGAAACATGGTTACAGAAAGAACATTGCTCTTGAAATCAGGAGACGTGAGCCCATGTTCAGACTCTGCTGTGTCCAAGTTGTTGCTGGTTTACACATGTGACATCACCTCTCTGGGCTTCAGTTACCTCATTTGTTAATTGAAGGGTTTAGATTTCTAAAACTCTCATGGATTTAAGATATAGACAAAGGAGTCAGCAGAGAGTCCCAAGTACCATATTTCTCTAAAAGAAACAAAGAATGTAATTGGGTTTATGATCTTTTTAATGAATGACTCTGGCTATACGTTAAGAAGAAAACAAAAAGCTAGGCTTGTGACGATTTAGGGATGTTAGCAGATGATTGCTGCAGATTAAGAATCTGTAGAGAAGTTACATATAACTGTACACTCCATTAACATTTTCAATGGTGCAAGGAAGTCTCACTGAATAGATACCAACTAAGAGAGGATGGATGGAGTAGAACAGGTTTATGGTTCTGCATAATCGTATTTCTATGTTGCATCTTGTTGACTAGAACAGTTTTCATTTCTTTTCATTACTGTTGCATCTTAATTATGCTGTTGTGATTTGAAAATCATATCCTTCAAACAGATGTCCACAACTTCATTTTGGTAGTCTTAAAAAAAAAACAACTGAAAATGTGATGCTGAGGTTGCCAGAGGAACAGATGAGTACATTTAATGGCATCAAACTGTTTTGTCATAGGCTGGCAAAGGTGTACTGGTCAATTTCCTCCTGTGTATTTCTTCCCCTTTCCTTATGAAATTCTGTTTGAGGTGAATTCTGTTAAAATCAATGAGCATGATGGGATTGTGGGAGCTTAAAAAAAAGACTGGCTGATGATTTTGCTGCGATTATTTGTTATTTTACAACTCATGTCAAATTTCACATCTAGCATCCTCAAAAACGAGGAAGATGAGAAACATATTGGTAGCTGCTTTAATGGGAAGAAGGAATATGAGTTCCTGGATCTACATTTTATTGGGCATGAGGAATTTGAGCCTAATACTTTACCCCTTGTAAATTTAGTTTGTTCATTTTCAGTATGGAAATGATGAGGATGATGACAATAAATAATAAACTAAACCCTGGAGATACCTTATAAAAGATTCCCAGCAAAGCAGAGTTTAAACATTCCTCATGAACAATCGCTATTCTTGTTGGGCTTATGTAAATACTTAGGCCCGGGTTGTTAAGACTGGGCTTGTTCCACAAATGCATTAATCACGATTTGGCTATCTCTGGAAATGGGGGTTTTGCGCCAAAACTGTTTATGGCGCAAAAATAAAAAGGGGGAATAAAATAAAAAGGGGGAATTGCTGGGGAATGGAAGGAGCCATTCCTGCCTGACCTCTGTTCTCAGAACACTGGGAACATGGGACTTGATAAAGTCCCAGGAGGACGTGCAGGATGGTGCCTTCCTGGTCACCAGCCAAGTGTGTCAAGGACCACGACACCAGAGATAGCACCAGCCAATTGCGTCAGGGACCATGACGCCGGAGATATACCCATGCACAGTTGCAGGATGTTCCTGATCTGTCCTTCCTTTATCTGTAGCTATTGTTCTCAGTAAAACATTTACTGTAACATTTACTGTGCTCTCCAAGCTTGCAAGGAGGGTAAAAAATAAGATGCTGTTCCTAATAAAGTTTGCCATTAGCCATCAGCTCTTCGTCCGTCTCCATTAGTCATCAGCTTTTGGGGACTAATGCATTTCCCGGGACCCTTGGAAACGGTCGCTGTGTTCCCTCAGCCATCAGCTAACGGGAACCGTGTTTCCACTGGCCATCAGCCTTTGGGAATGGTCATTGTGTTGATCGTCGTCTCCCCAGTACCCCTTCCTAAGAAACAATCTACCACACCCCAGTAGTTTTGAGTGCATCAAACAAGAAAATGGAGATAAATGTGCTACATGTATATGGAGGACTTTTCAACATTATGATCAGCTGTTACCATACCTGTGTGCATGAAGTGGTATACCTGTCAATAATAAATACAAAAATCTCTATTTTTAAAACAGATAATAAATAGCTATCTTTACCACAAACACTAAATGTGAAAAGGGATTTCTTTTTCTTTTTTTTTATATGTGTACACATTTGAAAAGGGGATTTATTTTTTGATACAAGAATTAATCATTTAATTTGAAAAATTACTCAGTACTGTGCTTGTGCTAAATATTTTTTTACGTCATCTCATTAAATACTGATGCTTGGAGAGGCTAATTTTTTGAGTGTCACACAACTAGTAGATGGCACGTGTCGGATGTAAACACCTATAGATCTGGCTTCTGTGTTGTTGCTTTCACGTCCAGGAGCCTGCCACTTCCTGATTTGACCCCATGTTTGTCCATTGGTTGCTGTCTTGATGCTGAAAACTACTGACCCTCCTTTTCAAAGATATTAACCCTGATTTAGTGAATTGACAGTCTACAAACAGAAAATAGTTGCGGTAAAGACTAAATTAAACTCAAACACTAGGTACACATTAGGATGGCCTCATTTTAGGTGGTAAACAAGGATAAGTTTACATAATTTATATTTATAAGGTAGGCAAGGCACTTGGCATATGTATAATACAAGGGGTATCACTCAAAGAGGATGTGCTTATGGCAAAGGTTTCGTTATGGGCACTCGGGGCATCAGAGAAAGAAACACTGGGTTTGAATCCCAGCAAAAGTTGTATGGCTTTGCATTAGTCATTTAACCTCTCTGAATACTCATTTTGTTCATCTGTAATGTAAAGATTTAGATAGATTTCCTATATTATAATGATGTGAGATCTAAATGAGCTATTCTGAGTATAAGGGGTCACAGTATCAATGAATTAGAAGGATTTTGACATAATAGGGAAATTGAATTTTTATGTTAAAATATTCTTGTAAACATTCTTTGATTCATTTTCAGATCTTGATTTAGATACGCTGCCTTTTTTGTGAGTTGATAGTGATTGCCCCGATTAAATGCTAGCACTGGCATTTTTTTAAATGTGTGTAAAGCATCTCTTTTGGAAACAAAATTAAAATAATGGCTCAGCTCCACCCAGAAATGTCATGTTGCAGCCATTAGCAAGCTATAGTAAAATGTTTGGGAGATATCAATAATGGATTACAATATAAATATTTATGGAGTGCTGTGAGGTAGTTAGTTTCCATCAAGCTAGGGACATGCAAAATTGAATAGATACTGACACTAAACAAGACTTTGAATAAGTGGTTGTGGCATAATCCTTTTCCAATATTAAACAAATAACCATCTTTCACATTGTCTGAGGTAAAGTGGGTTTTGGAATTTTGCAAAAGTCTCTCTAAGAAAATATATGGTATTTTAATGGTTTATGAATATAGCATGACTTTGTAAATGACTGTATATTTGTATGTTCACACAGTGGGTAGAAAAATAATAGGAAAATGCACCTGTATGATAGTATGCAGATGTTTTGGAAAAAAATAGTAAGATAAGATAAGATAAGATAATACTTTTGTCCCCGAGTATGAATGATTGTCATATTAAAGCATTCAAATTGGTTTGACCACTTCTCTCCTCTGTTTTGCTGCTTGACTTCTTTCTCTGGAGAACTCCATTAAGAAAGGCTAATACTTCTGGAAAAGTATAAAAATTCTGTTTTAGTAAGCCTTTAAGAACTGAATTGTATATATACAATAGTTGTAATAAGAGCTTAAGCACAAGCATACTCCTAAGCTGCTATATAAATTTCTTGCAGCATAAAAGATATCAACTCTGAATCAAAAGTCTTATACAGTGGGTCCACAACCACACCATCCCTACAGTATCCCTTAAGAATTATTGCAGGCAAATGATGTAAGGCCTTTTAGGATATCACAGAGATTCCATAGGCCATATATTTCTGCTGCTACACAGGTAGTGGATATTCTATTGAACACTGTGCCAGACACTTTTCTAAATACTTTGCAAATATGAACTTAGATAAAATTCATAGCAAAGCTGCTAAAAATTATTTATTCCATACTTGGAGATAAGGCAAAATGATTTTCCTGATTTAAAAAATTTCACGCGAGATCATTTTCCAATAAGCCCATCTGAGCGTCATCTGATGAATGCAGAGGATGTAACTTTGGCTAATAATCAATGACTAACAAATGTACATAGGCTTTTTTGTCCTTTTGAGGTGGGAGGTGAACCTGCAGATATTAATAAGTTTCTATAGTTTGATAGTCACAGAGATATATCAAATCCAAAGATGATATGGTTTTATACTTCTCTTGAAAGTGAACCTAGCAGATACATCCAATTTGTCATTTTACTTCAACATTCTTTCTTAGCTATTTTATCTTTCTGCTCACATCTTCATAAACACATTAGATAACACTTTAACAAGTGCTAACTAGTACTTTGTGGGAGCATTTTATCTTTTTCATTATGACACTTATACAAGTGTTATCCTCATTTTTTTAGGTGATGAAATTGTGGCACAGAAAGCTTAAATTGCCCAAAGTCAAAGAGCTAGGAAAGGGGTGCAGTTGGTATTCAAATCCACATGTTATGACTTTAAAGTCTGAGTTCTGAAACATGAGCATTGTGACCTTTCTTGTTTACGAAGATATTTATTAATTATATGCTCTCCCCACAACAAATAAATACCTAGTCTACTCATGCAATATGCAAGGCATTTAAAAATTTTTTAAGTTTATTTATTCATTTTGAGAGAGAAAGGCAGAGAGAGTGAGTAGAGGAGGGGCAGACAGAGAGGGAGAGAGAATCCTAAGCAGGCTCTGCACTGTCAGCATAAAGCCCGACATGAGGCTTCAACCCAAGAACCCTGAGATCATGACCTGGGCCAAAACCTAGAGTCGGATGCTTAACCAAGTCACCCAGGCACCCCTGCAAGGCATTAATTGTAGCCCTCTGTGTACAAATATTCACCCTGACCTATAGCTGTTTGCCCCTACAAAAGAGCTTTGGAGGGCCAGTTCACATAAAAATATTGAACTACCTTGTACTACAAATGGAGTCTCAAGCACTTTTTGTATAGGCCTTAAATCAGCTGAACAGTGGTCTTGTTAATCATCAAAAGATCTCTAACAGTGCTTCACATCATGTGTTCTGCTTGATAGAAATGAGTTAGTGATGACAGCGTATACCTTTGGGTGGTTAAAGAATTGTTTCCAACCTAAATCTTATTTGAAGTGATAATTATAAAATGTAAGAACGAGGCTGCTTGTCCTGACATGTGTTAGCAGTTTGTGTGAGGGTATGTCCTGAGTTTTGATTTGGTAACTCAGAGGTGATCAGGACCACTGAACAATGATTAATTGGTAATCATTACTTTGGTAACTAAATGAAATGTCCTGGGGTTGCTTACATGTAAACCTCAGGAGTCTGGGACCAGTTCTCAGGATGCTTTGGAAACCTTGGAGGATTGGGTTTCTGCAGTTGTGGGATTAAGGGCTCCTCTAGAGCAGGGAAGGATTGTCTTCTTCATGGAGATTGCCAGGGACACCAGAAATCTTGAGATACTTTAGGAATTTTGTTACCTCTATCAAATTGCTGGAGAAAAAAAAGTAAGAGAAATGGATAAGGTTACAAGATGCTGACTTTGGTACTCCAGGCTGAACACCTCTAAGAATATTCACCACAGGTGATGACACAAGAGTCTCTTCAAATCAGAGATATGGTCAGACTCACCTCCAGTGGTTTAAGAAGTTTATCACTTTGACGTAAGTCCCTCCCTTGTTCTGAAGCACAGGGTGGGGGAAAAGACAATTTCTAAAAGGGATTTTTACAACTCTCTGAAGGGAAGGATTAATAGTCTGTCTTGCTGACCAAGGTTATAGCAAACTCCTATCAATGAGAGGAGTTCAATGAAGAGAGCATTTTGCCAAGGTCAGCGACTGGAGAACTATGTGTGTTTGGAGAGTACTTATGCCCAGGATCATTGTTATAATTAAGGGAACTTACGTGAATTAAACAAAGCACTGGGCAGACCTATTAGAAAAAAGCAACTTCCTTGATTTTTCTTGCTATCACAACAGTTTGCAATTTATTTGAGATAAACTTTATTCTGGCTGCTTCCTTGTGATTACAATATATGCCAAATACTAAATGACTCTCATTTGAGTTTAAAAAGTCAAACCTGTCTATCCTAAGTGTCAGATTCAAAAGTTACATCAGATTAAAAAATTATGTCGCTTTCTTTTCAGATAAGCATTATTTCAGTCTCTTAAGTAGTTCAAAACACATTGATTTTTTTAGATTTGTGACCATACAAGAGAATTTGATCAACACCACTTTATTGGTATTATTTATATACTACTTTTTATTTTATAGTAAATTGCTCAACAGTAATGCATCCTTTCTTCCATGTCATGGAAGTATAACCACTCTATCACATCAAAGACCTAGGGATTGCACTGTCAAAAGACTCATAATCAGTCACCCTAGCTTTCTCAGTATAAAAAAAAACCTCAGGTAAAATGTTTTCATGTTTCATTAACACAAAGACTACCATGTTTTTATGCATTTCAAAGAGACAGTGCTACTGTGTTTTATTCCTTGTGATTGAAGCATCAAAACTTTTTTTATGTGTTGTTATATAATGTCCATTATTTTCCATGAGAGCTGAGGCTTACACAATACCTAGATAAAATGGGGCATTTGTTTCTATTCTGTTTATTCTGTTAGAAACATATGTGCAGAGTTGAAAGAGAAAGTGATCTCTGTTAACAAAGTATGCACTGAAGAATTCTTAGTTTTTCAGTTTAAAAAAATGGGAGGGAACCCCAAACAGAAGACCATACATCTAAGATGATACCAAAACATTTTCCTTTTCCAATCCCCTAGATAGCACTTAGCATGAATCAGAGTTCCAGTGTTGGAAACCTCTTTACTTCTGGTTTATTCATCTTTTCTCTTCCCCATTTTAACCAACTGTACAAATTTGGGAAGGAAGGCATTTAGCTTAACAACAATACATTTAAGAAGATTTTAGCCTGTTCATTGTATATTTGATATGAGTTAATAGTGTGATGTAGTTATTCTTAATCTTTTACCAAGAATTTGTCCACAATGAGGGCAGAAGAATTGCTTTTCTTGGCACTTATCCGACTCTCTACCCTTTGTGCTTGGATCCACATGTTAAGTGGGATATAAACACATTTAGAGGATAATGATAAGGGGATATGAAGCTCTCCTATTTGGAGTAGGGGAAAGAAGGGAAGATAGATTAGAGAATATATGATTGCTATCTTCAAATATTTTAAGAGTTGTCATGGAGAAGAGGGATTAAACTTGTTCTGCGTAGCCCTCCAAAAGATTAGAGCTAAGAAAAATAAGTAGAAGCCATAGAGAGTTAAGTTTAATCTCAATAGAAGGGAAATATCGAGGCCAGGAAGTATGGGGGAAGAACAGACTGCCTCTTCAGGGTCTGCATTCTCGACCAGTGAGAGTATGTAAGTGCTCTCTGCAGTCACTTGCAAGGGGTGTGCTACAGTGACATGGGGTATTGAACAAGAAGTTGGAATAATTGAGCATTTTTTCATTAAATAAAATATTTCTTTAGTCAACATTGGCCTGGTGAGTTTGGTCAAAATTTGAGTCAGGGTTTCTTTCAAAATAAACACTATCCAATGATTTTCTTGGATACTTTGTTTCATTTGCTGCAAAAGAAATTAACAGGGAGGATAGTGTGGTGATATAGAAGATACACCCGTCTCTTTATGCCAAGTGGATGGAACTTCTTAAATCAATGGAGTTCAACCTGATAATTTTACAAATTGAGGAAACTCAGAAATAAAGAAATCATGTGACTGGCATAAGTTCACTGAATTAATGGTAGGGCAGGGTTTCTGATTGCCAGTTAGCTCTTTTTACTGCAAGAGTTGAAAAGGATGTGTGCTCCCTGATGGAATGCTACCAGCAAGTACAATTATTTTTTTTATTTTTTTATTTTTTATTTTTTTTAACTTTATAGTTTATTGTCAGGTTGGTTTCCATATAACACCCAGTGCTCTTCCCCACAAGTGACCTCCACCAAGACCATC
>CM053573.1:85032320-85081506 GCA_028646485.1 Cryptoprocta ferox
CCAGCAGTGCTATTGCTGGGTCATAGGGGAGTTTTATTGATATTTTTTTGAGGAACCTCCACACTGTTTTCCAGAGCGGCTGTACCAGTTTACATTCCCACCAACAGTGTAGGAGGGTACCCGTTTCTCCACATCCTCGCCAGCATCTATAGTCTCTTGAGTTGTTCATTTTCGCCACTCTGACTGGCGTGAGGTGGTATCTCAGTGTGGTTTTGATTTGTATTTTCCTGATGATGAGTGATGCTGAGCATCGTTTCATGTGTCTGTTGGCCATCTGGATGTCCTCTTTGGAGAAGTGTCTCTTCATTCATGTCTTCTGCCCATTTCTTCACTGGATTGTTTGTTTTTCGGGTGTGGAGTTTGGCGAGTACTTTGTAGATTTTGGATACTAGCGCTTTATCCGATATGTCATTTGCAACTATCTTTTCCCATTCTGTCGGTTGCCTATTAGTTTTTTCGATTGTTTCCTTTGCAGTGCAGAAGCTTTTTATCTTGATGAGGTCCCAATAGTTTATTTTGGTTCTTGATTCCCCAGCAACTACAATTATTAAATCACACTAAAACAGAGGCACCCTGACTCACTGTGTATGTGTGTGTGTGTGTGTGTGTGTGTGTGTGTGTGTGTGTGTGTGTATGAGAAAGAGAGAGAGAGAGAGAGAGAGCACTTGCTCACCTATGAACTAGAATTATTTGATCTCAGGGTTTTTCCCCTAAACACTTGAATCTTTTCCATTTATATCTGGTTGTTCCTTAATTCTTAGAAGCTCCAAGTAAGGTTACAGGACTTCTAGTTCTCAATCTATAGCATTAAACAAAAGCTTTTTAGAGTTTTCCTGATGAATGAAGATAGTATTTAAAATATGGCAGGAAGTAGGATTTCTTTGTCTAGTCTTGCTATGGATGTCAATATGTCTCTCCAGTTATCTGCCCCTCCCATATTCCCAAACACACATACACAAGCCCACAAACACACAATCTTTTTATTACCAGGATGAATATTCAACTACAGTATGAAAGCAGGAAAAGTATTTGAACACAGTTATTGCTAAAAAAAGGAAGGGTTAATGTTGTCTCCCACCATACTGAGTTATGACTCCAGCACAGCAGAATTCTAAAACAACTCTGTCAGGGGTACCTGAGTGGCTCAGTAGGTTAAGCGTCCTACTCTTGACTTCGGCTCAGGTCATGATCTCGTGGTTTGTGGGTTGGAGCCCTACATAGGGCTCTCTGCTGACAGTGTAGAGCCTGCTTAGGATTCTCTCTCTCCCCCCTCTCTGCTCTTTCCCCATTGGCGCTTTCTCCTCTCTCTCTCTCTCTCTCTCTCTCTCCCTCTCTCTCTCTTTTTCTCTCTCTGAAAGTAAATAAATAAACATAAACACAACTCTGTCAAATGGAGGCTTTGCTGCTCAGTAGACCAAATATTAGTTTATATTCCTGGTTTCTTCTCACTGTTTTGTGATTTTGTTGGTAAAGTGTATGCATAGCCAGAAGAGATGGTCACACATCCCAATAATAATCAAGAAAATGAAACTGTTCTGAAAGCCATGGTTTTATACAAAGAAGTCTGTGAGTGAGAAATCTGTTGGTTTTATTTTCTCTCTTGGTAGTTATAATAGACCAAGCCAATATCAAGGTGTCCTCTCCTGTTTACTTCTCTGTGTATGTCACAGTTTTCTAAGTAGGTTAGAGCCAATTTTTTACATCTGCAACTTAATGCTTGCCAAAATTTACCATTCAGCGGGCTCATTCCCACTTTAATTGGCCACTTGCTTCTTTTTTCTGAGAACACAAGAGACCAATTGCACCTGCAATGAGCCTGATGGAAATTCAGAAAAGGAATATTTTAACAATTCTATTTTGGTGTGTGACTCATCCTTTCTCACAGAAGTAAAAAAGTGACAATGTCACATTGCAATGTATAGCAATATATTTGTGATTATTTTACTTGATTTGTAATGTAAATTTTGTTGCAAAATACAAGGTGATTTGATTCTTCAGTAACTCAGTGAATTTGTTTTTTGAACTTAAAAGGCACAATCAAAAGACGTCTCTAGGTTGGTAATGCAAACTCATTGATGTGCAAGTTTAATGTTGAATACTTGGAAAAGTAATGAAACAACAAGAATAAGAATAAAGCAATTGGTGTACATATACTTATAAGAAAGGAGGAGCTGGTGGGATAAAAAGCATGAATTTTATACTAGGGAAAATATTATATATAAAGATTGTATAATCTTATTTAGATTATTACATAAGGTTTATTTATTTACTTATTTATTTATTTTTATGGCTTTGTAGGATAGAGTAAGCTACTGTACCTTTTCATCAGAACTGTGAAACTGTCCGTTTGATATATTCATTAATGAAAAGGAGAGTGTGGTTTGAACTGTCCAAGTCTAAGGAGCATGCTTATTTTATAGAGATGAAGAGAAATAAACCAAGTTGAGGTGTATGGGGCTCCCATCATGTTTGCGGGTATATTTCATTTGCTAAATAGATCAGGTATTATGTTATATTCTTCTGCTGAAAATCCTTCTATAACTCTCCTTTATTTAAAAGAGAACATCCACACTGCTAAATTTGGCATTCAAGACCCTCCATTCGTTTGCCACTGCTCAACTTCTAGTATTACCTCTCATCAATCCTTCCAATGGGCTTCATGATACAGAAGTGCCAAACTGTTTGCACACACCTAGCTGTTCATCAGCTCTGTCTTTGTGTGATGTTGCGATTAGCTGAGGAATGCCAGAGATGCTCAGGAGCCACCACAAGCTAGGAAGAGAGGGAATATGGCTCTGCCAACATCTTCATTTTATACTTCTGACATCCAGAACGGTAAGAAAATAAACCTTTGTTGTTTTAAACTACCCAGTCTGTGGTAAATTGTTAGGACAACCCTAAGAAACTACTGCAACTCCATATCTTTTGTGAAAGTTAATGGCCAATGAGAGCCATTAATGAGAACCTTAAAGAAAGGCGATGGATAACACAGGAATTCCATGAGTAAGGTTGTGAGGCACACCACCAACCTAAGAATCATGACAAGCTTAAGAGCTTGTGAAAAGCAAAGGGTATTACAGCCTCACCATTGGTCTTTACCTTGAAGTTTTATTTTGCTGGAGAAACATTGAATTTAGTCTTTTTCAAGGGGTCATAGGATAATGGTCACACGTTTGATTTGGTAGGAAATAACTTCGTGTTTCAACCCTGAAATTATTTAGCTTTATATATGGTCACTAAATTTTGCTTACAGTCTGGCTAGTTTCCTTACCACTCCCTCCCACACCCTGCCTGTGGCGCACTCTCTCTCTCTCTCTTTCTCTCTCTTTACTTTTATTTTTTTGGTAAGTTTTTTAACCAAATGCCGCTGGTTAAACAAAACAAACAAGCAAAATCCATGTGTTTTCATTTTGTCTGAGGCTCTTCCCAATTCTACGAGTGTGTATATATATACTCTCTACCTTTGATGTAATCTCACACAATGTTTTTAGCAGGTGTTTTCCACTACATGACATAGGTGGTCACTTGTCAAGCTTTTCACCACAGTTGTCACCATGCTTCCAGCCTCCTATAATGGTTCCCTTGTTGACTGCTACCTTGTGTCAAATCCTTTGCCACATATTTTAGGTTTCTATTACATCAAACCCACTTCTAGTCAATTTGTATATCAGTTAGTTTTGCCTCCATAATGTTATATAACAAACAACCACAAAGCTTAATATCTTACTGTCTGGGGAGGTCTGCTGATAAAGTCTGTACTGACTGGGTTTAGTCCCAGACACCTTGGGTACAAGTCCATCTGCCATCTTGTATTCTCCTTGTGTAGGTGGGTGAGGCAGGACGTGTCTTTTCTTGGGACAAGGCAACAGTGAGGAGTCATGCCCAACTTTTCAATTATACTTTAAGTCTCTGTTTGTGGACATGTCTGCTAATACCCATTAGCCAAAACAAGTGATACACTTGACCCCAAATAAAATATTCTGCTCATGATGAGACCAAAGGAAGATACACAGAGAATCCCAGCATCAATATAGCAGGGAAGTATTGCTCCCATAGAGGTGAGGGGAAATACTTGGAAAAATCATGGATTCTGTTCTTTCTATTCTGGCTGTGTTTAAAATTTGTTTCTGTTTTAGTGTTTAGAAGTTCTGCATTATGTGTTTTGGTATCCATTTCCTTTTATTATTTATGCTAGACACACTTTAAGAAACCAGAATCCAATGATTGGAAATAGAGCAATTATGGGATTTTTAGCTTTTGTATCACCTCATTCTCTGCTTTTTCTTCTTTTGTACACTCAATTAGATGAATGTTCAAACTTTTCTCTTTTTCTTCCATGTCTTCTAAGATCTATTTACTGTTTTTCTGGGGCTTTTTTTTCATGTTAGTGTACTTCTTCATGAGTAATTTCCTTATTACTATATTCTATTTCACTAATTCTTTCATTGGTTCTTAAAATTTTATGTTTAAAAATATTTGATGAATTTCAACCTCATTTAGTATATTTTTATTTGTAAACTCTTCATTATTTTTGAAACATATTTGGACAGTTTTTGCAATCTCTTGCCCAATAGTCATATATTAAAAATTGTCTTTTCTTTGACTAAACATCTTCATCTTATATTCTGTAGCTGATAAAATACCTGAAAGTTTTGCTAGTCTTATTTTGCATGTCTGATTTTGTCATTCCTGCTGATCCCTGCCCTTTGTGATTTGTTTCTTTGTATGTTTTGTGACTCTGAGCTCATGGGCCTTGGAACTTTATTCTGTGAGGTCATTTGAAAGTGTGTTTCTCCAAGGAGATTCTAATGTTGTTTCTAATCATATGGTTGGTGCACAGTCAGGGACTACTTAAAATTAAATTTTTATCTTGAGGTTTTGTGAATCACTTGGGTAGTAGGAATGAAGGCCCATTTATTCTTTTTCTAATAGAGAATTGAAGATTCTTGCATAGAACTTTTAGATGATTTCTCCCTCTCCCTGTAGAGGTCCTAATCCTTTTCACCTCACACTTCCAGGACCAGTAATTCAGTCCTGTTATTACCTCTTCCAGTTATGTAATCAATTAATTACCTTAAAAAATGGTTTTGTTGATATAGATCATAATCTCTTCACAAAATGTTCTATATTGATTTCCTTACTAATTTCCAAAGCAGGTGTTAAACTATTTAAAATAAACCACTCTGCAGTTTTGCTGTTTCTAGATTTTACAAAATTTAATTACAATATTGAGAACCAAATTTCTGAGTTTGACTTACCACAGCAATTTCCGGGAAGTTGTTATCCCAAAGGAAGTTGGGAAAATTAGGTTACAATTGAATTCATTACTAAAGGTTGCTGTTTCTTCTGTGGAAGGTCAATTAAATTATCCTGAAAAATAGTTTAGAGTATGAACATCCTTATCTGAGTCTATTTGCAAATGTCTCTGTAATAGGCTTTTCAATAGTATTTCAGGAGAATAAATAATCCCTGAATCTGGTAACTTGAAAAAAAATCTTATTTTAGATGACAAATAAATTGAACACCTTTTCTACCTTTAATAGAACTTTCTCCTTTTTTATTTGCCTTATGTTATTTCCTTAGGAAAAAGATTCAAAGGCTCCTACATTTATAGCAAAGTAAGACAAATCTGCATTTTAAAAGCATCTTCCTTCATAATATAACCTTAGTTTTGGTTAATGGAAACACACCTTCAGAGAAATACAAATGGAGATTAGAAGGTATTTCATTATCTAACTTTTGGAAGTGTTTTATGTAAGTCTGCTGTAGCTGAGCTATGGTAAATTTTGCTTGACTTATTGGATTTCATATTTCCTGAAAGTAAACATAATTCTTAAGGGTTTTAATTAATAGCTAAATCTAAGAAGTCACTGTAAAATGTGAGGAAAAATTAGGCTTCTTAAAGAATCCTCTAAATGTCTTATCTCTAAAGGTCTGACCAGGAGCTGTGGTGATATAAACAGAAAAAATATCACATCTGTTGCTTTATATAATAGTCTTATACTTAATAATTAACCCACTCTGAGATGGAGAATGAATTTTCTTATATTATTTCAAATAGGTGTATTTGGTCTTCAAATGTTTGAAGTCAGTTCTCTGAATCATACATCCCGAACTTTAATCTTTGATTAAACTTTAAAAGTTATTTTGATTGAATTAGATTATTTGTATTAAGGTAAACGATGTCAGCCTTTGGCAGTGGGTTAGAAAGGAAGACTTGGCCAAAGAAGAAATGAATGTATTGAGCTGAATTGAACTGACCTTCACTTTTGAATCAGCAAATTTTATACAAGAGAACATTTGAGGATTATGTCCACATGCTTTATGAATCATTAACTAAAACTAGTGGCAGTGCACCTGATAAGTATTTAGAGGCTATATTCACAAAAGAGAGTACATTGCCACTTAAAAACAGGCATGTCTTAATCTAAGGAAACAATTTTAATAAGAGACCTAAATAATAAGTCCAATGATAGATTATCCTTATAACTGGAAACATATCTGGAAAGGATGTAAGAAATAAATCAGGAGTCAAAAGGAACTCACAGAATGATGTTATTATAGGACATTATGAGACTAATTTTTTTCTTTACTGTGGGAATTAGATCTAGGCTTAGGATTTTTTTTTCTAAACAATAACCTCCTTATTAATTTTAAAGGATATATAATAGTATTAGAATATTGGCAGTATGTGCCTCAGTTCTTCATGAATGTTTGCCTCTATTTTAACCATTGGCTGCCATGCGGCAGGATATGAAATGCCTGTAAAATCAACCAAGGTAATTAAAATTTCACTGTTAGTGGTGAACTCCTATGTGTTAAACTACTTTAAACCAATAGTTCTATTTTAAAATGTAAGTGCTTTGGGGAAGATGAATACAATAAGCATTTTACATTTCAGAGTGAATAGGCATAAGGCAATTCCATTTGGTTATTAGCATGTTTCTTGCTTTGGGTGAGGAAAAGGAACTCAAAAGTGGGGAAAATGCAGATAGAAAAGACTAGGGAATTAAAACAGACTTTGTCCAAACTTGAAGATAATGATGAAAAAGAAAATACAGCTTCCATTTGGAAACTTTTACTGATTTAAGCATTTACCTTTTTTCTAACCTAAAAATTATCTATTTATGTTGACAGATGACACTGAGTTCATGGATTCTAAGTTATATGCTCTACGTGTTGTAGATGGTTTTTTTACTTAAGTAGAATCACTTTTGTGTAAGATTCACCAACGTGGATTTCAATTCCCATTATTTAATAACCTCTAAGTAGTTAAATTCAATGATCAATTCTCAATTCTCACTTTACTTGAACTATCAGAAACATTAGACATAATTGATCATTCTTTCTACCTTTCCAACACTTTATTGGCTACTGAGATAAACATACTGCCATGGGTTTTCTCTTACTTTAGTGGCTGTTCCTTTTCATTAGGCTTTACTATTTTTTTAAGATTTAATTTTTAGATAATCTCTACACCCAACATGGAGCTGAAACTCACAACCCCGAGATCAAGAGTCACATGCTCTACTGACAACCAGTCTGGCACCCCAGCTTTACTATTTTTCTTTAATCCTTCTATTTTATAAATGTTGGAGTGTCTTAGTTAAGACTTCATAATTTTCCTTTTCTTTAGCTACATTTATTTCAAACATACTGTAGTTTTATATATCATTTATATGCCAATGATTATCAAATATATATCTAATGGACTCAAAAATCTTTCTCCTAAACTATAGATTGTTATATATAGCGATGAACTCAACCTATGTACTAAGAAATCTAACAGATAACTCCAAATTAAAATGCTCAAAAATAAAAATGCAATTTCCGTTCCTAGTTCTACATCTTTATTTTCCCAATCTTTTCATCTTAGTAAATTGCAACTCCTTTATGTAGTTGCTCAAATAACACCAAAAGCAGGAGTCCTTCAGGGCTCCCCTTCTGATCACACCTCATGTCAGAAACTCCTGTTAATTTTATCTTCTAAGGATATTAAAAATGTGATTATTTCTTCCCACCTATACAGAAACCTCCCTAGTCAAAGCCACCATCATCACTGGCATAAACTATTGAAAAAGGAACTTAATTGGGGGCCCTTTTCCACTCTTATTCTTCATGGACTATTTACTTCAAGTAGCAAAGATGTGTTATCCTATGTCTCCCCTACTTAAAACATTTTGTAAATCCTAACCAAGGTAATAAGGCAAAATGATAAACAAGACAAAAAAATTTGATAAACAAGACAAAATGATAAACGAAGTAAAATTGTCATTATTTGTTACTATATGATTGTATAAATAGAAAATCCAAAAGACTTTACCAAAAAGCTATTAGAATAATGAAGTGAATAGATCAATATAAAAGAATCCAGGTTGAGTGTACTCATATATACAAGCTTAATATACAATAGACACAAAGTATATGTATAAAACTAAATAGGTTTTCAATATAAAAGTAACAATTATGATATAAAATTAGAATATACTATGTACCATAACACCAAAAACATCCTCTTAAAGATACACAAGATTTATACACTGAAAACTTCAAAATATTGTTGAAAGAAATTAATGACTCTTTAAGTAAATGTACAGGCTTACCACACTTATGAGTTGAGTGATCTAGTATTGTACAGGCGTCAATGCTTCCCAAACTAAGCGGCAGACTCACTATAATCCCTGTAAAAATTCTAACAGGTTTTCTTTCTTTGAGACAGCTTGTGTTAATGTGTGTATATAAAATGTTACAAGTGGATTTTAAAATTTATATGGAAATGCAAAGGGCATAGAATACCCAAAACAATCTTAAAGACAAACAAGTCAATGGATTCATATTGGTAAGTTTTTGACATTTACCGTAAAGGAATGAAATTAATATGTTGTGATGTTGGTACAAGGATGAACACATAATGAAAAAGAATAGAAATTCCATACACATATTGATTTGATATACAACTCAGTACCATTGCAGTTGGGAAAGAATGGTTTTCAACAATGCTGGATTAAGTGGATATCCATATGGAAACAAATGAACCTAAATCTCTACTAAACCCATAAACAAAACTCAATCACAAGTGGATTGCTTATGTACATATGTAAAGTAAATAATGAAGCTTTTGTAAAAATAACAGAATATCTTTGAAGCTCCAGAGTAGGCATCACTTTTTCAAATAGGACCCAAAAGCACCAACCAAAGAACAAAAGAATAGATAACTTGGACTTAATTTAAGGTAGAAATTTCTATATACTGAAAGACACCGTTAAGAAAGTGAAAGAGCAAGCCACACACTGAGAGAAGATATTGGCAATGTGTATCCCCAAAAGATTTACATATAGAAAAAATGAAGAGCTTCTACAAGTCAGTTTTTAAAAACAACCAATGAAACAAATAAGAAAACCAACCTCATATAGAGGGAGCAAAAATCCTTGAATAGACACTTCAAAACAGGATATTCCAATAGCTTCTTCACATAAGAAAAGGTGCTCAACTTTGTTAGTCATCAAGAAAATACTAATTAAAACTATGACGCAATACTAAACACTCTCAAAATAATAACCCCAATTAGAGAGCCTGATAATATTGAGTGTTAGCCAGGACATTATATATTTACACATTATACATTATATGTGATACATTCTGGTTGGAGTATAAATTGGTAAATTTACTTTGGAAAATTCTTTAGCAATTTTTACCAAATCCAAATATACTTACCCTGTGATCCAACAATTCTACTTCTAGTTATATACTCAATAAAAATGAGTGCATATATACATAAGAAGACATGTACAAGAATATTCCTGGCAGTTTTATTCACAATAGTCTTAAATTAGAAGCCACCCAAATGCCCAACAACTGAAGAATGGATAAATTGTAATATATTCATATAATCTTGGCAATCTCAAAAAAATCTGGTATGTGTAAAGCATGGAAAATATCAAAGATATATTGACAAAAGAAAGTTGAAGCAAAATCTACCTATTTTATCTGTTCTACAAAGTTCAAAAGCAGGATAAACTGTACTCCTTAATAGTCAAATTAGTATTTACCTGAGGGGAGACAGGATGTTAAATTGGAAAATATTCTTAGTTTTCTAGGAGTGTTGTATACTTGATCAGTGTGGTAGTTACATGGTGCTTGCTTATATATGTGGGGGGGGGGGTAGGTATATGTACAATTCATCAAGCTGCAGGCATACTTTATTCACCTTTTGTGTCTTATATCACAGTTAAAGACCAAAAGCAAGCAAACAAAAAAAGAACAAAAACATAACCTCCAGTGGCTTTCTATTTTACTCAGAATAATAAAAAAAAATTTAGTAGGTCCCAGAAAGGCCTACAAAAATACAGTTTGTGGTTGTCCCTGTGACTTGTTATCCTTCTCCAATTCGCAGAGTGCTCCAGCCACACTTAACCTTGTCGAGGTTTATCAGAATATTCTCTTCCTTCAATGCATCACATAAAAGCCAAGGACAGGAAGTAAGTTGGGAACCAGAACCAGTCCCAGAAGATTCAGGCAGGACAGCACTTTCAGTTTATTTGTGGAATTGATTGGTCTTTTTGCATCCTTCCCCCTTTTTCCTCTTTCCTCTGGCCAGTTTTTTAGCTTCTGTACCTATATTCACTAGCCCAGTGTCTATACTTGGCTTGTTCCATTTCTGAATTCCTGGAAGAGAGAATTTAATTGACCCAGCTGAGCCTCTGGAGATAGTTTCTAGTGGGTAGGTGTCCACTATCTGCCTAATAACCTACGGCCAGGGAGGGTCATATAGTATAAAGATGTCAAGGTCCTACCTGTGAGGCAAAGGCAATTCTTATAGGAGAGAATAAGCAAGGGAAGACACATATGTTACCTATAGATTAAAAATCGATGTCTATGGTGTTCTAAATTTTCTGTGTTGACCATTGTGTCAATATAGATTCTCTCATCCACTCTTGACTTCACACCTGCCTCACTGTATTGATGTGCCCTCAGGGCATCTTTCTTTAGCAGAGCTCATTCATTTCAAGTGATAATGATCATTCCCATTTCTCATCAAACTGTTTCCAAATCATCGAGGAAAAAAGCCTTTTATGTAATTATTATGTTTGCATGAAAGAAGTGCAAAACTAAATAAGCAAGGATACTGTCCTTGAGGTGCTCACTAGGTGGTGGACAGACAAGGAAAATCACAGTTTCAATGCAATGTGTAAAGGGAATTGAAACAGCTGTGTTCTTATCTCCACGTGCTACTTACCTAATAGTGAAGCAATGGGGAAAAGTAAAGTGGAACCAAATTACTTAGGCATCTTTTATAAAGCTATATAACACAATTACTTGACACAAATAAGCTGTTCCTGTATTTTTATTTTACAGAAGCTGGCTTGATTTTTATCTAGAGATAATGTTTGATTTCTGTCTAAAAGCATAATTCTTAACTTTGTAGATAAGCAGTATATGAAATAAACAATACTTGTACTTCTTACTGTGTGTATGTGTAAAGCTTTTTAATTATAGGGTATTTTGATGTCCTATAATGTAAGTATTTTTATTAATTTTTTAACAAATAAGCATGCAGAAAAGTTGGATTTACAGAACAAGGAACATTTTTTCTGTCCTATTTGAGATTAACTTGACAACCTAATCCCCTATTACACTCCAATACTTTAGTCACACAAACAAGACCAGTATTTGATAGTACTTAGTATTATTTAGAAGTAGAATATAGAGTATTACATAGTATATAGTCTGTGTTTATATATATATACACACACACACACACACATAAACACTATATATATATGTGTGTATATATATATATATATACAGTATATATACTATTTTGTCCTACAAACAAGGACATTCTCCTAAATAACCATAATGTAACCATCAAAACCAGAAAGTTAACATGGATATATTTTACCACGGATATATTTTACCATCTAAAATTCAGGTTCTATTCCAATTTGCCATTTCCCTAATAATGCAATTTATAAATGATGAAGGGGTCTAGTTCAGTATCACTCATGCATTTAGTTGTTAGTTTTCTCTTATCTGTAACAGTTCCCTTATCTTACCTTGATTTCATGGCTTTTACATATTTGAGGATTAAAGTCTAGTTGTCTTGTGGAATAGCTTTTATTTTGCAGCTGTCTGATACTTCCTCGTATTTAGATTCAAACTATTCCTCTTTGGCAGAAGTGTTACAGAAATGATGCTGTGTCTCTTTTATTGTATCTTATCTGGTGATGGGGGGGGTTTCAGTTTGCCCAATTACTGATGATGTTCACTGGGATCACTTGTTTAAAGTGATATCTGTCAGATGACTCAATTCTAAAGTTACTCTTTTTAATCTTTGAAATTAATAAATACTATTTAGAGGGTTACTCTGAATCTATGAAAAATATCCTTTCCTTTTTAAACTTTTAATTTATTTATGTTTTCATAACATTTCAAAACCATTCATGGTTTTTTGTTCAAAGGGCTATTATCATTTATTGTGATGTTCAGATTATTCCCAGATTTGGACAATTTGAACTCATTCATGCTAGCTACTCTGTCCTTTTGATATGTCCCCATTGTTTTTTGAGCACTTTCTTACTTTCTAAAATAAAAATATGTCCCAGGCTTATCATGTACTTTCCCTGTCCAAACCTAGAATAAGCCATTGTCCAAGGAATTCTGATTCTTTTATTAATCAGTCTTCTTGTATGTATCCAATCTCCCATCACTATTTTTACTTCTTCCCCTGGGTGGATGCTATCCTACTCAGGCTCTGAGTTTACATTCCTAGACACTAACCTTCCCAGTTCAATGGGATCATTCCTCACGCTACTTGGACTCCCAACATTGTTTGAATTCTGACTCCCTAAATCTTGCTTTCTCTTCTTCAGTGACAGGATCTTCACTCTATTTAGACTCTGATGCCCTAGTCTGGACCGCTGAGACAACCCCTCACTTCCCCCATGATAGACTATTTGTCCACAGGATAGCTTTAGTATTGAAATGCTCAGGACAGGAAGATGCCTGTACTATACTTTTAATTGGTCAATGAGAATTCTGTGGGCCTAAAAGGAGAAGAAAGTTCTCTGCTGGCACAGTTTAAGGGAAAAGGAAGTGGAAGACAGAATTTTTATTCTCAAGGAGTTTTTCAGGGTAATTGGAGAGACAAGACAACTCATTTTATCTTTAGAATAATTCTGTAAGGCATAGATTAGTATCCTTATCTGAGCACAGCTATTAAGAATATGAACTTATTTTCTTTGAGGGGATAATTTCTCAGCAGTTTTGGAATACTATAAATGGAACTGAAGAGAAAAAGCTAATGTAAGAAATTGGGATGCTAAGCAAATTCTGGAAAGTCACAATGACAAATTACTCTTCTTTTTCTCTGACTTGTTTTGGTTTTGAATTAACGAATAGCATAGATTATATCCTCTAGGGAATAAAATCATATTAATTTACATCATTGTAATACTACTAGAACCCACACAAACCAGGAAAAAAATAGCCATAACATGTCAGCATGATAATTCCACAAGTGGGCCAACTATTTTTGATTTACAAATAGGACATGAAGCCATGTTGGTACCTTTCTTTTGAGTATTAGATAATTTTTTCTGATTATGAATGCTTAAAACCTGGTACAGTAGCTAAGATAAATCTCATGTATTTATAATGCAAGTGGGTGTGAGAATAGGTGGAAGGTAATATGAGTATAAAGCTAACCTATCAGTTGAGAGAGGCTTTAAGCTGTGATTAAGACACACTTGCTGCTGGTGACAAACAAACCTGAAACTTCTTAGGTAAACTGAGGGATATATGTTGGCTTGTGTAACCAGAAATTGCAAAAATAGAAGTGGAAGTGGATAGAAGCAGAACCCTCATGTCATTAGGACTTTTCTTGTTTTCCTTCCATTTCTGGTCTATTACCTAAATGCTCCCCTCCCACTGACCACTTTTCTACAGGATTGTGGAGGGACCACTGGAAGCTCTAGGCTTAGCTTTTTGCAGCTTCATTACCAGAAGAGAAGAGGCTTTTGCCCTCAGCAACACTTGGAAAAGAATTCAGAGAAAGAAGTCTGGGTACATAGTGGTTATTCCAATTTTGGGGACACCGTGTTGGGGTAGAGATACTATGTTTAGTAGTATCTCAGTCTGGACTGAGTCATGTGCTTGTATCTAGGTTATGGGAAATTCAGAGTATCATTATTGTAAGCCCCTATTACAAACAATGATTAATGTGTGAGTGAAATAGTTTCCCTTAGAAAGGGAGGATAGTATAGACCTGGCTGGTGGGGAATTATGGTGAGTCCAGAAGCCATGCCAGTTTGTATTTACTATAATTTCTAAGTAGGTTGCAGTGAATGCAACCTGAACAAAGATAATCTAATTTAGTGCATAAGATATCATTTTGGGGCTCTATATAGCATGAATACTCAGCTACTCAGAGAGTGGATTCATAATAGTGACTAGTCTATTAAAACACTCGCCCAACTAGCAACTGGGGATGTGGATCAGCATACTGTATACTCCCTTACTATACAGATCTTCCTTGACTTACAATGGGGTTATGTCCTGATAAACCCATCATAAGTTGAAAATATCATAAGCTGAAAATCCATTAAAATACCTAATCTACTGAACGTGGTAGCTTAGCCTCATCTTCCTTAAATGTGCACAGAACACATAGTTTAGCCTACAGTTGAGCAGAATCATCTAACACAAAGCCTGTTTTATAATAAAGTGTTGAATATCTCATGTAATTTATTGAATACCATACAGAAAGTGAAAATGGAATGTTTGTATGGATGCAAAATGGTTGTAAATATATCAGTTGTTTATTCTTGTGAGTGAGTGGCTGACTGGGAGCTGTGGCTCATTGCCACTGCCCAGCATCATGAAAGAACTCTGTACCACATACCCCTTGCCCAGGAAAGATCAAAATACAAAGTTTGAAGTACAATTTCTATTGAATGCATATCACTTTTGCACCATCATAAAATTGAAAAATTGCATGTTGAACCATTGTAAGTTGGGGACTATCCATGTGTAATGTTGTATTTTTCCTGTCAGGCAGGTATCAGAAATTGGGGCATGTGGGTGGGTGTCAGTTAAACCTCTGACTCTAGATTTTGGCTGAGGTCATGATCTCACAAATCATAGGATCAAGCTCCTTAGTATTATCTCTCTCCCTGTCTGTCTTCCCCTCCTCCACTCATGCACAGTCTTTCAAAATAAATAGATAAACATTAAAAAAAGACATCGGAAAAACATCAACTCCAATTAAGTGATAAAGTTAGCAGGGGTAAGAAAAATAAGTATGAGTACACTATATAGTGAAATGATATTAATATGGCTTTTCTGCCAGATATGGGAAGGAAATAAAATGGCAATATAATAAAAATATGGACAAATTGGAAAGTCAAACTCAGTGTTAAAGAAAGTTAGCTATAACTTGAGTGGGAAACCAGTTCCAATCAGTTAGATGAATTAAGCAATGGTGTGTTGCAGGAATGCAGGTGTTGCAGGAAAGACCAATCATCTCTAAGGACCTCAACATGTCAGTCTTTGCAGTGAGAAAAGTCAGCCAATAACTGCATTTTTGAGTCTTATGCCCTTGTCCAAATGTTCAGTATGTAAACTTGGCTGCTTAAATGGTGATTCCAACATTTTTGAGATAATAAAATTATTTCTTAGTTCTTTTTTCATCCTGGAAAGGTTCAGACTTATTTTTAGAGATAATAAAGTATATTAAACCCATTAACTACAAATCTTTTAAGTTTAGAAAAATATGGGAATAATTTTTACTTAAATATTTTAAACATTTAAGATACTTTGATATACAACAGAATAATCTTATGATTCCAATTAAAATACACAAGTAATTTTATAGTTAGTAGTTTTAATTTGAAATATAAAAAATGATTTGGATATGTTTATAAACATTAGGAAAATTAAAGTAACTTAATATTAGAATATTTTAAGTATTAGCCAACATTTTGCTTACTAGAAGTATCTGAATTTGGTAAAAGGAAAAAACAAAACAAAACCCTGAATGTATTAAATTTATAAATGCAGTTTGCAATATTTAAGAAATTCAATTTTCTAAGCTAAAATATCTTAAAAGTAATTTTTAGAACTTCTGAGAATAAAACAGAGTACCATAATTTGTAAATTAAATTTAAAAGCTTACGGAGAGACTTCTGGTTCTGGGAAGATATATTCTATCTTCATACTAAGTACAATTAAGAAACCTATATTTTATATATGAAACCAACATCACAAGACTCTGAAAGATGGTTAAAGGTAAGCAGACTGTCTAAGGACTTTGGGGCCTGAGAAAGGACCCTATGTTGATTTCTCTGTGCATGTTTTCCTCACATATACTTGGAGATGAAGAAGCTGGCAACCTGGAAGTATCAATAGGTATGGATAAAAATGTCCTCCAACAAGCCTGTTCTATTTAGCCAAAGGGTCAAGAAAGGGACAATCTCTCAAGACAGAAAACCTTTAAGCAAAACTGCTCTATTCCAGACAAACAACATAGAAAAAAAATGTTACCTCAATTCTACTCCCACCAACAAAGTCAAGTGAAGCACCTAAATTTCCATACTTGCTGGGCTGTACCAAGGTGCTCCACTACTCCTACTAGACATGTGGTAGAGAACGCCGGGTAAGGAACTGACTCCTAGAGAGCACTGCTACTCCTCCCCGGTCAAGTAGATGGAAACTCTTCGGGATCTTTGACTTCAACATTCATTTGGTAGTAATGAGGCACCTCTATTCCTCTTGTTGTCCTGATGTCAGAGGAGCTGAGAGGAGTCATGACTCTCATCCTTACCCACCAGTAATGATGCTACCCAACTGTGGCATCAGTAGAAACCACTTACGAAGCCAGAAGTTCCACTCATCCCAGCAGTAACAAGGAGCTCCCTCCCCAAGAAGGGGAATTTGGACTTCTATTTCCACCTAGTAGTAATGAGGAAGCACCCCTTTTTGCATGCCAGAACAGTGTCAGGAGAAGCCAACTAGAACAAAAGTTTAAATAAAATCCCGAATCCTGTAACTTAGTCCAGAAATGTCCAGGTTTTAATAAAAAATCACTTGCCTTACCAAGAAAGTAAATCTCTAATGGAATGAGAAAAAGGCAATTAATAGATACCAAAACCCAGGTGGCAGAGATGTTGGAATCATTTAACAAGTATCCTAAAGCAGCCATGATAAAATTGTATCAACAAGCAATTACTACATGTTTAAAACAAATTAATAAAAAATCCTAAACCTGAGCAAAGAAGTATAAGATGTAAAGAATAACCAAAAGGAGAGTTTAGAACTGAAAAATATAATAACCAAAATAAAGAGCTCAGCAAATGATCTCAACAGCAGAATGGAGAGGATGAAGGAAAGAAATCAGTAAAATCTGAGATAGAACAATAGAAATTACTCAATCTTAAAAACAGAGAGGAAGTAGATAAAAATAAATGAGCCTGATGGGCTCTAACAACAGAACTAATATTCATGTCATGAGAGTCCCAAAAGAGGAGGATAAAGAGTACAAGGCTGAAAAAAATAATATGTTAAAAAATAAAATAATGGTTAAAATCTTTCCAAATTTGTGAAAAAAAAATTATAACTATAATTTTAGAAGTTGACAAAATGCCAAACAGAATAAATCCAAACAAATCCATGGCAAGACAAATTATAGTTAATGTTCTGAAAACTTAGAGACAAAGAAAAAATGTAAAAAGCAGCCAGAAAAAAATGATGTTTTACTTATAGTAGAAAACAGTTCAAACACACTGCATTTCTCATCTGAAACCACTGAGGTCAGAATGAATTGGTACAAAATATTTCAAATACTGAAGAAAGAAGGAAAAAAAAAAGAACTGCCAATACAGAATCCAATAGCCAGAGAAAATTTCTTTTAGCAAGGAAGAGGAAATCAAAACACTTTCAGATGAAATAAAACTGACAAGAGTTTATTTCCCATAGACTTACCCTAAAAAAGGGCTAACAAAGTTTTACAAAGACTAAGAAAACTATAAAAGAAAGAAGCTTGGAACATCAAGAAGGAAGAAAGAGCATGTTAAAGAAAAATATGGGTAAATGTAATAGATGATCTTTCTCATCTTGAATGTTCTAGTGTTTGACAACTGAAGAAAATTTGTAGCACTGATGTGGTTCTATATGTATCTAGAAGAAACGTTTAAGAAAATTATATTCCAAATTGATGAGAGTAAATGGATGTAAAGGGAAGTAAGCTTTGCACATTAAGTCTAACTAGTAAAGTGATAATGGTTATAGGCTGATAAACTATGTATGTATAGTGTAATACTTAGAGTAACCACTAAAAATGGTATACAAAGAGATTCTCTCAAAAGTACTCAAATTAAATCAAAATGGAACTTTAAATAGTGGTTTAAACATGGTCTAAAAAAACCATGGTAGGATAGAAAAAGTAAAACAGAGAAACAAAAACATAGAGAACAAACAGAAAACAAAAAAAATAACTTGGCAAACTTGAAGAACTATATGCTGTCTCTGAGAAATTGACTGCAAATATAACAATGTAAGCAGTTTAAAAGTAAAAGGATAGAAATAGATGTATCATAAAAAAATGGAGAAAATCAATATGAGTTGATACTCTGAAAAAAAAAAACAGTATTTTAAAGGAAATAAAGGATGCATTACAGACCCTGCATGCATCAAAAAGCTAGTAAGGGAATACTATGAACAATTCTACACCCTATATTTGACAAGTTGGTAACCATTTAGGAAATTAACTTTAATAACTTAAAACTTCACAAACAAAACTACAATATCCACATGATTTCACTAGGGAACTCTACCAAGCTTTAAAAGAATTAATACCAGTTCTACATAATCTCTTCTAAAAAACAGAAGAGGATGGAACTCTCCCCAATTATTTTATGAAGTATTATGCTGACAGCAGAAGCAGACAAAGACAATACAAAAAAAGGAGTATCACCAAGCAATATTCCTCAAGAGTAGATGCAAAATTCCTTAACAAAAAAGCAAATAGAATTCAACAATGTAAAAAAGAATTTTATACCATGCCCAAGTGGGATTTATTCCAAGGATGCAAGGATGGTTCAGTATTCAAAAATCAGTCAATATAATTTACCTTGTTAACCTACTAAAGAAGAAAAATCACATAAACATATCAATTTATGTGGAAAACATTTCCCAAATTTAACACTGATTCATGATAAAAAGTATCAGTGCACTAAATACAGAGGTGGACTTCCTTATCTTGATAAAGAAATGTGACAGCACTTGGAGGTTGGAGGGGTCTCAGCATCATGCCATTCCCCTTGCTCTCAGGGTAAAGTTCAAACTGCTTTAATGTAGGTGACTTGGCCTCCCGTAAGCAGGTCTGTGGGACTACTCTTGTTTTCCAACCAGGCTAACTACCATCTTTCAGTCCTTCCAATGAGGCTTTGAAATAGCATAAGGACTTTGAAATAGCATAATTATAGAGGTAATTTAATTAAAATGAAGTCATTAGGATGGGCTGTAATCCAGTACAATTGGTATCCTTACAAATGAGGACACAGACACACACCAGAGGGAAGACCAGTGAAGGCAAAAGGAGAAGATGATCATGTACATAGAAGAGAGGCCTCCCAAGAAACCAACCCTGCTGATATTTTGATCTTCTACTTCTAGCCTCCAGAAACAGGAGAAAATAAATTTCTGTTGTGTAAGCCACCCAGTCTGTAGGATGTTGCTAGGACGGCCCTTGCAATCTAATACAACACTCAAAACTCAGTAGTAACAAACAAAACAATCCAACTGTAACATGGTCAACACAGATAAATAGACTTTTCACTAAAGAAGACACACAATTGCAAGTAAGACCATGAACAAATGTTCAATATAAGCCACTGGGGAAATGCTAATTAAGACTCCATTGAAGTATTGCAACACACCTCTCAGAATGACTGAAATAAAAAATACTGACAGTGCCAAATACCGGCTTGGATGCAGAACAACTTGATCACTCATAGGTTGCTTTTAGGGATGGAAAATGGTATGGCCATTGTGGGAAACCTTTGTTCACTTTCGTAAAGAACTAAACATCTAATTACCATAAACCCCAGCAATGCACTTCTGAGCATTTATTACAGAGAAATAATTATGTTTACACAAAAAGCCTATACACAAAGTTTGTAGAAGCTTTTTTCATAGTAGCCAAAAATTGTATATAACCTGATTGCCCTTCAATCGACAAATGTTAAAACTGGTACATTTGTACAATGGAATACTACTCAACAATAAAAATGAATGAACTTACTGATGTGTGCAACAACTTGAATGAATTCCCACAGAATTTTAGTGAGTGAAAAAAGCCTGCCTCAAAAACCTACCTATGATTCCATTTTGTAATATACTTGAAATGGCAAAATTCTAGAGATAGAAAAGATATCAGTGGTTGTCAGGGTTAAATAGACAGGGAAAGTGGGAAGAGAAGTAGATGTGGTTATAAAAGGGATCCTTGTGGAGGTGTCCTATAGCTTAGTGGATCAATGTTAATATCCTGACTGATAAAATCTGCTTTTGTTTGGAAGAGGTTAACATTAAGAAAACTCTGATTCACGGGCCTTTTTCTGTTTTATTTTGAGATACCTGCAAATTTATAAGTAGGGAATTCTCCCTGTTGCAGTAGTCTCTTTTATAAAGTCTCTCCTTAGCTAAATGCGTATTTGCTTTTATTTGACAGCCATTATGACAGTTGAAGAATCTCACTTTCAGAAAGACACAGTAAATAGCTCAGATAATATCCTAGCATTTACATTTGATTGGGAGATTTTGATGTGGAAATTGTTTGACCATGTTCCACCTCTTGTTTACTTAAAATTATCATCTGCCCCCAAGTACTGAAAATTGTTGTCTTGTTCCAATTAAAGTAATCAAGTTATGGAGGGGAGAGGAAAACCATTTCAAATTTTGGCAGGTCTGATAACATCCCAAGCTGGAAACAGAGCCATAAGCCAAGTTTTACATATTGTTATTTAGTGGGCACTTCCTCAAACCCACTGCACATTAATTCTTGATCTCAGCTGCTATTCTAAATTAATTTCCAAATATTTTCTTTGATTTGGTCAGGACTGAGTGGGAGTCAGAATAGGCTTCACCTTTAGGGAAAAATCTTCCATGCCTGTATTAGAGCCAGCTAGGAAATTAAGAAACAGACCCTAAGCTAAAAATGCTAAATTTTAGTAAGAGAGCAATTCCATGAAAATGCACACACTGGTCATCTCATATATATGCAGTTTTAAATCTATCAATATCAGTATATTTTAGAAGCACCCTCATTTGTCATCTCCAGGGGCTTTGCAATTGCTCATCAGTTTTGATGATCATGTGAAATGTTGTCAAGGCACTGAAAGTTGGTGAAAATTCCTGTGGACACACACAGACTGTGGGGAGTTTTCATTCACATTCCTAAGTCCTGTGCTTTCTTTTGGCAATTCCATGGGTGTCATTTGAAGGAAAGTATGTTCATAGAAGGTCTATTCACTGAAGGTTCACTATATTCAGCTTCTGTCATGACCAACTTCAAGGAACCTGGAAATATTTCAAGGCTTTCTAGAGGTTACATTCTATACAACAAGATGATCCAGTATGGGTCAACATTTCTAACATCTGAACTGCAGTAGCTTGTTCTCTAAATCCCTCTGCACTTCACTAAGTCCTTCCTTCAAAGGCTTTTCCTACATTATTTTCTCACCTTGTAAGGCACAAATAAAATATTTATTGCATGCAGGCCTCTAAGAGCGGAGATCACCAAGAAGCCCGTATCATGATGTATCATAATTGCTTGTCTTCCCTACAGTCAGGAGTCATCACAGAAGCAACAGCTGTGTGGTCCTAACTAGGTCAGTTAGTACTTGTTGAATGAATGACTAGGAGGGCATGCAGAGGAGGGAGAGGTGCACTATGGGATCTGGACACTGAAACTCTTGTTATTCTACCTTTGCCACTGACTCCTAACTTACGTAAGGTCTGTGGCTTCTCATTTCTGATTTGTTCTTTGGGTAGTCATTTGTTTTATTGTATTTCTACTTTTAAATTGTTAGGTTTTGAAAAATTAGTATGTGAATACTTTCTCCCCCCAAAAATTTGGTGAATGATAGTAAATAATAGATCTCTAAACCTAGTATTCTTTCAATAGCACTTCCCCTCCCCCACGACCAAAATCTTCTTATTCTTTCTCTGGAAGTCTGCAAGTAAGAGTAATGCTGTTATTTGCTTCATATGTATCCTTTTAGAGTACTTTATAAATGTATTTAGGGATAGATGAGAGAGAGAGTTACAGAGAAAGAGTTACAGATAGAGAACAGGGGAAACAAAATATTAGAACATATAGCAGATACTCCCTTATACATAGTAATGCTTTGAGTATTTTTGCTGTCATTATTTTGTTTGGAATGCTAATATTTGATATATTTTGCTGCAAGTTGCTGTTTTAACTTAACAGGATTTTAGGGATTCTCATTCATGGCTGTGTTAATTACACGACATCTGGCTTTTACCACAACTTGTCTCTCACTGACTGATTCCCGTTACCTCTCTTAGTTTCCAGATAACAGCTCCTGTCTCAGACTTCACTCAGGGACACGACCTTAGTGACTAGTGACCTTGATTTATTTCCTATCTTCATTACCCCACCAGTAGACTTCCCATGCCTTTTGCAATAATACAAAATGTTTTGCAGGGTGTAGGCTTTCCCCTCTTCCCTTGTATTATAAATATATAATAGAAAGTAAATACCATTTTTAAGGAAATAAATGTCAAGACCTTTAGAGCATTCATGTATTAAAACAACTGCTGAGTCATGATGTCTTTACCATTTTTCTCCCTTTGATTACATCCAACTGGAAATTCCCATGAAATCTTAAGTAACTTTATAAAATAGATGAAATTTTCAAAGAAACTTTTTCATAGATAGAGCATTCATTTGGGTGCCGAGAAAATGTCACAACAAGAATGGAGATCTTTTTAAAGCTTAAATGGACAGTTATGACTTCCTACAGGAAGATCTTAAGATAGACTCCTTTTTTATAGTTTTGATCATATTTTTAAGTAAGAAAGGTAAAAAAAAATATGGCACTTTGCTATCCTAAATATTGTGGATAAAACTTCTATCAGACATTCTTTTAGAACTTGGACCACTCTGATAAATTATTTAAAACTGAGTTATTAATTTTAAAGGTCAGAAAATTCCAATAAGCTTGGCATTTCTAGACTATATTAGAAAACTAAAATGTGAAAAATAAAATCCAGTAGAATAGAATTTGAAATAATCAGCTTCTCAAAAGATAGATCCTTTACAATTAAAAGGATATAGGTAAATTTTGTACAGAAAATTAGACCAAAGTGTCCAACATCTCACTGTCTGGTTGCAGTTTTGAACAATTGTTATTCAAACTTGCTTATTTATTTTTAATAAACATATTTTAGCATTGTTAATTTTTGTGATCTGTTTCTTAAAAGAGTATTATAAATACTGAAGTATTATAATCTGAGTAGATTGTACAAGATCTGCCAAAGACTAGATACATGCATGGAAATCTCCTAGAAGAGCACCGAGAGTCTCTTTCTGCCCACAAAATCTCTCCTGCAGATGTTCCATGAAGTCTAATGAGCCCATTGTTAGCATCCTGCTTTAAAGTAAATGCCTAGTCTCAAGAGGACTGTTGTGGGAGATACATTTCCTACATATCATTATAGGTCAGATTAATTTTATTTCCTCCTTTGGAAATTAGACTTGGTCCTGAGATAATGGAATACAAAACTGACAACCTTTATTGGCAGGAAAGGCAGGAGGAGTTTGACATGGTGTTTGGCTCCTGGCTTAGCATGATTCCTCAATGGACACAGGCCTGGAGAACATAGGTAATAGAGGCAAAGTGTGTGGGGGGAGGATGGAGTCAGCCAGAGAGCATGGCAGAAATAAGAGTTTGAAAGCATTGATGATCCATTTTAGTATATTACAGTTTGTACTTGGATTGACACTGGATTTTACTAAATATTTTAAAAGTGAAATGAGATATTTACTTCAATCTAGTCATTGGACAGAGCAATGAGAGTATAGGCCTAAATGGCATAAATGGACCCAAAAGAATTATCTAAGATGTGGGGTAAAAAGATATCACAGTGACCTCAAATGCATTTTTAAAATAGAAGCATTCAATTAAATTATTTAATTTAGATATTTAGGTTATAAATTTCTCATAGAGACACAAAATAGCTAGAATAGTAATATGTGATTTTTTGTTGTTGTAGTAGTAAAAACCATCTGTAAGTACTGAGTTGAATTTTGTTACACACTTCCCTATTTTTACAAAATCAATACCAGGTGGCAAATATTCACTGCAACCTATTTGCAAATTCATTGATGGAACTGCGTAGATGTGCAAAAGTTTAATTAAAAATGATTTTTAGTAAAACTATTAAGGGGTGCCTGGGTGGCTCAGTCAATTGGGCAGCCGAGACTCAGGTCACCATCTCAGGTTTGTGGGTTTGAGCCCCACGTCAGGCTCTGTGCTGACAGCTCAGAGCGTGGAGCCTGCTTTGGATTCTGTGTCTCCCTCTCTCTCTGACGCTCCCCTGCTCATGCTCTGTTTCTCTCTGTCTCAATAATAAATAAAACATTAAAAAAATTAAAACGATCAATTCTATTAAGATGTAGAAAGTAAAATTATGAGAATAATAAATAAAAGAGAATTATGTTTTAAATTAAAAGTTTTAATTTTCTTTAAATCTCTTTGACTTGTAAACTCAAACTTGAAATTTTTAATTGCCTTAGAACCTAGAGATTTTTAAGCACCATGCAGGTGATGGTTTTTATTTTAAAATTAATTTTAGAATTCCTACATTATAGCATAACACATATGTGTAGAAATTGCACATACTGAACTTCTTAGAGCTGGCAGAGTTTTCACTAACTGCACACACCTGTGTAACCAGAGCCCAGAGGAATACATTCCTATCACCCTAGAACCACCTTTTCTCCACCCTCCATGCCACTTCCAGTCATTTCTGACCCACCCAGGTGTCCCAACAATAGATCTTGATATCACAGAGTGTAAGACCTTTAGCTTTCTTCTTTATCTTAAAGATTTGCTGAATATTCTTGACCCTTTGCATATACATATAAATTTTTAAATCATCTAGTAAATTTCTGCAAAAAAGATGGATTTTTTTCAATTGAAATTAACACTGAATGTACAGATTAACTTGAAACTTATATCTTTAAATTATTGAGTTTCACAGATTATGAACTTGGTCTATCATGTCATTTATTTATTTACTTATTTATTTTTAAATCTTAACTTTTTTCACTTGCTTATTTTTGATACCTTTATTTCTGGGTATTTGATTTTTTTTAATATTGTAGACTATTTTAAAAATTTATAATATCTATCATAGGTAAAATTAGAATTAATTTTTATGTATTGTCCTCATATCCAAATACCTTGCTAAATTCATTTATTTATTTTAATACTGGTCTACAAATCATTTTGGATTTTTTTTTCATCTTTTATGTAATAATTCTCGGACATTGTCCCCTTCATTGAACTGACTAGGTACTCTTACAGTTTTTAATAGAAGTTGTGATGGTGGGCAACTTTTTCTTGGTTCTTAATTCTAGAGAAAGTATTCAACATTTTACTGTTGAGTAGGTAGTTTGCTGTTGGCTTTTATTTATTTTTTCTATGGATATTTTTGATCAGATTAAGAAAGTTTTCTTCTATCCCTAGTTTCCTAAAGTGGTTTTAGGTTCATTTTTAAAACAATAAATGGATATTGAATTCTGTCATTTTTTTATATCAAATAAAATAATCATATGATCTTTCACATATTTCCGTTAATGTACTAAAATGCATTAATTGATTTATAAATGTTAATATAACATTTTATACCTATCATAAGCTCTTGCTTAAAATGTGTAATTATTTCTGTGTGTCATAGATTCAATTTTTTAATACATTATAAATGATTGCTGCATTTATGTTTGTAATGTAGCGAACGTGATGCAGAAACTGAGGCCAGATATGGAAGTAAAAAAAAGCCTTTATTGGGAGCGCTTCTGGGTAAGGTTCACTGGTCTGAACGGAGAGGGGCCAGAGAAGTCACGCCTGGGAAGGGGTAGCGCGTTTTTTATGGCGTTGGCGGCGGGGGGGCGGGGGGGTGAGTATGAAGTGTTATAGGTGAGTACGTGTCCCATTGTTCAGAGCAGAAAAGTTAGGTGAATGATTCCCTTGAAAGTCCCCAGGTGGGGGAGTGTTGAGGTAGTGAGTGGCTCTTGTTGTCTGGGTGCCTGAAGGTCATACCCACCTCCACTGCCAAACCTCCTGACCTTTTTGGTATGATGGGCGCCGACTCAAATCTGGCTGCTTCCTGCTGGAGAGGGGTGGAGTGGGGTCTCATCGGAGGTCGGGATTTCGGTCAGGAGGCGGGTATAAGGGTGCACTAGGAGCTGATTGTGACACAGGAGACTTCACAGATTCGTTCCTGGAGAAACTTTAAAATGAAAGGAGCCAGCATTAATAAAAGGCAAAGGATTAGGAGGGGCTTAGAATTGTCACTAACCAGGTTAGGAGAGTGGAGTGCCACCAGTTAGGCATGGGGTTTGGTTGCTGTTGGCGACATTGGAGGTCCTCCTTGAGTGTTGTGAGGGCATCGATGTTGGTTTTGACCACCCCGGATTCATTGATGTAGTAGCAACATTCTTCCTGCAGAAAAAGGCAGGTTCGCCCTTTGTTTGCGGTGAGAAGATCAAGGGCACGGCGATTTTGGAGGGCCACTTGAGCGACAGAGGTGATCTGGCATTGGAGGGACGCCAAGGACTCTGCTGATGCCTCAACTGCCAGCTGAAGTTTTTCAGCGAGGTCCCTAGAGGTGCTGGTAGAATGAATGAGAGCCCCACTATGCAGCCCTACAGCCACCAGAGATGAAGCCAGAGAAACCCCTACTATGACGGTTGGAAAACTGCTCTTTTGGATTGAGTTGGGGCTGGGTGTGGTGAGGAGAGGAGGAGAAATTCAACTTTGCAGTATAGAGTGTGTTGGGGAACCAGGGAGAGGGGAACACACAAGAGAGTTTGATTTGAGCTGAGTGTTTTGGAAAGGGTGCCGTTACACCAAAAGAATCCTCCGGGAGAAGCATAGTGGGGGGCAGGGTTGGTGAGGGTGGTGTTCCAGATGGCCGGGTTGGGGGTCAAGTAGCAGATAGGAAACTGTAGAGTTAGGGGGTTCTAGAGTAAGGGGATATTTTGAAGGTTAGTTTGAGATGGCATAGAGGTGGGTGCTGGAGAAATGGAGTTAAAAGGCAGGAGCAGGGGGACCGCAATTAAGGGAGGGCGATTTAAAGCAGCACACATAAAGCAGTTGGAGAGGTTTGTCATGCCTGTGATATTGGCTAATTGGGTTTTCCGGCAAATTAAGGCAAGTCAAGAGAAGGGGTCTCTTTAGCAGCCTGGTACAGGGGTTTAGTCAGGATGGCAGAATTGGGAATCCAGTGTCGAAAGAACCCTACCAGTCCCAGAAAGGAAAGGATCTGATCTGTGGTTTGGGGTGTTGGAGATCCCAAAGAAGTTGGATGTGATAGATGGTGAGTTCTTTGGAGGTGGGGGTTAGGGAAATTCCTAGGTGTGTGACAGTGGGAGTACATAGTTGTGCCTTAGATGGAGAAGCGCAGTAGCCCCGTGTGCCCAAAAAGTTTAGGAGAGTGGTGGTCCCTTTTTGAGAGTGACGAAGAGAAGGGCTACAGAGTAAGAGGTCATTCACGTACTGGAGGAGGGTATTTGGCTCTAGATCACAGGAAGTGAGGTCTCCGGAGAGGGCCTATCCAAACATGTGGGGGCTGTCTCTAAAACCCTGTGGAAGGACCATCCAAGTAAGCTGACCAGAGGTGCAGGTATTCGGGTCCTCCCAAATGAAGGTAAACAGAAAGTAAGAGTCTAGGTGTAGAGGCACCATGAAGAAGGTGTCTTTGAGATCAAGGACGGTAAAGTTTGTGGTGGAAGGGGGAATGGGAGAGAGAAGGGCATAAGGATTGGGGACTACCGGGTATAGGGGCACTACTGCCTCATTTATGAGGCGGAGGTCCTGGACCAGCCGGTAGGCCCCTGAGGCTTTGTGGACAGGGAGAATGGGGGTATTGTAATGGGAGTTAGTAGGAATAAGGAGCACCTGTTCTAATAGGCAGGTAATGATAGGCTTAAGGCCCTGTCTGTGGGTTTCTGATATGGGGAATTGGGCCTGCGAGGGAAAGCCAGCTCCCTGTTTAAGGTGAAGGTGGATAGGTTGGTGGTGAGTGGCGACCACTGGTTTGGAAGTGTCCCAAACAGAAAGGTTGACAGGGTTGGGGAGGGAAGGGATGTGAGAGTCGGGATCTGGAGAGAGAGAAGAGGCATCAGTAAGAGTGGTTTGAGCAGAAAGGGGGCGGATACAAACAGAGGCCCCCAGTTTTGGAGGAGATCACGTCCCAGGAGAGGAATGGGACATGACGGAATAACAAGGAAGGAGTGAGAGAAGGGGAATCCATCGAGTGAGCAAGAAAGTGGAAGGGTTTTAACTGGGCAAGAGGAGGTGCTGTCAATCCCCACTACTGAGACTGGTGAAGGGAGAGTAGGGCCTGAGTGAGACTGAGACGGCAGGACAGAAAAGATAGCCCCCATGTCCACAAGGAAGGAAATGGACTTACCCGCTACCTGGAGCATTACCCTGGGCTCGGCAAGAGTGAGGGGGGTCCCCGAGTCCAGGCTTCGTCAGTCATCTGCCAACCCGAGGAGTTCGAGTGAGAGGATTGTCTGGTCAAATGGTCCATGGCATGGAGGCGCATGATCTGACTGAAGGACAATGTGACTTCCAGTGCCCCATCTGTTGGCAGGCCGGGCAGGGCCTGGTTGGGGTCCCTGGGTTGGGGCATTGGTGGGCCCAGTAGCCCTCGTTACCACATTTGAAGCAAGCCCCTGGCGGGGTGGACTTTGTGGGGACACCCATTTGTTGGCCCCTAGGGCCTGCCAGCCTCAGGGCTGCCACCAAGGCCTGGGTTTGGAGTGTTACCTTCTGTTTTATGTGAACCTGGTGACAGGCTTCAGCTGTCTCCTCCCAAGCATTAAAGACTTTAAATGCCATTTTCACCAAGTCCTGTATTGGGGTTTGGGGGCCCTCTTCTGCCTTTTTTAGCTTTTTATGTATGTCTGGAGCTGACTGGGTAATGAAGTGGGTAGCAAGAACCATGGATCCTGTAGGGGAAGTGGGATCAAGGCAGGTGTATTGAGCGCCTCAGTGAGGCCATTGAGAAAAATAGCAGGGTTTTCCTCAGGGCCTTGTAAGATTTCCCTTAGCTTATCAAAATTGACCACCTTGTTGGAGGCGGCCATCATGTCCTGCCTGATAGTCCCATCCAGGGTCTGCTGCCAGGACGGTGAGGGCCCCTACTGGCATAGTGGGGTCTATGAGGTGGGTCTGGTCCACATGGTCCCGGGCTGCTGCCAGGATGCGGTCTCGCTCTTCGGGGGAGAGGGTGGATGCCTGGATGACAAAAATGTCATGCCAGGTGAGGTTGTATGCCTGGGTGAGGTAGTGGACTCTTTAATATAGGCTGCAGGATTAGTGGAAAAAGACCCTAAGCGCTTTTCTATTTGGGATAAGTCCTGGAGAGAGAAGGACGTGGACCCGGACCACGCCTTCAACCCCAGCAACCTCTGTAAGAGAGCAGAGGTTAAGGTCTGGGGTCATTTGGGAGTGGGTTTGGGTGGCCACGGGTGGGGAGTCAGGGGTTGCATGGGGCTGGTAGAGGAATGAGGGGGTATGGAGGTGGGTGGTGTAGGTAGTGGTGGGGCAGATTGTAGAGGGGGGAGTTGAAGGAGTTGGGGGATCAGGACCAGGGTATGGGGGTGGCGTAGGGCAGAGAGGGGGAAGTGACAGAATTTCAGGAGGGTCGGAGAGAGGTAACGGAGTGGTTTTGGCCTCTCTGGTAGGGGATTGAGGAGTTCTGGCCAACAGAACTTGGGTCGTGAAGCACGAGGAGCAGAGGGAGGGGTAAGAGCATAGATCCCAGAAGGCCTGAATATATGGGACCTCAGGCCATTTAGCCGTCCTCCAACAGAAATTGTCCAGATCCGTTAAAATTTTGAAGGTCCCCTCGGGTGGCCATTAAGACTGGTTGTCTAGTTTGTACTGGGGCCAGGCCTCAGTGGAGAAAAAGATGAGGCATTTAAGCCTAAGATCCTGCGAATCCCAACTGGTTGAAATTAACAAGAAGGCAACCCAAGGGGGTCTTTGGGTAGAATTTAGAATGAGTTGTTCCCATGGTCTTTTCACCCAGCAAACAGAGACAGATGACAGGCGTCCCGGAGTCTGTGACTCCGTTTGCCGATGGAGGAGAGAGAAAGGGAGAAGTGGAGGACTAAGGACGTCTCCCCAGTCGACCAGGCTCGGAGTCAGAAATGACGGGGGATATTCCTGACTCGGCCATGCTTGCGGACAGGGGTCCCTGGAGAGGGTGGGAGACCAGGGAAAAAATTAGCCAACTGTCCCTTTAAAACAGGGAGGGTAGACAAACAAACAAACAAGGAAGGAGGAGGGGTCAATCAGTTTGCCCGCCTGGCCGCTCCCCTTGTGGGGAATTAGGTGCCTCTAGACTGGCCGGTAGGTATAAGCCCCTGACACGAATCAGGCCTGGGTCTGATTCTGCCTTGAGTCCTATGAGGTCACCACGGACCTCATGTCTCCTATGGAGACAGACTCCATAGGAGAAAATCCGGTGGAGTCACACAAACACACACACATGCCATTCATACATGCTCTTACCCTGTCAAAAATATTTGGAGAGGTGAGGTCTTTGTTGAGAGAGAGGAGTGGCCCCTGATCGAGGCTGGGGACTCAAAACTCCTCCCGGATTTCGGCACCAAATGTAATGTAGTGAACACGCGATGCAGAAACCGAGGCCAGGTATGGAAGTAAAAAAAGCCTTTATTGGGAGCGTTCTCAGGTGAGATTCACCGGTCTGAATGGAGAGGGGCCAGAGAAGTCACGCCTGGGAAGGGGTAGCGCGTTTTTTATGGCGTTGGCTGGGGTGGGGGTGGGGGGCAGTTATGAAGTGTTCCGGGTGAGGACGTGTCCGTTGTTCAGGGCAGATAATTTAGGTGAATTGTTCCCTTAAAAGACCCCGGGTGGGGGAGTGTTGAGGTAGTGAGTGGCTCTTGTTGTCTGGGTGCCTGAAGGTCACACCCGCCTCTGCGGCCAATGTTTATGAGAGTTATTGGTCTATAATTTTCCTTTCCTATGGTATCATTCTCAGGTTCATAAAAATGTTAGGAATTCTATTTTTTTATTCTCCGGAAGAGTTCGAGTAATATTTATGATATTTATTTCTTATCTAAATAAATTGAATCAAAGGCTTTAACACCAGAACTATGTCTGAGCATCAGAAACCCTGGGATAAGTATACTGTTTGGATAGAAAAGCTTCTATTTAGAGACTATAGTACTGCAGGAGGAAGGACAGAGTGAAGAGAGGAAGATGCTAAGAAGTTAGAGCTTCTGTTTGAATTCGAAGGCAATTCTTTTGTAGTAAATCATCATAATGATTGCAAAAGAATCTTTACAGCATTCTGAAGGCTTTGAAACCCATATCTCATTTTCAGGAAAAGGAGAATAATTACTAATTGCACCTTTAGAATTTGTAACTACCAGTTGCTATGATTTGCAAAATATTACAAAATGTTTGAACTTTTGTAGGTCATGTTCCCTATTCTTCACTTTTTTCATCTGAAAAATGTAGATAATAGCAGTACCTTTCTCATAGTAATGTTGAGTAAATAAATACAAACAAATATATATGTATGCCTGTAATATAGAGAGTGCTCAGTAAGTTGTATAAATCATTAGTTTTATTAGCTATTGAAATCATGAATTTCTTCATGGCAAAAATGTCTATTTTATATATATATATATTTCTATCAGTGTCTATTTGAATATTTGGTACCTAATCATTTCTAAATAATATTGAAAATAAAAATGAAAATGTGTATATGGAGTATTTTGCTTTTAAAAAGTGAGTTTCATTAGTGTTAACTTCAGAAAACCAATAAATTCTTTTCACATTTATAGACTACAGTATCTGATTCAGGTCAAGTAAAAATTCCACCCAACTATGTGATACAAATCTCTTTAAATCTTCTGATTCTTGATTTCCCCCTCAGAAGCATGAGACAATGATTGTATCAATTGAAAAGGTTTATTGTGAGAGATTAGACGTAGTGGATTTGAAATTAATATTTAAGCTAGCAAATACTGGGCTCTCATGCGCATTCAATTCATTTTTATCATGGTAAAAGGAGAAAAAAAACCTTCTGATCCCAAAGATGATATTTTGCTGTAAATTATTTATTACATGTCTTCAGCTTTCTATGCATTATGTCAAACTATGGACAAAATAGCTTGAAACAATTGGAAGTCCTTGTCTCATCAAGATTTGTCTCTGGCTGCATGGTGGAGATAGGGTAAATGTTGAGATTTCAAAAAACAAAACAAAACAAAACAAAACTTTTTTTCCTCTTTAGGATCCAACAATTCTGTATATTTCTCAGTGCTCACTAAGATAAGTGCACTCTTACCCCTTTATCTATTTCACCTATTTTTCCTTCCCACCTCACGTCTGGCAACCACCTGTTTGTTCTCTGTATTTAAGAGTCTGGTTTTTTGTTGTTGTTCGTTTGTCTTTTTTTTCTTTGTTCATTTGTTTTGTTTCTAAAATTCTACATATCAGTGAAATTATACGGCGGTTGTCTTTCTTTCATTGGCTTATTTCACTTAGCATTATACTCTCTGGTCCATTCATTTGTTGCAAATAACAAGATTCCATTCTCTTTTATGGCTGAATAATATCCCATCATGTATATATACTGCATCCTCTTTATCCAGTCATCTAGGGATGCATACTGGGCAATTTACATATCTTGGCTATTGTACATAATGCTGCAATAAGCACAGGTGTGCATATATCTCTCCAAATTAGTGTTTTTGTTTTCTTTGTGTAACCATCCAGTAGCGGAATTACTGGATCATATAGTAATTCTATTTTTAATTTTTTTGAGGAACTTCCATACTGTTTTCCACAGTGACAGCACCAGTTTATATTCCCACAAACAGTGAACAAGGTTTTTTTTTCCACATCCTCACCAAGATTTGTTGTTTCTTATGTTTTTTATTTTATTTTAGTCATTTTGACAAGTGTACAGTGATATCGTAGCTAAGTTCATACTCAATGGTGAAAAACTGAGAGTTTTTTTTTTCTAAGATCTGGAAAAAGACAAGGATGTCTACTTTCATCTTTTTTATTCAATATAGTACTGGAAATCCTAGCCACAGCAATCAGACTAGAAAAATAAATAAAAGGCATCTAAATTGGTAAGAAAGAAGTAAAAATTTCACTATTTGCCGATGACATGCTCTTGTATATAGAAAACCTCAAAGATTCCACAAAAAACTTCTAGAACTGGAAAATGAATTCAGTAAAGTCACAGGGTACAAAATTAGTATACAGAAGCTATTGTGTAGTGTATAGAAATATACGAATAACGAAGTAGCAGAAAAAGAAATTAAGAAAGCAATCCCATTTACAGTTGCACAAAAAAGAATAAAACGTCTAAGCATAAACTTAATGAGGCGAAAGGTCTGTACTCCAAAAACTGTAAAACATTGATGAAAGAAATTGAAGATAACACAAACAAATGGAAAGATATTTATTCCATGCTCATGGAACCAATACTGTTAAAATGTTCACACACAGATTTTATGCAATACCTATCAAATACCAACAACGTTTTTTAACAGAATTAGAAAAAATAACCATAAAATTTGCATGGAACCACAAAAGACTTGAATAGTCAAAGCAACCTTGGAAAAGGAGAACAAAGCTGGAGGTATCACAATCCCATATTTCAAGATACATTGAAAAGTTGAAGAATGGTTCTGGCAAAAAAATAGACACACAGATAATGGAACAGAATAGAAAGTCTATAAATCCATATTTACATGGTCAATTAATCTACAACAAGGGAGGCAAGAATGATGGGGAAATGACAGTCTCTTAAATAAATGGTGTTGGGAAAACTGGACAGAATTCAGAACTCATTCATGCAACAGAATGAAACTAGACCACTTTCTTACACCATACAGGAAAATAACCTCAAATGGATTACAGATCCAAGAGACCTGAAGCCATAAAACTCCGTGAAGAAAACAGTAATTTCTTTGACATTGGTCATAGAAACATTATATCTTTGTCTCCTCTGGCAAGGGAAACAAAAGTAAAATTAAAATATTAGGACTACATCAAAATAAAAAGCTTTTCACAGCAAAATAGACAAACTATAAGGCAACCTACTGAATGGGAGAACATATTGGCAAATGATATATTCAATAAGGGGTTAATATCCAAAATATATAAAAAAAAACTTACGAAAATATATAACTCAACACCAACACCTCTCCCCTCCCATAATCTAATTAAAATACACAGAGGGGAAAGATAGCTGTGGAGTAGGAATACCCTAGCCTCATCGCGTCTCATAAAAACAACTAAGTAACTATCATATCATGCTAGATACCTCAGAAGCCAACCTGAACACAGACAGAAAAAACTCCACAAAGAGAGATGAAAGGCCACATCAAAGAAGTTAGAAGTGCAGAGATGCAGTTTAGGAGAGAAACAGATCATGGGTGCTGCAGAGGGGAGTGAGCAATGGTCATGGAGAAGGGTGAAAAAGTGGGGGCACACAGGGGATTGAACAAGAAGAACCTTTTACCAAAGCCATTGACCTGGAAAATGAGAGGCTGAATTTTGTGAACTCTTGCAACCAGTAAGGCTTAAAGCCTGAAGTTTTAAAAGTCAGCACACTTGGAATAGAGCCTACAAGGCACTGCCCTGCTCCTGGAGAGAAGGCAAGCAAAGAACTCAGGGGAAGACACTGTGGAAACAACAATCTGAAAGTCCCTGGAGCACACTGTGGGGAGATTGTTCACTCTTCTCAGAATGTGTCCCTGAGAGGCAGCATACATGGAGATGCTACCCCAGGAACTAAGGAGTTGGCTGGCACCATTTCTATTCCTGCCTCTCAGCATAGCACAGACCAGCTGAGGGAAACAGCTCAACACCAACACTGGCTGCCTAACTTGCTTACACCAAACCCCACCCACTGTACTGTGGCAGGACTGACCTTCTCAGTCACACTTGCCCTAGTCCTAGCACAGCAGGCTCCGAGCCCAGAAGACCAGCACAAATCCCTGCTTGCACCACTTTTCCTAACCAGATAATTCTGCAGGATTGCAGTTCTGGTGGATTTGGTATCAGATCCCATTTCACAAGCAGACCAGAGCACACCTAGTTAAAACTCACCACATTCAGGCCAGGGACCAAACATTGCCCCCAAAAAGCAAGGAGAGTCTCTACAGATGACTGACATGAAAGATAGTGCAGCCAGAACACAACAGGACAATGTATGCATCACACACGACAGACACTCAGTGAAGTGCCAGGCCATGGGCACTATTTAACCTCCTCTTCATAAGGCTATTACTTTTAGGAGCAGGAGATATAACTGGCTTCTCTAACATACATAAGGAGGCAGAGACTTAGAATACCAAGATGGAGGAATTCATCCCAAATGAAAGAACAAAATAAGCCCATAACTAGAGATCTAAGTGAAACACATATAAGCAATATGCCTGATGGAGAATCGAAAGCAACCATCATAAATATACTCAGTGTACTCAGTGGGCTCTAGAGAAGAATGGAAGACATCAGTGAGACCCATATTATAGAGATAAAAGAGTTAAAAAAGAATCGGTCAGAAGTGAAGAGTGCAATAAACGAGATTGGAAACAGGTAATGAACAACAGGCTGGAAGAAGCTGAGGAATGAATTAGTGAAGTAGAATACAAAACAATAGAAAATAATGAAGCTGAACAAAAGAAAGAAAGAAATATGCAACATAAGAATAGACTTAGGGAATTCAGTGACTCCCATCAAATGTGATAACATTCATATTTTAGGAGTCCCACTAGAAGAAGAGAGGAGACAGAAAATTTATTTGAAGAAATAATACCTGAAAACTTCCCTAATCTGGGAAAGCAAGCAGCCATCCAGATTCCAGATTCAGGAGATGCAGAGATCTCCCATCAAAATCAACAAAAGCAGGCCAATGCCAAGATGTACATTGTAATTAAATTTCCAAAATATAGTGATAAAGAAAATCTTGAAAGCAGCAAGACAAAATAAGTCCTTAACTTACAAAGGAAAACTCAAAAGGCTAGCTGGAAATTTTTCAACAAAAACTTGGCAAGCCAAAAGGGAGTGGCATGATATATTCAAATTGCTGGATAGGAAAAATCTGCAGCAAAGAATATTCTCTCCAGCAAGACTATCATTCAGTACAGAAGGAGAAATAAAGGGTTTCCCAGACCAACAAAAATTAAAGGAGTTCAGGACCACTAAGTCAGCCCTGCAAGAGTATTAAAGGGGAATCTTTGAATGGAAAGGAGAGACCAAAAATGACCAAGATAAGAAACGATCAGAAAAAATCTCCAGAAACAATGATAAAACAAGTAATGAAATGGCAAAAAATACATTTCTATAAGTAATTAATTTGAGTATAAATGGACTAAATTCTCCAATCAAAATATATAGGGTGTGTCAGAATGGATTAAAAATAAAACATGATCCAGCTATATTCTGCCTATAAGAGATTTATTTTAGACCTAAAGACACCTGTAGATTGAAAGTGAGGAGGTGAAGGAATATTTATCACACAAATGGATGTCAGAACAAAGCTGGAGTAACAACACTTACATCAGACGAACCAGACTTTAAAACAAAGACTGTAAAAAGAAATAAAGAAGGGCATTATATAATCATAAAGGGGACAATCCAACAAGAAGATATAACAATTATAAATATTAATGCACTTACAACAGGGGATCACCCAAATGTATAAAACAATAGCAAACATAAAGGAACTAACTGATAATAATACAATAATGGTAGGGGACTTTTGACACCCCACTCACACAGTGGACAGATCATCTAAATGTAAAATAAACAAGGAAACAATGGCTTTGAATGACACACTGGACCAGATGACTTAACAATATATTCAGAATATTTCATCCCAAAACAGCAGAGTACACATTCTTGTCAAGTGTACATGGAACATTCCCCAGAATAGATCACATATTAAGTCATAAAACAGGCCTCAACAAATACAAAAATATTAATATTATACCATGCACCTTTTCTGACCACAACACTATGAAACTAGAGGTCAACCACTGGAAAAGATTTGGAAAAACCACAAATACATGCGAATACATGGGGGTTAAACAACATGCTACTAAACAATGAATGAGTCAACCAGGAAATTAAAGAATTAAAAAAAAATACATGGAAACAAATGAAAATGAAAACAATGGTCCAAAACCTTTGGGATGCAGCAGATGCAGTCTTAAAAGGTAAGTACATAGCAATACACGTCTACCTCAAGAAGCAAAAAGAATTTCAAACAACCACCTAAACTTACATCTAAAGGATCTAGAAAAAGAACAATAAAAGAAGCCTAAAGCCAGCAGAAAGAAGGAAATAATAAAAGAGCAGAAATAAATGATATAGAAACTAAAAAAAAAAAAGAACAGGAGCTGGTTCTTTGAAAAAATTAGTAAAATTGATAAAGCTTTAGCTAGACTTCTCAAAAAGAAAAAAAAGGACCCAAATTAATAAAATCACAAATTAGAAGAAATAGCAAACAACAGCACAGAAATAGAAACAATTACAAGAGAATATTATGAACAACTATATGACAACATATTGGATAACCTGGAATAAATGGATAAATCCCTGAACACATATAGGCTATCAAAACTGAAACAGGAAGAATTAGAAAACTTGAACAGGTAAATAACCAGCTAACCAGCAAAGAAATTGAATCAGCAATCAAAGAACTCCTATCAAACAAAAGTACACGCTCAGATGGCTTCACAAGTGAATTCTACCAAAAATTTAAAGAAGGTAGTTAATACCTATTCTCAAACTATTCCAAAAATAGGAAAGGAAGGAAAACTTTCAAATTCACCTGATGAGGCCAGCATTATCTTGATACCAAAACCAGATAAAGATTCCACTAAAACAGAGAACTATAGTCCAATATTCCTGCTTAACACAGATGCAGAAATGGTCAATAAAATACTACCAAACTGAGTCCAAAAATACATTAAAAAATTATTCACGGTGATGAAGTGGCACATATTTCTGGGTTTCAAGGGTGGTTCAATATTTGCAAATCTATCAATGATACACCACATTAGTAAAACAAAGGATAAGAACCATGCGATCATTTCAATAGACACAGAAAAAGCATTTGACAATGTACAACATCCATTCATGATAAAAACCCTCAATAAAACACATTTAGAGGGAACATACCTCAACATAAGAAAGGGAATATATTAAAAACCCACAGTTAATGTCATTCTCAATGAGGAAAACTTGAAAGCTTTTCCTCTGTAGTCAGGAACACGACAGGGATGTCCACGCTCACCACTGTTATTTAACATAGTGCTGGATGTCCTAGCCACAGCAATCAGACTACAAAAAGAAATAAAAGGCATCCAAATAGGCCAAGAAAAAGTAAAACTTTCATTATTTACACAAAGAATACAAAAATACTAAATCAAAGGGATACATGCACCCCAATGTTTACAGGAACATTATCTATAGTAGTCAAATTATGAAAACAGCCCAAGTGTCCCGCAAATGACAAATGGATAAAACGAAGTGGTGTGTATAAACAAAGGAATGTTACTCAGCCATAAAAAAAGAATGAAATCTTTCCATCTGCAACAACATGGAGAGAACTAGAGTATATTATGCTAAGCAAAATAAGTCAGAGAAAAATACCATTTGATTTCACTTATATGTGGAATTTAAGAAAGAAAACAAATGAGGAAAGGAAAGTAAAAATAGAAAAGGCACACCAAGAAACAGATCCTTAACTATTGAGAACAAACTGATGATTACCAGAAAGTAGGTGGGTGTGGGGATAGGTTAAATAGGTGGTGGGGATTAAAGAGTGCACTTATTGTGATGAGCACAAGGTGATGTATGGAAGTGTTAAAGTACTGTATTGTACACCTGAAGCTAATATAACAAATGGCTAAAATAAAAAACACAAGAAATAGTAAATGTTTGTGAGGATAGGGAGAAAAGAAGCCCTTGTGCACTGTTGGTTGGAGTATAAACTGGTGCTGTCACTGTGGAAAACAATATGGAAGTTCCTCAAAAAATCAAAAATAGAATTACTATATGATCCAGTAATTACACTACTGACTGTTTATACAAAGAATACAAAAATACTAATTTAAAAAGATATGTGCACCTCGATGTTTATTGCAGCATTATTTACAGTAGTCAAGATATGGAAGCAACCCAAGTATCCATCTATAGTTGAATGGAAAAAGAATATATATAGTGTGTGTGTGTGTGTGTGTGTGTGTGTGTATATATATGTATATATATATATACATATATATATACACATATATGTATATATATACAGTAGAATTTTATTCAATGGAAAAAAAAGAATTTTAAAGACATTTTTCCTGTCCTTATATATTATCTGACTTTGAAATCCTTAATCCAAATCTTACATTGCCTTGTTTTCAGGCAGAGTTCAAGAATAGAGGAAGAGATGTTTAAATCTCTATTGCTCATAGTAGCAATTAAATAATAAGTTATTGGTGTCTTTCAGTTCTAGGAAAAACAACAGCTTTTCAATAGTGAAGCTCAAAGAACAACGGAGAAAGGGTTCTCACCATTAAATATTTCATTTTTATGTCATTTAAAAAGGATTATTCCTAGGAAAGTAAATATTAACTTTAATAATAATAGGTGTTATATGTAAAATAATGAGGAACATTTGAAGAACTAGACAAAATAAGAATATATTTTTGTCACAAAAATTATCAAATGAGAGGATTGTGTTCCACTGAACTTTAAATTCCACCCAGTCAAACAAATTCTATAAAAATACTATATTCAGTAAGTCAAGGACAGAGTATTCTGTGACTTGGGAATAGAAGACATTTTTTTTCTGGGACAATTTTTTCTGCATAAGAGTTGCATAAATCCTAGCTAATCCATCAAACAGCTATTGTGCGTCCTCTTTGCCTTTTCATTTTATGGGCTATTCTGGCATATGGAACTACAAACTATGTTCTATGTCTTTAAGCAAATGTTTACCCATTTATTTTAAACCTTCTGAAGAATGAATGAATTTATGGGCATTTCATTAAAAGGTATAATATTGTCAATATGGAAAATATATTTAGCAATATTCCCTTAGATATGTATTCCTCTCAGTGACTGTAGATGCTATTTGCTAAATGAAAAGTAACACATTGCTTCCATTCTGGTGTTTACTGAATTTCTTTTGTTTAAGAGGCAGAAATCCACAAAACTGAGTTAATAATAAAATGTAACCTAGAACTGCCTATGCATTGTACGCAAGTTTAAATATCTTTTATTTTTGAAAGCCATTAGCTTGTACTTTGGTTTTGGTACAAATAGAACTTTTAACATGGAGAATCATAGGAAGTCTTGTTAACCTATTAAATTTGAAAGAAAAACTCTATATGTAGATGAATAGCAACAAATGTAATGAAACATACTTCACCAGAAAATCAGAAATTAAAAAAATGATGGTAGGCTAGTCAGAGACTGAATTCTAGCAAACTCAAATTTCTTTATTCTATTGTAATTGTAATATTGTACATTATGGTTACACTCTATTAGGTCACATTCTGTAGTTTCTGGTACATAATAGGTGCTCAATATACAATTGTTGGATAAGTTTTAAATAATCTATTGAAAAATAATTTAATGAAATTCAGATCCTTGAGCCTTTGTTCCTGTAAAGGAAAGCAGTATTAGAGCAACTACCTTGTAATATATTTGTCTTCCTAAATACTTTGTAACTTCCCTTTTATTTAATAAGAATCTTACTTGTGTGAAAATAATACAAAGGATTCCTATGGACTTGTTACCTAGTTTTCCCCAATGGTAATACCTTCTAAAACTTATCACAATGTCACAACCAGGATATAGGTATCAATACAATCAAGACACAGAACATTTTCAACACCACAAGGCCTCTTCTGCTGCCTTTTTATCATCATATCCATTCACCCTCACAATAACACTTCTCCTATACACTGGCAACCCTTAATCTGTCCATTTCTATACTCTTTTCATTTCAAAGAGTGTTTTATTAGCACAATTGTATAGTATATACCCTCTCTCCATATTTCTTTTATTTTTTATTTTTAATAACTTTATTTTATTTTTTATAGCTTATTGTCAAGTTGATTTCCATACAACACTCAGTGCTCATCCCAACAAGTGCCCTTCTCCATTTTCCCCTCTCCCCCACCCCCATCAACCCTCAGTTTGTTCTCAGTATTTAAGAGTCTCTTATGGTTTGCCTCCCTCCCTCTACTTACCTGTTTTTTTCCCCTTCCCCTCCCCTATGGTCCTCTGTTAAGTTTCTCCTGTTCCACATATGAGTGAAAACATATGGTATCTGTCCTTCTCTGCCTGACTTATTTCACTTAGCATAACACCCTCGAGTTCCATCAACATTGCTACAAATGGTCAGATTTCATTCTTTCTCATTGCCATGTAGTATTCATTGTATAGATAAACCACATATTCTTGATCCATTTGTCAGTTGAGGGACATTTAGGCTGTATCCATGATTTGGCTATTGTTGAAAGTGCTGCTGTGAACATTTGGGTACATGTGACCCTATGCATCAGCACTCCTGTATCCCTTGGGTAAATCCCTAGCAGTGTGATTGCTGGGTCATAGGGGAGTTCTATTGTTAATTTTTTGAGGAACCTCCACACTGTTTTCCAGAGGGGCTGCACCAGTTTATATTCCCACCAACAGTGTAGGAGGGTGCCCATTTCTCCACATCTTCACCAGCATCTATAGTCTCCTGATTTGTTCACTTTAGCCACTCTGACTGGCATGAGGTGGTATCTCAGTGTGGTTTTGACTTGTATTTCCCTGATGATGAGTGACGTTGAACATCGTTTCATGACGTTGACCATCTGGATGTGATTTTGGAGAAGTGTCTGTTCATGTCTTCTGCCCATTTCTTTACTCCATTGCTTTTTTGGGTGTGGAGTTTGGTGAGTTCCCTATAGATTTTAGATACTAGCCCTTTATCCAATATGTCATTTGCAACTATCTTTTCCCATTCCATCGGTTGCCTGTTAGTTTTATTGATTGTTTCCTTTGCCGTGCAGAAGCTTTTTATCTTGATGAAGTCCCAATAGTTCATTTTTGCTCTTGATTCCCTTGCCTTTGGGAATGTGTTGAGTAGGAAATTGCTGCGGTTGAGGTCAAGGAGGCTGTTTCCTGCTTTCTCCTCTAGGGTTTTGATGGTTTCCTGTCTCACGTTCAGGCCCTTCATCCATTTTGAGTTTATTTTTGTGTATGGTATAAGAAAGTGGTCTAGTTTCATTCTTCTGCATGTTGCTGTTCAGTTCTCACAGCACCACCTGTTAAAGAGGCTGTCTATTTTCCATTGGATACTCTTTCCTCCTTTGTCAAAGATTAATTGGCCATACATTTGTGGGTCCAGTTCTGGGTTCTCTATTCTATTCCCTTGGTCTATGTGTCTGTTTTTGTGCCAATACCATACTATCTTGATGATGACAGCTTTGTGTAGAGGCTGAAGTCTGGGATTGTGATGCCTCCCATTTTGGTTTTCTTCTTCAATATTACTTTGGCTATTCGGGGTCTTTTGTGGTTCCATACAATTTTTAGGATTGTTGGTTCTAGCTATGATAAGAATACTGGTGCAATTTTGATTGGGGTTGCATTGAATGTGTAGATTGCTTTGGGTAGAATTGACATTTTATCAATATTTATTCTTCCAATCCATGAGCATGGAATATTTTTTCCATTTCTTTGTGTCTTCTTCAATTTCCTTCATAAGTTGTCTATAGTGTTCATCATACAGGTCTTTTACATCTTTGGTTAGGTTTATTCCTAGGTATTTTATGGTTTTTCGTGCAATTGTGAATGGGATCAGTTTCTTGATTTCTCTTTCTGTTGCTTCATTATTGGTGTATAAACTGCCACCGATTTATATATGTTGATTTTGTACCCTGTGACTTTGTTGAATTCATGGATCAGTTCTAGTAGGCTTCTGGTGGAGTCTGTCAGGCTTTCTATGTGGAGTATCATGTCATCTGTGAAAAGTGAAAGTTTGACATCATCTTTGCCAATTCCGATGCCTTTTATTTCCTTTTGTTGTCTGATTGCTGATGCTAGGACTTCCAGCACTATGTTAAACAACAGTGGTAGAGTGGACATCCCTGTCGTGTTTCTAATCTCAGGAGGAAAGCTCTCAGTTTTTCCACATTGAGGATGATATTAGCTGTGGGCTTTTCATAAATGGCTTTTGTGATGTTTAAGAAAGTTCCTTCTATCCCGACTTTCTCAAGGGTCTTTATTAAGAAATGATGCTATATTTTGTCAAATTCTTTTTCTGCATCTATTGACAGGAGCATATGGTTTTTATCTTTTCTTTTGTTAACGTGATGAATCACATTGATTGAAGGCGAATATTGGACCAGCCCTGAAACCCAGGAATGAATCCCACTTGTTCATGGTGGATAATTCTTTTTATTTGCCGCTGAATTCGATTTGCTAGTATCTGGTTGAGGATTTTTGCATCCATATTTATCAGGGATATTGGCCCATAGTTCTCTTTTTTTTGTTGAGTCTCTGGTTTGGGAATCAAAGTGATACTGGCTTCGTAGAATGAGTTTGGAAGTTTTCCTTCTATTTCTATTTTTTGGAATGGCTTGAGAAGAATGGGTATTAGCTCTGCTTTAAATGTCTGGTAGAATTCCCCAGGGAAGCCATCTGGCCCAGGGCTCTTAATTCTTGGGAGATTTTTGATAACTGATTCAATTTCTTCACTAGTTTGGGTCTGTTCAGATATTGTCTCTTCCCGTTTGAATTTTGGTAGTGCGTTTGTGTTTAGAAATTTGTCCATTTTTTCTAGGTTGTCCAGTTTGTTGGCATATAATTTTTCATAGTATTCCCTGATAATTGCTTGTATTTCTGAGGGATTTGTTGTGATAAATCCATTTTAGTTCATGATTTGTCTATTTCGATGCTCTCTCTTTTCTTTTTGAGAAGCCTGGCTAGAGGATTATCAATTTTGTTTATTTTTTTCAAAAAACCAACTCTTGGTTTCATTGAAATGTTCAACTATTTTTTTGGATTCTATATTGTTTATTTCTGCCCTGATCTTTATTATTTCTCTTCTTCTGCTGGGCTTGGGGTGCTCTTGCTCCTCTGCTTCTAGTTCCTTTAGGTATGCTGTTAGATTTTGAATTTGCGCTTTTTCTAGTTTCTTGAAATAGGCCTGGATTGCAATGTACTTTCCTCTTAGGACTGCCTTTGCTGCATCCCAAAGAATTTGGATTCTTGTATTTTTATTTTCATTTGTTTCCATATATTTTTTAATTTCTTCTCTAATTGCCTGATTGGCCCATTCTTTCTTTTGTAGGGTGTTCTTTAACCTCCATGTTTTTGGAGGTTTTCTGAACTTTTTCCTGTGATTGGTTTCGAGTTCCACAGCATTGTGATCTGAAAGTGTGCATGGTATGTTCTCAATTCTTTTATATTTATTGAGGGCTGCTTTATGACTCAGTATGTTATCTGTCTTGGAGAATGTACCATGTGCACCTGAGAAGAAAGTGAATTTCATAGCCTCAGGATGTAGAGTTCTAAATATATCTGTCAAGTCCTTCAGGTCCAATGTTTCCTTCAGGTCCATTGTTTCTTCAGTGATTTTCTGTCTAGTTGATCTATCCATTGCTGTAAGTGGAGTATTAAATTTCCTTCCAGTTAGCACATTCTTATCAATAAGATTGCTTATGTTTATGATTAATTGTTTTATATATTTGGGTGCTTCCGAATTCAGTGTGTAGACATTTATAATTGTTAGCTCTTCCTGATGGATAGATCCTGTAATTATTATATAATGCCCTTCTTCATCTCTTGTTACTGCCTAAACTTTAAAGTCCAGTTTGTCTGATATAAGTATGGCTACTCCAGCTTTCTTTTGACTTCCAGTCGCATGATAGATATTTCTCCATCCCCTCACTTTCAATCTGAAGGTGTCCTCAAGTATAAAATGAGTCTCTTCTAGATAGCAAATAGATGGATCTTGTTTTTTTTTTTATCCATTTTGATACCCTATATCTTTTGATTGGAGCATTTAGTCCATTTACATTCAGTGTTGTTATTGAAAAATATGGGTTTAGAGTCATGCGTTCTCTGTAGGAATCAGGCTTGTAGTGGTGTCTCTGGTACTTTGTGTTCCTTGCAACATTTCCCTCATAGAGTTCCCCTTAGGATTTCTTGTAGGGCTGGTTTAGTGGTGATGAATTCCTTCAATTTTTGTTTGTTTCAGAAAAGCTTGATCTCTCCTTCTATTCTGAATGACAGGCTTGCTGGATAAAAGATTCTTGGCTTCATATTTTTCCTGTTCATCACCTTGAAGATTTCCTGCCATTCCTTTCTGGCCTGCCAAGTTTCAGTAGTTAGATCTGCTACTACCCTGATATGTCTCCCTTTGTATGTTAGGGCCCTTTCATCCCTAGTTGCTTTCATAATTTTCTGTTTATCCTTAAATTTGCCAGTTTCACTATGATATGTCATGCAGATGATCAATTCAAGTTACGTCTGAGGGGAGTTCTCTGTGCCTCTTGTATTTCAAAGTCTGTTTCCTTCCCCAGATTGGGGAAGTTCTCGGCTATAATTTGTTCAAGTACTCCTTCAGCCCCTTTCTCTCTCTTCTTCTTTTAGAATTCCTATGATAGGGATATTTTTCCATTTGAACGCATCACTCAATTCTCGAATTCTCCTTTCATGCTCCTGGATCAATTTATCTCTTTTTCTCTCATCTTCCTCTTTTTCTATAATTGTATCTTTTAATTCACCTATTCTCCTCTCTGCCTCTTCAATCAGTGCAGTGGCTGCCTCCATTTTATTATGGGCCTCACTTATAGCATTTTTTAATTCATCACAACTATTTTTAAGGTCCATGAACTTTGTAGCAATAGCGTCTCTGGTGTCTTCCATGCCTTTTTCAAGCCCAGTGATTAATTTTATGACTATTGTTCTAAATTCTTGGTCAGTTATATTGCTTATATGTGTTTTGACCAATTCTTTAGCTGTCACTTCTTCCTGGAATTTCCTTTGAGGAGAGTTCTTCCATTTCATCATTTTGTCTAGCTTTCTGTCTCTTGTAAGTTCTAAAAGCCTGTTATGTGCTCTGCACCTGTGAAGACTGCTATATGAAAGGAGGCTTATAGACTGTCCAGAACCTGGCCATTCAGGAAGTGTTCTTTTAATGGTGTCCCTTGGTCTCTCTTGGTGTGACTTTGGTTATTTTATTTCCCTACTCATAGTGATATTTTGGACTCTCCACCATGTGTCCTTTTGTTTGTTCCTTGAGGTAGCCCTGGAAAGGAAGACAGACAGACAAAGAGGGAACAAAAGCATGCAAACACACAAGCAAATCAAACAAATGAGGAAACTGAGAAAAAAAAAACAAAAAAAACTCAACAAACAAAAAAGCAACCACAAAACAAAAACAACAAAAGACATAGGATAGTCTAAAAGCATAAAACCAGAAATCCCAGCTACAAATAAAGAGTAGGGTGGAGGCAGTGCTGATGGAAGAGCATATAGAAAGAGAGAAATGACAGGGGTGGGGAGAAAGAGAAATTGAAGATTGACCAAGCAGAGAGACTAAAAGTCTTAATTCAGATGGAGAAAAAGGAGAATACAGCAGGTGAGGAGAAAAAAAGAAGATAATGTTACCCAGAGAAACTATATAGTCTGATTATTTCAGAGAGAGAGAAAGGAAGGTAATGAAGGAGGTGTAGAACATGCATCAAGAAAATGGATTAAATATGCCTGTTTAAGCAAACCTATAACCAAAATAACTAGGAGAGATAAGAGTGAGATAAGGGAAAATATATCTGAATAGCAAGAATTGATATAGAGTTAATCATGGCAATGCATCAGTGTTGGTCTTGGGAGAGAGCCTGTCTTTTTCCACAGCATCTATCCAGCTTTGGAAAAAAAGCAGCTACCCAGTGCAGATGAGCGTGGTTTGGTGTAGGCAAGTTTCGCCTCCACTGTGGGTCCTGCAGACTGCTCCCTGAGACCCCTCCTTGGTGGTTGTGGGGAGAAAAATGGTATCCCCCAAGTCCCTTCTCAAACCAGGTGTTCCAAATCACTCCTTTTGGTCCAATCTCACTGTGTGGCAGGCACAGCCAAAGTGGGCTGTTTCCTATGACCCACACCCAGCCGAGTTTCAAGCTCTTACTCTGTGTGCATTAATGATACTGCTCAAAATGTAATCCTGCAAGCCGGGGCACTTCCTAGCAGGAGTCCGAGCAGGGGACCAAGCAGGGGACCAGTTCCTCCTGATGCGGACTGCATCCCTTTCATACTGTCTATCCTGGAAGGAACTTCTGGGACCCAGGGCCCTTCTGAGCAGGGGACTGAGCAGGGGACCGGTTCCTCCTGATGCTGACTGTGTCCTTTGTGAACCGTCTATCCCTGAGAGAATTTCTGGGATGGGGGCATCTAGCCCAAAGAAAGCTCTGAAGTTAGAGATGGGATCTCTCTCTGAAAGCCCTGTGGTTAGAGATAGGATCCCTCTCCGTCCCAAGCTGAGTTTTTTCTTTTGTCCAGGTACAGTTCTACAATTCCCCAGCTGATCTTTCTCTTCCCTTTGTCTCTCAGCAGAAGGGGCTCCCTCCCCTCCTTACCTCCATGTCCCAGCCTGTTTTTATCTTCCCCAGTTTGCAATCATGCACCTATGAGGCTTTCTTCTTAGAGGACTCCATCTCTTTTCCTCCCAGACTCTTGCAGTTCAGCGTCCTTTGGCTTCAGTCTTTCTTTGTTCGAGAGATGCAGATGGGAAGTATGGAACTCCCCACTTCTCCGTCATCTTGGCCCCTCTCCCGCTTTATTTTTTTTAACTTAGCATGATTTCCTCAATATTTATTAGGTGGTTGTTTGTATCAATGGGTTATTGCTTTGTATTACTGAATAATTTTTCAGAGTATGAATGTGCCACAGTTTTTTTTAACCACACATCCATTGATGGACATCTAGGTTATTTGTAGTTTTTTTACTGATATGAATAAAGCTGCTATAAATATCCATGTGTACAGGCTATTTCTGTCAACATTGGTTTTCATTTCTCTATAATAAATGCCCGGGAGTGCAGTGGTTGTATAATATGGTAATGGCGTGTTTAGATATGTAAGTAATTCCTATTTTCCTGAATGGCTGTACCAATTTACATTCCCAACTGCAATGTATGACTCATCAAGTTGTGTATTCATGTCCATATTTGACATTGTCAGGATTTTTATTTTAGCCATTTTGATACATATATAATGATTAAATACATTGAGTATTTAATAGCATTTCCCTAAATAGCTAATGATGTTAAACATCTTTTCATTTGCTTACTTGACATCTGTATTTCCTCTTTTGTGAAATATCTATTCACGTATTTCTTTTAATTTTTTATTAAATTTTTTAAATGTTTATTTATTTATTTATTTATTTATTTACTTATTTATTTTGAGAGAGTGAGAGAGAACACATGAACAGGGTTGGGGCAGAGGGAGAGAAAGAGAGAAAGAATCCCATGCAGGCTCCACACAGCCAGCACAGAGCTTGATGCAGGGCTTGAACCCACATTATTGTTCAGCTATGGACTTGTTCATAGTTTGAATTTGTGAGACAGAATAGTATTGATGAGTTAATCCATGGGTAATTATTAGGGCTGTTGCTCCCATATAGCTTCTTGGTGTTTGTTTTTTTTTTGTTTGTTTTTTTTTTTAACTTTATACTTTATTGTCAGGTTGTTTTCCATATAACACCCAGTGCTCTTCCCCACAAGTGACCTCCACCAAGACCATCACCCCCCTTTACCTTTTCCCCTTCCCCTTCCCCCCTCAGTTTGTTTTCAGGATTCAAGAGTCTCT
>CM053573.1:85082006-85137234 GCA_028646485.1 Cryptoprocta ferox
CAGTCACTCACTCAGGCATCTTTGAGGTTGTCTTCTTTCTGGCGTCTGTTTCTTCTTTCCCCCACTTGCAAATCCAAGTTTTATCCCTTCAGTCCTTCTCAGTTCAATCCATACGGGCGTGCACGGATTACAGAGCTCCCTGCTCTTCCCGCTTCTCGGTGTTTGGATAAGAGCTGCTACAATGACTAGGGCTATATGGCTTATGGATGAGTATGCAGTTAGGGATTTTAGGTTTGTTTTACATAGGCAAATAGAGCTTTTATATTTATTCCTCATAGGGATAATATTAGGAAAGATATGCTATTCAGTCTGTTAGTGGATTAAGTAATATTGTAATATGGTTATTCCATTCCCACATAGTTTCAGGAGCACAGTGGTGAATACTATTGATTGAGCAATAGGGGCTTCTACATGTGCTTTGGGTAATCAGAGATATAACCCATATAGGAGTATTTTTACTACAAATGCTATTATACATGCTAGTCAAAGGAAAATATTAGATCAAGTGGTTGAGATTGGTTCAGTTCAGTACTGTATGATTAGAAAATTTAGGGACCCTGATGTATTTTGGATATATAATAATGCAAGTAGGAGAAGTAATGAACCTACTAGGATGTAGAATAGAAAGTAAAGGCTGGCGTTTAGTTATTCTATTTGATTACCTCATCAGGTGATAATAATCAGAGTGGGGACTAGTGTGGCTTCAAATAAAATATAGAACATAATTAGTTCAATGACAATGAAGGTTAAAATTAGGAATAGTTGTAAAAGGGTGAGTATTGTGATGTACAGTTTTTTCGGGCTAGGGTTTCTTTTGATAAATGTGATTTGCTGGCTATAAATACTAGTGTTAGGAGTCATGCTGTTAATGCCAGGAGGGGTGCAGAGAGTGGGTCTGCAAAAGATCATGATCTGAGCTTAAACCAAGAGTCAAATGCTTAACTAACTAAGCCGCCTGTGAATACATAAATACATGAATAGGGATTCATGTATTCCTAATTGGATTTTTTGAACTATACTTTGTGGGTTTTCTTTTATTGTTGAGTTTTAAGAGTTTATTATATATTCTAAATTCTAGTCCTTTGTGAGATACGTGTTTTGCAAATATTTTTGCTCAATTTCTCTTTTCTTCCTCTTAACAGTCTTTCACAGAAAAATTTTGTGCAATTCCAACTCATCAGTTTTTTTTTATATTTATTTTTGAGAGAGAGAGCAAGAATGGGTGAGGGGCAGAGAGAAACAGAGGATCTGAAGTAGGCTCTGTGCTGACAGCAGAGAGCCCAGTGTAGGGCTCGAACTCCTGAAGTGTGAGATTGTGACCTGAGCTGAAGTCATATGCTTAATCAACTGAGCCACTCAGGAACCCCCATTTTTTTTAAGATTTCATTTTTAAGTAATCTCTATACCCAGCATGGGGCTCGTACTTACAACCTCAAGATCAACAGTCACATGCTCTACCAAGTGAGCCAGCCAACTGCCCAATTTGTCAATTTTTCTTTTACAGACTATGTTTGGTGTCAAGCCTAAGAACTCTTCACCTACCCATATATCCCAAAGATTTTCTCCAATTGGTTCCAAAAGGTTTATAATTTTATGTCTGTGCATTTGAATTTGAACTTCACTTTTAGTTTTGTGTAGATTTCAGATTTGGATTGTGTATGTATTTTATGATTATATATGTCTATGGATGTCCATTTTTTCCATTTAATTCCTTTTTAATTTTCATCAAAAATTATATTTGTGTGACTCCCTTTCTGGGTTGTCTCTTCTGTTGTACTGATTAATGTGTCTATCTCTCTACCAATACCACATGGTCTTGATTTTTATAGCCATATAATAAATCTTGAAATTGAGTAGAATGATTCCTACCACTTTATTTGTTTCCCAAAAATGTGTTAGTTATTTTAGTTTCCTTACCTTTCCATATATATATGTGTGTGTGTGTGTATGTGTGTGTATATACATACACATATATATATATATATATATTAGAATATTTTCTATATTTACAGAAAATTTTTATGAGGTTTTGAAAGTAAATACATTAAACTTGTATAGCAATATGGTAAGAATTGACATCTTAACCATATTGAGTCTTCCTACTCATAAGTATGATGTATTTGTCCACTTACTTTTTAAAAAATGTTTTCATTAGTGTTTTTTAGATATCAGTATACAGATCCTTTGCATGTTTTGTTAGCCATTCACCTCAGTATTTCATATTTTTTGAGTGATTACAAATGAATTACATTTTTAATTTTGGTTTTTATGTCTGTGTTCATTTGAGGTATGCATAAATGCAATTGATTTTTTAAAATGTGTATCTTATATCCTGCCACCTTGCTTAACCCACTTATTAGTTGTAGGATTTTTTTTTGTAGATTTCTTAGAATTTTATACAAAATTATGACAATTAAGTCATCTGCAAAAGGGACATTACTATATCCCTATACCTGTACTTCAGGTGTACATCCTGAAGTACAGGTTCTTAATTTCTTTTTTTACTTCTGTGGCTGAACTTTAGGCTTTATGTTCGATGAGAATAGTGAGAGCAAAAAATCCATGAATTGTTCTCAATCTTAGGGAGAAAACATTAAGTTTTTCTGTATTAAATATAATATTGGAGCTTTTGTTTTGTTTTGTTGTTTTTGTAGGTTCTTTTTATTAAGTTGAGGAAATTTCCCCTATTGTCATCATAAATGGGTTTTGAATTTTGTTAATTGCCTTTTCTGTATATATTTATAAGATCATGTGATTTTTCTTCTTTAGTCTATTAATTTGGCAAATTACAGTCATTAATATTCAAATATTGAAATGTTTTTGCATCTTTGGAATAAACTCTGCTTGGTCATGGTGTATAATTCCTTTTTACAATGCTGAATTCTAATTACTAATATTTAGTTTAGAAAATGTTCTTATGTACTCATGATGGATATTGAAGTCCTCTCCATTCTATTTTCTGAAAATGAATGTGTAGAATCAGTGATAATTCTTTAAATGTTTGGTAGAATTCTCCAGTGAGATCTTCTGAACATGGAGATTTCTTTATCTGTGAGTTTTTTAATTATGACTTCAATTTTTTTGTTAGAGAATTATTTAAATGATTTCATAATGGGTATGTTGTTGTAGTTTGTATTTTGAAGAATTGGTCCATTTTACCTAAATTGTCAAATTTATTTGTGTAGAGTTGTTCATGGTATTCTGCTATTATCTTTTTTGTGATTTTTACTGTCATATATATGTATGATATACATATATGATATATACCTACATACATATAAACAGAGTACACAGTGAGCCTGTTTTACTTCTGGTATTGGTAATTTGTATTTTTTCTCTTTTGTTCTGTCAGTTTTGCTTAAATTTCCCAATTATTGATTTTTTCAAGGTACCAATTCTTATTTTCATTAATCTTCTTACTGTTTTTCATTTTCAATTTCATCGATTTCTGTTTTATTTCCTTCCTTCTGTTTTTTTGTGTTTATTTTGGTTTTCTTTGTCTACATTCTGGAAGTGAGAGTTTAGATTATTGATTTGAGACTCCCTCTTTTCTAATGTACATATTTAGTGCTATAATTTTTTTCCAAGCACTGCTTTAGTTGTGTCTCTCAAATTTTGATTTGTTATATTTTCATATTAATTCTGTTCAATAGGTTTTTCAACTTATGTTGAGATTTGCTTTTTAAACAATGAATTGTTAGAAATTTGTTGTCTAGTTTCTAAGTTTTGAGAAATTTTCCTGTTCCGGTTCTGTTATTGATTTCTTTTTTGACTCCATTGTGGTAGAGGAATATATTCTATATGATTTCAGTTCTTTTAAGCTATTTGAGATGTGTTTTATAGCCCAGAAGTGAGCCTCAGTTGGTGTATGTTCTGTGGGCCCTTGAAGAAAATGTGTATTCTGTACTTTTTGGGTAGACTGCTCTAAAAGTGTTTAGATACGGTTGCTTGATGGTGCTTTTAAGATGTTTTATACCCTTGCTGATTTTATGTTTAGTTCTTTTAATTGTTGGGTGAGGGGTGTTGAAGTTTCCAGTAATAATTGTGTGTTTGTCTATTTCTATACATTCTATACATTTGCTTCATACTTTTGTAGCTCTCTTGTTTGGTGCACACACATTTAGGATTGCTGTGTCTTGTTGGTAGATGGACCATTTTACCTATGTGATGTTCCTCTCCATCTTTTTCCTTTGAAGTCTACATGATTAGACATTGATATAGTCATTTCTACTATCTTTGATTATTTATATTATATATCCATGACCATCCTTTACTTTTAAACTTGCCTAAAGTTTTATATCTGAAGTGAGTTTCTTATAGATAACATATACTTGGTTCATGTTTATTAATACATTCTGCCAATTTATATCTTTTATTTGGTATATTTAGACAATTTACATTTAATGTAATTATTGATATATTAGGCCTATAATTTGGTTATTATTTTTTGTTGTTTTTCTTTTTGTTCACTGAGTTTTCTGTTTGTTTCTTTTTACTATCCTCTTATGTGTTACTTGAACAATTTTTTAGAATTCTATTTTTATCTATCTGTAGTGTTTTTTAGTATATTTCCTTTTATAGTTTTTTAGTGGTTGATGTAGGTTTCACAATATACACACATAACTTATCAAGCCTGCTGTTTACTTAATTTCACCAAATAAAGCAAAGCATAGAAAACTTAGCTCCTTTTATATCTATACTCTCCCTAATTAGAATATAATTGTCTACGTCTAGATCTACATCAAACATTGTTATAATATTTTCTTTCATCTGTAAACATTATTTAGAACACTTAAGATGAAAGGGCTCATCTATTGCTTCTCACATTTTTGTTTTACATGACCTTTTTTCCTTCTTGTGTTCTAAAGGTTCTTCTTTTGTAACTTCTTCGCTGTTCATAGAACTTCCTATAACCATTTATTAGGGTAGGTATACTGGCAACCCAATATATGAATATTTATGAAATTGAAAGTGTCAGTAGCTCCCCTTTATTCCTGAAGAATATTTTCACTAGATATAGGATTCTGGTTTGAAAGTTCTTTCTTTCAACACTTAAAACATTTTAATATTCTTTTTTTTAAGTTTATTTTTTTGAGAGATAGAACCATCAGGGGAGGCAGAGAGAGAAAGGGACAGAGGATCTGAATTGGGCTTTGTGCTGACAGCAGAGAGCCCAATGTGGAGCTCGAACTCATGAGCCATCCATTAGATCATGACCTGAGCCAAAGTTGGATACTTAACCAGCTGAGCCACCCAGCACTTAAAACATTTTATACCACTTCCACTATATTTCCAGTGAGAAATCTAGTATAATTTGAATTGTATTTTTTTCCCCTACAGTAAGGTGTCATTTCTCTCTCAGTGCTTTCAAGATTTGTTTTCTTACCCTTCATCTAGTTTTCAAGAGTTTAACTATTATGTGTATTGATATGCAATTCTATCTGTTGACATTTGGAGGTTACTCGTTTCCTTAGCTCTAAATCTTGGATATATGAGACAAAAAGAAAACCAATTATAACTGTGTTATATCTTGGGTCCCAAGGTTCCTAACTGGTCTCTGTTCTCTCCCCTTTTAGGATCTTTTATGTCTGCTTTATATGCAATGTTTCTGGTTTTTAGTTGCCTATACTATTTTAATTGTTTTAATAGTAAGATGAATAAAAAAGGAAAAGCACCCACTACTCCATATTCCTGGAACTAGAAGTACTTCTGGATTTTTGTCTTGAAATTAATACTCTTGTATATCCATGTTACTCCCTGGACCTATTACAGAACAGGCTGAAAATAGTAAATGAACTAAAAGAAACATGTTTTGTTTTTAGACTAACTATAATAATCAGTGTATATGTGATTACTTTGAATATTTTTATTAGTTTAACAGCTGTACCTGCTGAAGACATGTAAATAGAAAAACAAGCAAACACAAATAAAATTTATTCTAAAATAGTAAGATTTATGCTATATAATGGTATAAAGCTTCTGCTAATTTTTTAATAAGGTAATTATCCTTATATATATTATAACATTTCTCTCATATCTTCCCTCTCATGGGATATTTTTTATATCTTTTTTTTTGGTTTAGTATCATTTTGTTAGCAGTTATGTCTTTAAATCCTAGTTATTTAAATGAACAGATTTATGGTTTATTGCTTTCTCTGGCCTCTATGCATCTGTAGCCAGCATCTTGCCATAGATCTTATTTTTCCTACAGAGAAAGAATGATATGGGTTTTAAAATTAAACTATTGGGAATTGGAATTCTTGCTCGTACCCTGGATTGTGTAAACTTGAGCAAATAAATAGTCTTTCTGAGCCTGTTGCCTCATGTAAAATGCCAATAATAATAACATCATGACACTATATGTTGTAAGAAAACTGTGAAAGCATTGATCCAGTGCCTACAACACACTATAGGCCATATAAATGTTAGTTTTCTATTTTTTCCTCTCTCTTGAGTAATTAAATAAATGTAAGTAAATGAAAAGTAACTTTCTTATATGTACATGTTTTAGGCTAATAAATCTCCCTCCCCTCCATCATTTTGTTACCCTTAAAACACCCTGGAAGATCTCTACATTTCTATTTTGTTTTCTATATTAGTTTCTGCATTTCATCCTCAGTTTCTGCTCTTTCTTATAAAAGCTTAATATCCAATTTATCTAAAATTTCTTTCTACTTACTTTACTAAGTAGATAGGAAGATTTGACTTAGTATTAATCCTATAATTGTAATATATGTGTGCATTTGATACAGACAGTAATATGTGATATAGTAGAAAGAACAGGAATTGACAGGATTAAAAAATTTATGTATATTAATGATAACTGTGTCATAAAAGGATAGCCCTGGACTTGCTATATCAAAAGTTTTCAGGGGTTGTTTCTCTTGTCTAAACTTTCTACTGCAGTAGATGGGGGGTGGGGGAAGGAAAATTGGTAACATTTCAACATAGAAAGAGGATTTATCAAAATGTTTTGTAACAACGGATATTTTTTCAAAACTATTTTTTAGAACACTAGTAATAATTACACATTCTTTCCACACCCAGGGTATATGTTCATCTGTGCTTAAGCATGAGAAATAAATTTATTTCACAAATAAGAGTGATGTCTTCCATTAATGACAACTAGTCACTAAAATTTTAGTGCCCAAGGACTATTTTATAAAATCTAAATATGTTGTTGATGGCAGGACAAAAAACACTGACAGTTGGAGAGATGAAAGGCAGAACACGCTGTTACAGCTCCGAATAAGAGAAAGCTATCAGGCAGGGCCAAACAGGGAGTAGTGTAGGGACAGGGTAACAGCAAGCTGGAGCTCTGGGGGCAGCCTATGTAAAGCAAGCGATATAAGGTTAACAGGTTCCTGAGCTCCCTGTTGATTAGCTGTTTTGAATAATTTCTTGGGCTCTGGGGCATAGGGACAGTCCCTAGTTGTCGGATACCTGTCGTTAGGATGATTAAGGCAGACAGGTGCACAGTGGCCTGGAGCTTGAGGGCCTGATAAAGAAGTGGCTGGAATGAATAAGTCATGGAAATAAAAGGAACAGCATAGGAATATAGTCAGTGATATTGTAATTGTTTTGTCTGGCGACAGATGGTAGCTACACTTGTGACGAGCATTGCATGATGTATAAACTTGTCCAGTCATTGTTGTACACCTGAAAGTAATGTAACATTACATTATTTTCTGTCAACTTACTCAAATTAAAAAAAAATTTAAAAGAAGTGGTTGGGTATATACTTAATCAGCTGTTCAAGAAGGAAAACTGACCCGCCACTCGTCAGGGCCTCAAAACTGGGTCAATATAACATTTAAAAAAAATTATATAAAAGGACCGATCTGGTTCAGTAGCCGGGAATGATTTCCAGTGATTCATTGTGGTTTCCTGTTGAAAAAAACATTGTGGGGGAGCCTGGGTGTCTCAGTTGGTTAAGCCTCTGACTTCAGCTCAGGTCAAGATCTCACGTTCGTGGGTTCGAGCCCCGCGTCGGGCTCTGTGCTGACAGCTCAGAGCCTGGAGCCTGCTTCGGATTCTGTGTGTGTCTCTCTCTCTCTGCCCCTCCCCGCTCATTCTCTGTCTCAAAAAAAAAATTATTAAAAAAATTAAAAAAAGAAAAAACATTGTGTACATGACAATATTCAGTGGAGATGACTATTATAAATTACATTTAGGGCTTATTTACCTATATATTTATTTACTAATTTGTACTTACTCTTGCTTGGTCTTTGTGTGACAATATATTTTTATATGCTGGTGAAGAACCTAGTTTAACCCTGCTCCCAAGATTATGAGGAATATAATAGTCACAGCTTTAATAGAAAACTTAGTTATGAAGAAAACTTTTGATGAGGTTAGGTATGTTTTGAAGGGCATTCAAAATAAAAGTAAAATTAAAATATTTTATTACTTTAATGTTTTCAATTGTCACAGTTCTTCTTGACTCTTGCTAAATAACGATGATTCTTCACTGAATAGCTTCCACCTGTGAAAACCTCTTGACATGCTAAGTTTTAATTTTGACAGACTTGTTTGTTTTCCTTGTATTGAGGTTTTGGAAAATAAATTCAAGTGAAAAGTTCTCCAAGTGCCACTCTCTTATCTGTGTGATTGAAATGGCTATTTTAGAGAAGATGGTCTGGTCATTTTTGTAGTCTTTATGCACTAATCTCTTGACCATAGAGTAACTCCAAGAGAATGCTACACAGTTGATTGACGAGCTGGTCAGAGAAAACAGATTGATTGCACAGGTGTCCAAAGCCTTGATTGTTGCAGGTGTGGCTTTTGATTATGTCTCTATAATTGCTGGATTGACCTTGCATTTCAGGTGCTTTTTTTTAGTCATTAAGCCCATAAAGCTTTATATTGGCTACTCATTGTTGAAACACCTCATACATAGTTGTGAAGACCAAAACTACTGATGTGGGCCAAAACTGTGGGTAGCTGCCTGAATGAAGATTCTTTTATGTAATTGTGAAGTATATGTCACATAAGAGATAAAGTAAAGGAGTAAAAATGCTAAGAAAATGTTCAGAATAAATGCTAGTATTGCTTTCTTTCTTCTCACTTTTTCCCTCTCTACTCTTTGCCTTCTTACAACTTACTTCCTAATAAATGATGATGATAGTAACAATGGTAATGCATTGAACAAACAAATATGTAATCCTATAAAACTACATATTAGTTATCAAGTGGGTTAAATGTAAAATTTATATAGAGGTATTTTCTCCTGACTTCAGGAAAGGGATAAAATGGATTTTTCTGAAGTGGCACAGAAATCTGATACTATGCTGAAAAAGAAAGTCTATACCATACTATTGCAAATGTTCATTATTATTTTTCCAGAGAATTAGATTTTTCTGATGTAAAGTCCATTGCTGGAGAAAGCTACATTGGGGATCACTTCTGCTGAAGGAATGAAATGAGTTTATGGAAAAATTTGAAACTCTATTAAAGGATTTGTCTGCAGTGTGCAGTGTCAGCTATTAAAAACTTTATCATTGATATGCACATAATATATATTAGTAATAAAATGTCCTTTTGTATATATTAAGTAAAAATAGCCTAGATAAAACAGAGATGTACTAAACAAGAAATGTAGATTTAAATAACAACATTCTTATTCCAAATATAATAAAGATATACAAACTAGTCTTTAGTCCTTAAATGTAATGCTTTCTAAGCACTATATTTTGTATTTTTGATTTTTAAAACTATACTAATTTCCAGTGTGAACTGGTACCGATTCCTTTCTTCTCCTATAGGTTGTGAAGTGTAACCATGTGATTGAGTGGCCTATGTAAGATTGTAAGATCAATGACTAGGACTTTCTCATTAAGTTATAAATGTCCTTGGCTGCCTTAGCATGCATCATTTTTAATATACTTAAAAAAATTTTTTTAATGTTTATTTTTGAGAGAGAGAGAGAGCACAAGCAGGGGAGGAACAGAGAGAGGGAGACACAGAATCCAAAGCAGGCCCAGGCTCTGAGCTGTCAGCACAGAGTCTGATAGGGGTTCGAACCCACCAACCATGAGATCATGACCTAAACTGAAGTAGGACGCTTAACCGACTGAGCCACCCAGGTGCTCCCTCAATATACTTATATAATAATTCGGTTAGGAACCTGTTTACATTAGATAAACCTTTTTTCCACTTTGCTATCCAGTTAAAGATCTTGAAGGGGGAAAGTCCCTGGAAGTTCCTGTTAGCCTTTTTATGACTGAGTTATAAGAAAACCTTCTTCTCATGATTCCCCCCAGATTACTATAAAGTTAGAAAATAACACAATTGGCTTTATATCAAAGACATAGACAATTATATTCTCTCCTTTAAGCCCTAACAAAACTTTAGTCAGTTAAAAATCTTTGATATTATATGCTCTCTAGCCATTTTTAAAGAAGTGGTTTAGATGAATAAATCAGGTTTGATCTCTTTGCAGTGCTGTGGCTTCTTCATATAAGTCTGAAAATCTGCATTTTGCCTGTAATTCCTTCTGGTATTTAAATAAGATTATGTTGAGTGTGGATGTGCTTCATTGATCAGAGATGGAAAAAAATTGATTAAACTTTCACTAATCCTCAAATTCTCAAGGCCAGATAGCCATTGCATTTCTTGCTTCATATCAACCAACTAACATGTATTTCTCCCTTTGGAGATGTGCCCAATAATAATTTGTTGGTTGTATATCAGTGAAGATGGGTTATACCCAACTTTGGTGATTGGTGCCATAAACTGCAAATAACTAGTACTTAGATCTCCCAGCCAGACTTCTTGCAATATATGTCAATGTTTTCAAAAGTCAGGAAATGAACCATCCTAAAATAGAAACCAAATTGCTCACATCTATTGAGAAATTGATTTTGAGGTTTCCGTAGCTCTTCAGTGTAGACTTAGAATGCTTTTAACTTAAGAGGCAATATAGTTTAGAGACAGAATATGACTGAAGAATTTCTTTCATTATAAAATCAGGAAGACTAAAACCACAGAGACATTAGGGCTTTATGTTTTAGACAAAATAACTATAGCAGTCTGTGCGTTGGATTCACAATCTTGGGTGAAATTTACTCAGAAAAGAAATTCCCAGATGACTTAAATAATTTGCTATCATTTTAGAAGTATGAAGATATCCGTCTATAGTGTAATATGATAAGTGTGAAGAAAATTCTAAAAATTTAGCATGCACTTCTTTATATATAAGAAATGGAGTGATAAGAGCTTATCTAACTTGGAAGGCTATATTGACACATCCTTTGTGTGCTTGGTGGAGATGTTAAAGTATTACAGGATATTTATATGTGCTAATAAATGTATTATTTCAATCTGGGTCTGCCCACATATTCACCACACAATGAACAGAAAGAAAAGGAGCTATCACTGTGCATTACTTTCCTCTTTCATGGAAATCCGAATTTGTTGCAGTACAATGTTCAACTTTATCTGATACCATAGAGACATATTTTGATGGAAACCTCTAATGATGTGAAAATGTTACACAATAAAATTTAAATCAAGTTATTTATTTCGTTTTATCTGCAGAATGAGGTGATAAGTAGTGACTCAATGTACGAAATCCAATACAATGAAAAAATAATATAAAAACCTTCAAAATAAATCTAGGTAAAGGGATATCATTTTTTGCTCTTCTACTTTTGTTTATTATCGAGAAACTACAAGGCTAAATTAGAGCTGCATTTGTCTCCTGAGAATTGCCTTGTTGAGTCACTGGAGTATGTATTCTACCTGGTTTTCAGAATTATAAAGATTGGTGTATTAGTCATTTTGAGGGTGATATAAAGCCTGTGTAATATAATGATTAAGATTAATGATCTGAAAAGGTAGGAATTACTAAAAAATTCCCTTGCATACCATGCATGAATAACGTATTGATTTGTTTTTAATGTTACTCAGCATTTAAAATTCTATACCCTCTTTTTGAATGTTAAAAGAATAAAATACAGTTTTGAGTCTAAACATGATACTTGCAATTTCAAGCATAGCTATATTATCTTACAGTCACGACAGCAGTGCATTACAATAGTGTATTTCCAGAACTATCCAGGAACTATTCTGCTGTCTCAGTCTGAATTACTTTTGTAATTGAAAAGCAAATACAAAAACAAACAAAACCAGTTGTGCCTTCTATAATGAGGAGCTAGTCTTTTCCAGTGTTTATGGAATTCTAAGGGAATAGACAACTGCCAATACGATCTCCCAGTACTCATGCTAATTGTTCATTTTGTTTTAAAGTTCATATTTAAATTCCAGTTAGTTAACGTACAGTGTAATATTAGTTTTAGGTGTACAATACAGCGATTCAGCACTTCAGTACAACACCCAGTGCTCATCACTGCAAGTGCCCTCCTTAATCCCCATCACATATTTCATCCATACCCCCACCCACCATCTTTTTGGCAACCATCAGTTTGTTCTTTATGGTTAAGAGTCTGTTTCTTGGTTTGTGCCTCTCTCTCTCTCTTTCTCTCTTTTTCTCTCTTTCTCTCTCTCTCTCTCTCTCCCTCTCCCCTTTGCTGGTTTGTTTTGTTTCTTAAATTCCACATATGAGTGAAATCGTATGGCATTTGTCTTTCTCTGGCTTATTTCACTTTTGTGTTTCTCTGACTTATTTCACTTAGCATAACACTCTCTAGCTCCATCCATGTTGTTGCAAATGGCGAGATCTCATTCCTTTTAATGGCTGAATAATATTCCATTGTATATATACACCACACCGTCTTTATTAATTAACCAGTCAGTGGACACTTGTGCTGCTTCCATAGTTTGACTTGTAGATAATGCTGCTATAACATTGGGATGCATGTATCCCTTTGAATTAGTATTTTTGTAACCTTTGGGAAAATAGCTAGTAGTGCAATTGCTGGATCATACAGTAGTTCTATTTTTAACTTTTTTTGGGAAATTCCATACTGTTTCCCAGAGTGGCTGCACCAGTTTGCATACCCAACAACAGTGCAAGAGGGTTCCCCTATCTCCACATCCTCACCAATACCTGTTGTTTCTTGTGTTCTTAATTTCAGCCATTTTGACAGGTGTGAGGTGATATCTCATCATGGTTTTGATTTGTATTTTCCTGATGATGAGTTGTTTTAGCATCTTTTCATGTGTCTGTTGGCCATTTGGATGTCTTCTTTGGAAAAATGTCTATTTATGTCTTCTGCCCATTTTTTTAATTGGATTACTCATTTTTTGGGTATGGAGTTTGATAAATTCTTTAAAGATTTTGGATACTAACCCTTTATCAGGTATGTTATTGGCAAATATATTCTCCCACTCTGTAGGTAACTTTTTAGTTTTCTTGATTGTTTCCTTCACTGTGCAGAAGCTTTTTTATTTTGGTGAAGTACCAATAGTTTATTTTTGCTTTGTTTCCCTTCCCTCCAGAGACATCTAGAAAGAACTTTCTAAGGCCGATGTCAAAGAGACGACTGCCTATGTTCTCCTCCCAGATTTTTATGATTTCATACACATTTAATGCAATCCCATTCAAAATACCAACAGCATTTTTTACAGAACTAGAACAAACAACCCTAAACTTTGTATGGAACCACAAATGACCCCAAATAGCAACCTGGAAAAGAAATCCGAAGGTGGAGGCATCAAAATTGCAGACTTCAACTTATATTACAAAGCTGTAGTTATCAGGACAGTATAGTACTGGCACAAAAATAGGCACATAGATCAATGGAACAGAATAGAAAACCCAGAAATGAAACCACAGCTAAATGGTCAATTAGTCTTTGACAAAGCAGGTAAGAATATCCAATAGGAAAAAGTCTCTTCAACAAATAGTGTTGGGAAAACAGGACAGAAGCATGTAGAAGAATGAAACTGGACTACTTTCTTACACCACACACAAAAATAAATTCTAAATAGATTAAAGACTTAAATGTGAGACAGGAAACCATGGGACTTGTTTAATGTGGCCTTTAGTAGTTCCCTGCTTGCTGAACTTTCACCTCAACCTTAACCTTTGATGGCTGACTGAAATCCTTGCTTAGGGCACCGTGAAGAGGGACAGTTTTGCTCCCATGGGGATGGAAATTTAATTCCAAACTATATTTGGCTCAGACTGATATCTCAGCTACTAACCCTACAAGTTTCTTGTTTACAAGATACACAGTGAAATGGAAAGGGATGTGGTTACTGCAGGATAGTATTACTACTAAAAATTTCACACATGAAGGAACAAGGCATAAATATTGGTACCACCACAGTGAACATAACCTTGACACTCCAGATTTAGCAGAAATTACAAATGTGAGAACTGACACACGAAAGGGTGTCATACAATGAATGTTAATACCAATGAACATTTTTTTAAAATGCTACACATACCCCTTATTACTTAATACTGCCAAAGTTTTTTCAATTATTGGTTTTATCATGTACTAAGTCAAACACCTCCTAATTCTTCTCATGTACTGCAGGACTACTTTGTAACACTGTAGAAAGAGTAAGGATTGTGGGATCTAATAAACTTGTGTTCTAATTTGAGCTCTAGTTCAAATTAATAGGTATTTAATGTTGCACAAGATACAAGGTCTCTAAGCCTCCATTTTCTTCTGTATGACATGGGTAATGCTGCACTGCTTACCCAGAGGGTTGCGGTAAAGCTAAACTAGATAACCCTGTAAATATCTTAATAGTATGCTCACACAGAGTATTACAAAGCATAGTACTACTTTACTGCAATTTTCATTTTACTCTGCCTCACCCAACCGTTTGCCCAGTTGAAAGGTCAAAAACTCATATGTGGTGAGTGTTATTTTCTCTTTTTTTTCATGTTTACTGACTATTTATATTTTTTCCTTAATTACTGGCCCATGATTTTGCCTATTCTTCTAATATGATTTGTTTTCATCATAGGTGTTAATCTGACCTATGCTTTTCCAAGTCCCTTTTCCTTTTATTTGCATATGTTTTGCTGAAAACATCTTAAGATTTGAAATAGTCAACTCTATATATAACTCATTTCTTTGTTATATCTGCTCATAGTTTTATCCTTAGAAAAGAATTTCCATCCCCAAGTGCTATATAAGTATATGAGTAATTTTATAGAATTATGAATATTTTTGTTTTTTTCCATAAACTTTTATTTGTTTAATTATTTAAACACCTGGAATATATTTGATATATGGTATATGCTAGGTATTTTGTTTTGTTTTGTTTTCATTTCCACAATGCTTAGTTTGTTTGCATCTTTGCTTTTCATCTTTGGTTTAATAACCTTTATCATACAATAAAATCCTACATGGCTGAAGTGATAGCTTTCTTTGGCAGGTGTTTCTTCTATCACACAGGATGTCTGATGTAAGCTATACGTAAGGAACAAATGGTGCCACTATTGCTTTTCCCCTATCTGGATTATCATTGATTGGTACATGCTTCTTCCTTCCCAGTAGACTGCAATGTTGCTGTTGACCATCAGTGGTGAGGGAAGAGCATACTACTTTTCTACATCTTCTGGAAGCTACCTCATTTACTATCATGAGAAATTATATAGTGTACACCAAAGAATGTTTAAGTAATTCTTTACAAGGAGTATAAATATTAAAATTGTAGAGAGATGGGACTAGAGATTTGCTGTGCTTTACTCCTTCCTACTCCATAAGGGCTATGGTCTCCACCCTAGGCTGTTTAAGGAAATCTCACAGTCACCTTTATGGTGTCTTATCCATACAATTTCCTTAGTTACTATGTTCTTTCTCTCCTTTTCTCTTCATGACTTCTTTTGTTTTTCTCCTTCTTAGTTTTTACTTTTCTAATTTCCTATGACAGATCACCCTTCCCTAAAAGAATAGTGAAATCCCAATATCCTCTTGAGTCTTGAAAATTTTATTGCCTCAAATTATGAATTTCAGTGGTTTTTCTCCTTAACCTTATCTTCTTTCAGAAGGGAGAGACATTTGTATGAGAGTAGAAGGCAAAGAGGTAAACCTCTAACCCTTGAATAGCTGGAGCCTTTCTACTGTGGCGTGGTTCATTCTTCCTTATTAAATTTAAAATAAATAGCATATTACTGTTGCAGTTATTTCTTCCAGGAACCAACCCCCATCCAGAAAAATATGGTTATTATAAAGATGGGTAAGGGAAATTTTTACTTTTATTTGTGATGACCAACTGTTATTCAATTGAACAAGAGAAAAACAATGTCACATCATATCAGCTAAAGGAGGAGAACTTTTTTTTTGAAATCTAACAGACAGAAGTCAGCAAGGAAAGATATGTAGAGGTCCTGCATCATTTATCATCTCTGAGCCTTGATAATCTCATAGAGAGATATGCCCAGATCCAGTGAATTTTTTTCTCTATGACAGGTCATTGCCCATTGACATCTCCTATCCGTCCCTCTTTGTTTTTATTGGGGAGGTGTAAGAGCAAGCTTGGCATTGGGTGAATAAAGACAGCTGGGGCTTTGAGCAACTTCCATTGGCAAAATATTCATTCCTGTAGGCTTATTTCAAGGAAACAGAGTAAGATCCTAATGGACATACAGAAATCAGTTGCATTTCTATACACTAAAAATGAACTATTTGAAAAGGAAATTAGGAATCAGTCTCATTTACAATAGCACCAAAAAAGAATAAAATATTTAGGAATAAACTTAACTAAGAGAAAGGCTTGTATGGTGAAATTGTGTTCATGATTTGGAAGACTTAATATTATTAAAATGTCCATATTACCCAAAGTGATCTACAGATTCAGTGTAATCCATAGTAAAACCTCAATGGAATTTTTTACAGAAATAGTAAAAGCAATACTAAATTCATATGGGACTACAAATGACCCCAAAATATCCAAAGACACCTTGAGACAGAAGAACAAAGCTGGAGGCATCACATTTCCTAATTTCAAAATTAATTACAAAGCTATAGTAATTAAAACAGTATATTCTGGCAATATGACAGACATATAGACTATGAGAACAGAATGGAGAGTCCAGAGATTGATCTACATGTATATGGTCAACTGATATTCAATAGGGTGTTAACAATACACAATGGGGAAAGGATAGTCTCTTCAACAAACAGGGCTGCATGCAGAATGAAATTGGGCCTTACTCTTACACCACATACAAAAATTAACTCAAAGCGAAATATTTAAATGTTAAGACCTAAAACTAGAAAACTCCTAAAAGACAACATAGGGAAAAACTTCATGACATCGGTCTTAGCAATGATTCCACCTGGATAGTGCCCTCCAGCTAGTACATCCTCAGTAAAATTGTTGATAGTTATTAAACATTTTCAACATCATTTTGTAAATATAAAATATACTTGTATTATTATTATTATGGTTTTAGCATATTAAAATAAATTTAAAAGCCTAGCCATCTTGATCTAATTTGGTCTCTTAAAATTTATATTACAAAAGACCAACACTAATTTAGTTGAACTGTTTATTTTCTCATTAATGATCCAGATGTTAGCGAAACCAGGCTTTTATGGAATCCAAAGACAGAAAATGTCTCAGAAATGTTATTAATGGCTAGTTGAACAGTCTTCTCAGGAGTCCCTTAAATGATGAACACCTGTCTTGTCGTTAGCTTAACAGGTTTTCATTATGAAAGATATAAACAAAATGATAATTGGTGGCATTCTTACCATACCTTTGAACTAGTGGGAATACTATAGTAATGAGTAATTGACATTTACTTTATCCTAAGATATTTGCTCTTAATAGAACAGAGACATAGACTACAGTAATGTTCTACCCTTATGGTCAAATTACTCTGTTCACAGTGACTTTGGTAACTAAGAGAAAAAAATATTATATACAAACTATTAAGTTAACATCTTGATTTATAGAAGAATGGAGAATATATCTAAAAACAACACCAACTGGCCAAAATAGATACACCAGGGTGTGGCTATTTGCTGAAACACAAAAAGATATTTTATCTTAATTGTACTTTTTTATTTATTTCAATTATATGTCTTCTCATTGCTAAACCAAGTTGATATGTGGATCATGAAATTTCCTGTACTCTCATTTATGGTGATAACTTTTTTCCCTCAATGGGTAATTTCTTTTAGGTATTTACATCAATAATTAATATATATATATATATATATATATATATATATATATATACTTTCAGCAAGTATTTTCCAAGTATAGAATGAGTTTTTGGGAAAAAGTAAACCAACCTTTTCTCCATGCTAAAATAACCTCTGAATATGAGGGAGAGAAATCCAACACACAATTACAAAGTAGTGCAAACTTGTGTTTAGCACCCTCCTATTCTCTGTTTAAGCATCTGTTGTCATTTTAACCTCAGACCCCAATAATGTCAGCTGCCATATGGCCGCATACTGCCTCCCAATACCAGTTCCCCATCAGGACCTATTCTGGACATATTATATTCTAGGACTGCACTGTCCAATATGAGACCTACTTGCCCCATGTGGCCATTTAAATTTTAAATTAAGTAACATGAAATAACATTTAAAAATCTTCTCATTAACATTAGCCACACTTCAAGTTTTCAGTAGCCGTATGTGGCAAGCGGCTTCTGTATTGGACAATGCAATATATGGGCATTTCCAATTACACAAAAAGTTTTATTGGAAAGCACTGATCTAAAAATGTGCTTATTCTTCTTTTATCCCCAATTAAAATTCATCAGGCCTCTATTTTCCTATTACCGCATTTCTCTGCTTTACAAGTTATCTAATGGTATACTTGTGTTTAAATTTTTAACTATTTAAAAGATTTAATGTTAAACTTTCAGGAGATCCTTGGTATAACCCTTATACACAGAAATTGAGTAGTAATTTTCATTAACTAAATTTAAAAAAATTTAATGTTTTATTTTTGAGAGAGAGAGAGCAGGAGCAGGGGAGGGGCAGAGACAGAGGGAGACACAGGATCTGAAGCAGACTCCAGGCTCTGAGCTGTCAGCACAGAGCCGGATCCGAGGCTTGAACTCACAAACCATGAGATCATGACCTGGGCCAAAGTCAGACGCTTAACTGACTGAGCCACCCAGGCTCCCCTTGACTAAATTTTATTATAGAGAATTCCTGGGGTGCCTGGGTGGCTCAGTCTGTTAAGCATCTGAGTCTTGATTTCAGCTCAGGTCATGATCTCACAATTCGTGAGATCAAGCCCTATGTTGGGCTCTGCACTGATAGCGTGGAGCCTGCTTGGGATTCTCTCTCCCTCTCTTTCTGCTCCTCCCCTGCTCACATGTACTTTCTCTCTCTCTCTCTCTCTCTCTCTCTCTCTGTCTCTCAAAATAAATAAATGAAGATTTAAAAAAAAATAAAAAATTACCAATAGATGATATAAAACAGGTTAACACACTTATTTTTTTTGTCTTTTTTTAACAATACAAAAAAGTACAAAATCTGAGAAAGTCATAAATCATATTTTCTAAAATAAGAAAATCAGAATCTATTATTTATTATAATAAATTCTTCAGGAAGTAAGTAAAAACACATGAAAAGGCAGAATTCTTTAGAAACATCATGTTTCCGAATATAGGGAACTGAAAAGCAATAAAAATATGAATCAAGAATTTAAAAATGTTGATAATGGCAATTGAATCTTGGAAAGTATAAAACACAGAACTTTTCATTAATATATTATGTACTTTAGGTTCTTTCTTATCTATTATGTATGAATTACTTTTGTAAAAGTATGTACCACTGATGACAGGATATCTTAAAAGTTTTTATACTCCCTTCTTTGACTTGAGATACAGACATTTGAAACAATTGGATAAAATACTTCTTTGGCATTTTTAACTTTCTTAATTCCATTAACACGACTATTAGGCAGTGAGTTCTGTGTTAATGTCTAGAAGTATACAGAATTCAGTAAAGTATGGTCTTGGCCAACTAGGAAACTGCACATTTCATCAGGGAATGCAATGAATAATCAATGGTGACAAGAAGTGTATGGTAAAAAGTGCTATAACAGAGTTATGGGTAAAGGGTTTCAGAACTTTTTTTTTTTTTTTTAGTATATATGTTCAGCTCAGGGTATTAAGGCAGTTTTGTGGAAGAGTCGGAATTTGGCTGAAAAATGTATAAACTACCATGGAAACAGGCACAGTTAGTGGAGAGTGCTGCCAAATACAGGTGTGTGATTGGGGTGATGGGAGTTAAAGTTGAACAGATAAATTGGGATCAGATTATGGAAATTTTGGGTACACTTTATATTTTATTCTGTGAGAGAATGAGAAACACGAAATTTTAATGTGAGAAACTATACAGTATAATAGATATCAAGAGTGTTTCCAATCATGAAAATACATTATTTCAAATATTGACTGAAATTGGGGATGGTGACCGTTTGGTCACAAGATATAATAGATATAATCTAAGCCTGATGATTTTTTTCAAGAATAAAGTATTATCTAAATGTTTACCTAGATTTTTGTCTAGTTTCCATGAAAGACAGTTTAGCACATACATGAAGAGAATTGCTATGGTATTGGGATGTTTATATTTTATTTCCAGCTCTTTCACCTTCTGGATGAGTAATCTTGGGTTCAATTTTTCTTATCTGTATAAAATATAGATAATAAAAGCAATTACCTTATTTATTGGTTGCAAAGATTAAATGTGTTAATGCAGGATGTGTACCTACTGTAGTTCTCAGCTCATAGTATATTCTCAATAAATAATGAATAGTTATAATAATCATTAATGTGGTAAATAAAGTCATAGGACACCTCAGAGAAGGGCTTTATGCATTGTTACATTATCAAAGTTCCATTTATCACCAAAGCTTCCCCACAATCTATTTTTATATCATTAAATATATTTATATTGATTTAATGATTAACTGATTTATTAGTTCATTCATTTATTCTTCCAATAATACTTTTATCCATTTATTTCCACTCTGGAATAAGTAAGATATTATGGGTGAAAAAGATATTATGAGTGGAAATTATTTTTGACTAGAGTTTCAGGGTTGACTTTACAAAGAAGTTACAATGTAGGCATCATTTATTACTACCACAGGTTCCTTTTCACTCATGGTCTATTGAATGGCAGGCAGGCATTTTGGGTGGAATTGACTGACCTCAAATCCCTGTGGTACACCTAGACTGAGTGATTGTGGAATGTTCAATAGGACTCTTTCTATAGAATTCATTCAGAAAAATAGCTCTACCTGTGTTTTTTAATGTTTGTTTATTTATTTATTTATTTATTTAATTTTTGAGAGAGAGAGAGAGAGAGAGAGAGCGCGCATATGCATGAATGGGGAAAGGGCAGAGAAGGAGAAAGAGAGAGAATCTTAAGCAGGCTCTGTACTATCAGCATGGAGCCCAATTTGGGGCTCAAATTCATGAACCATGAGATCATAACCTGAGCCAAAATCAAGAGTCAGATGCTTAACTGACAGCCACCCAGCCTCCCCTACTTGTTTTTTCCTGGGTTTTCATTTTCAAGTTCTCTTTCTAGAATAAAGTTCAGAAATAAGAACGTATCTATATTCTGTGATTATTTTTAAACATATTTTCATATCCAAAGCAATAGAAAAATAGAAAGCAGAAGCCCCAAACATAAAGTATGCAATAACAAAAAGCAGGAAGGATATAAAAGAGTTTTGATGCCTCTCATGTTTGATTCATTTGGATGAAGTAATGCTTTGTCCAATAGGATAAATAGTCTTTGAATATTCTCTAGGCAGAAGTGAGATTTATGGTTTGAACCACTCTATAGATGTCATTGGTAACATTTTTATTTGAATTTTGTGGTTATAGTAATTTTGCTTGTCTTGTAAGTAATTTTAACTGTTCTCCAAGCCTGCTATGGAGGTGACTTAGAAAAGTGGAGAAAGACTTTTATTAAAGTGATAAATAACCTCTCAGCATTCTATGCCTCTGGTCGCTGATTCAGATTAAGCTAAATTCTATAGATAGTGATACAGACAGATTTTTATTGATATTATTGTTTGAAGGTTTCCATTACCCTTGTATCAAAAATCAGTGAGAATTATACAGTCTTTTCAATATTTAATTTAAAACAATTGGACATTTTATGTTCAGTTATAAGGAGTATATTAAAAGAAAAAGTAAATTTGGAATGGTCTACTGGGTTAAGAGATATTCTAGGAACCAGGTCTTAAATGATGGCTTGAAATCAAGCTAGATATGTTTATCCTGGAGATATAGGAGAAAGAGAAAAAAATAGTTATCTTTAGACATTCTCTACATTCTCACATTAAGAAATGTGAGATTCTAGTTATTCTATGTAGTCTGAGAAGAAAGAGCTAGAATCAAAAAACATAAGTTTTAGGGCAATAAATTTCCAATTAAAGTAAAAACAAATTTCATAATAAATTGAAGCACAAGGATTCATGAATAAAATACTTTGTCTTGTGAGAAAATTAATTTCTGAACATTGCAAAATTTTAACAGGGAACAAAATTTCAGAAACACTATTTATTTATTTATTTTAATTTTTTCATGTTTATTTTTGAGAGAGAGAGAGAGAGAGACAGCGTGAGTGGAGGAGGGGCAGAAAGAGAGAGGGAGACACAGAATGTGAAGCAGGCTCCAGGCTCTGAGCTGTCAGCACAAAGCCTGACATGCGGCTTGAACTCATGAATTGTGAGATCATGACCTGAGCCGAAGTCAGACACTTAACTGACTTAGCCACCCAGGAGCCCCTATTTATTTGTTTATTAAACGATTCTACCTAAGGCCACCAGCGATCTCCATGTGGCCATATCCTACAAACATTTTTTTTAAGTTTATTTATTTTGAGAGAGAAATAGAGCAGGGGAGGAGTGGAGGGGGGGAGACCGAGAATCCCAAGCAGGCTTCATACTGTCAGCAGAGAGCCCAACGTGGGGCTGGAACTCACGGACCCATGAGATCAAAACCTAAGCCAAATCAAGAGTTGGACACTTAACCAACTAAACGTGCCCAAGAAACATTTTTATTTTTTAAAGATGAGGAAATAATATACCCCAAATAAACTTCTTGATATTCTTCTCCTCTCTTATCCACTCAATCTACTACTTTAAAGCCCTCCTCATATCAATAAATATACCTTTATCTTTATGAACCTGGTTAAGTCATCATCATATGATTCTCATCAAGGCTGCCTGTTTTTATATAGCTCTCAAAGCAAGAATTATTTTTACATTTTTAAATGGTTGAAAAATTTTTAAATAATAATTAACAATACTTAAAAATTACGTGAAATATAAATTTCCATGTAAAGTTTTATTGCAACCCAGCAAAGCACATTCATTTACATACTGCCTGTGGGTGCTTGTCTGCTCTAATGGAAGTATTGAGTAGTACTGACAACAGGGATTGTGGGGCCAAGAAACCTAAAATATTTATCATCTACAAGAAAAATATTTATCCTCCAAGAGAAAAGTTTGCTTGTCTCTTATCTAGACCATTCAAACATCCTCTTTACTGGTCTCTTGGGTTCTACATTTAAACATAATAATGCATTCTCCACATGGTCAAGAAAGTAGTATTTCAGAAATGTAAATCAGGTCATTTTACTCCCCTGTTTCAAATGCTCCAATGACTTTCTACTGACATGAGAATAAATTTAATACTTCTTGTAATGGTGTATAAGGCCTTACAGGATGCAATCTTGCATACCTAGAGGTATTGCCTCTTATCATCTTACCCTCTTCCTGATCCACCAAAGTCTAGCCACTTTGATCTGTCTATTTCTAAAACATGCAGAATGTCAGACTTACTTTATCTACCATGCCTTTGCCCATTCCTTCCTCTAACTAGAAAGTACTTATCTGATCTCATCGGTCGAGAGATGTCTTCCTATAATTCAGTTAACAGCATAAATGTGACCCTGTCCCATGTATCTAAATTCCAATAACTCTCCCCATCTCTATCTTTTATTGTAAATTTTATCTTCATTATACTATTGTCTTACCTACACACTGGAATTTAAGTTTGCTCAAGCAGGTAAGCAGTCTTATTTAAACTAGTATGTATCTCTAATTTCTGCAACAGCACCAATTTCAATAATTAAACTGTTGGTGGGAATGCAACTGGATTAATACAGTTGATTAATCCTGTTGATACAGGATTAATTGTATCAACATGTGTAAAGAACTTAGTATCTGGCATATAGGAAATATTGCATCAATGTCTATTGAATAAGAAATTTGAGTTACAGGCACTTGGGTGTCTCAATCTGTTAAGCATCTGACTGTTGATTTCAGCTCAGGTCATAATCTCACATTTTATGAGTTCGAGCCCCACGTTGGGTCTGCACCAAAGATGCAGAACCTGCCTGGGATTCTCTGTCTCCCTCTCTCTCTTTGCCCCACTCCTACTCATGCTCTCTCTCTCTCTCTCTCTCTCCCTTTCTCTCCCTCTCTGTCTCTTTCAAAAATAAATAAATATATTAAAAAAGACATTTTAGTTACTAGGAGTATGTTTTGGGTACCCAGCCCAGGAAGCCTTGCCTATACCTTTATTTGGAGGCTTTAGGGAAGATTTCTGATAAAGATGCATTGTGATTATCCTTGTTTTTATGAAGGTAAATGTATTGCAAATAAACAGGTGAAGAAAGATCCACAGTTAACAGTGGAGAAGCTCTTGCATTATTTCAGGAAGGAGTGATGAGAGACAAACTTAGAAAGTAGAAATGGGAATGGAAAGGATGAGGCAGGAGAACAGAGAGCTTCAAGGTCTGGAGTAGTCCCAGCTGAGTTTGAAATGGATGTGTGTTTCTCTAATTGCATGACCAAGGGCAAGTGCTCCCTGAGCCTTCTCAATTTCTTTACTTCAGCGATGGTCTCTCAAGTACCATTATGAGGTGTAAATGATATATATGCAGAAAATCCTTGGTATAATTCTAATACAAAATATATACCAATAACAGTGGTATCAGTGGGGTAGTTGATAGTATCTTTATCATTATTCTCTTTTTCTTATCATATGAGAGATATGAGGGTATAGATGGAAGGATTTAGCATCTTATTAGATGGAGAGCATTATGGAGAAAGATACATAGAAGATGGTTTTAAATTTCTGGACTACATCACCAGGAGGAAAATGGTAATGTTAACTAACATAGGGACCCACGAGGAGCAACAGTTTAGGGAAAGACAACCGTGAAGACACATCTTGAAATAATAGAAATATGGCCAGTAGATAAAATTAGGGGATTCGTTTCTTGGGAGTAAATTTATTGAATTAAATGAGTTGTTCGAGCATGCAAGAGGAGAGTAATGGAAAAGAACAGGATTTCAGGAGAAGAGTTATACTAGAGGAGTAGTTGGGAATGGAGGTAGGTATGGAGAACACTGCAAAGAAAGATAACAGAGGTAGAAGAAAAGGAGACAGCAGTGTTATGAAAGCCAAAGAGACCTTGCAAAGGAGAGTGCAGGCAACAGGGAAGTCAAAGAGGGTAAACCCTGAGGAGATTCAGAGAGTTCTCAGGATTTAGCAGATCATTGTGGATATCTGAAAGTATATTAAGTGAGCTGTTGGTGTGGAAGTTCGTGTCTACTAAGAGTAAAGACTGAAAATTGCTGCCTAATGAGAAGAAAGTGTTTAGACATTTATCAATACTTAGAATTATTATGAAAGAATGGTAGTCTAACACTCCCTTGTAGAACCTAGAAGCTTCTATTTTTGAAGGGCTGCCCATTGAAGATTCTTTTGGAGGCAAGGTATGATTGAAGATTCAATTAGCAGATGTACAAAATTATTTGACCTTGAGTATTCTGAGGAGGAATCAGACTCTAATGAGAGGGTGATGCAGAATAGAATTTTGTCTTTATCACTCATTAGCCAGATAACTTTGGGTAAGTTGCCAAACCTCTGTGAGTCTATTTCTTCATCTGTAAATTGGAATCATACCACCTTCTTGGCAGGGATGAAAATGAAATACATTATAGTTCTGACTGCTGGCATCAAGATGGTGAGCTGGTGTGGTGTCCTTTCTCTCTGCCTCTCCCAGGTCCCTAAAGGCCCAGTACCTGGGTACATACTGTAGAGAGAAAGTCAAATTGGTTCTACTAAAACAGGCCTGCATGAGGCCAAGGCTCACTGAAAAGAAACATTTTCTTAATGTCCCAATTTTTATTAACGGCATAGCTCTCCTTCTAGTTGCTTAGACTTAAAACTCAATCATCTTTGATTTTTATTTTTTTTCTTTCCAGAAAATCAATTATCTAACTTGTAATTGTTGATAGCATGGAATTGGAGTCTGACAGTTTAGATTCAAATCTTGTCTCCACTTATCACTAGATATTAGAGCTTAGGCAAGTTATTTAACCTCTCAGAAGCCCTGTTTCCTCATCTATAAGATGTAGATAACATTAGCATTTATAATAATTACATTTTAGTGATAATTAAATAAAATAATCCATGTATAGTGGTTGGCGTGGGGCCTGACACATAGTAAAGGTTCAATAAATGTTAGTTACTATGGTTAATATTAGTGCAGTACAATGTTAATATTTTACATGATATCTTGCTCCTTATTCTTTGTACTAGGCTGTAACTTAAATAGATTTTATAATGACTTGCTGAACTTAAGTCCATCCAGAATGTCACTGCTTCTAGCTGATCTCATAGCTTGCTGGTACAGTATAGTCTTTGAAGCATAGCTCTATTATATCATTATGCTGTTAATTACCTGTAGTTTCCTGCAGGATATGTACCACATTTTCGAGTAGCATTTTTGCCCTCCTCTATTGTTCTCTATCTTTCTAGCTTTACTTTCTCCAGTTCCCTTTTCTGAATCTGATTCTGACAGTCACTGAAGTAATCATGCCTTTGAGAATTGCCAAGTTTATACTGTTGTTAGATGAGGCTTTCTTCACCTGAAATCCACCACTTCCTGTCCAATATTACTTACAACAAGAATCACCCCAGTAGACCCCTTTGCATGCCTATTGGGAGTAAACTTTCCCTCCTCTGCATGAACTCATCTAACACTTTACTGAGCTTCAAAGTACACTTTCTGTTTCATATTTATTGATTCCTTGCACAAGTCCCCTTCATCCTGGACAATTATCTCCTTTACAACACAGCTTGTTTTTCATTATATCCCCCCCCCAACATATGTCTACTATTGAAGACCCCTGGGCAGCAATGAGATAAAATTATTCATTATTGGTAATGGAACTACTTTTAAGCTGGGTCTATAAAATGTGCCAAATTGCACATTAAGAAATAATTTAGAAGGGAAAATTTTTAGTCAATCACCTGCTGTTATACACAGAAAAAATTGCTGAAAATTTCAATTTTAGACAAGTCATTTCAACATTATAAAATTATTTTACTGCGTTTTAGAAGATAAACTCATCAGATATGTGTGTTTCCTATATTAGCTTAAGGTAAATCGTACATATGCCCCTAGAATGCCATTATCCCATATAATGGGCTGTTAAAGTAAACATTTTTTTAAGCCACTGAAGTATATAGTGACTGTTTTCTATAGTTACTAAGCAATGTCTTTACAATGTATCACTTGACTACATAGTAGTGAGTTTGGTATGAATCAGCCTTGTATATATTCATCTTAATCTACTTTCTCATAATAACTGAAGATTAAAATAAAGATGAGCCTCTTCTAGTGGAATTCTTTTAGAAGGACATATGCTATGTGTTTTTATTTTATTCTTTTTTTTTTTAATCAAAGTTTGTATTACTGAGGATAACAGTTACTTTCAGAAACATCTTTTGTCCTTATGGCTGAAACTATATTAGGGAAACATTAGAAAAGAAATATAATCATTTCAAGATAATTCATTTTAAAAAATATTTTTCTTGAGAGAGAGTGTGAGTGGGGAATGGGCAGAGAAAGGCAGAGAATCCCAAGGAGGCTCCATGTTCAGCAAGGAGCCCTACACAAGGCTGGATCTTGCAAACTTGAAATTACGATCTAAGCCAATATCAAGAGTCAGATGTTCAACTGACTGAGCCACCCATGTACCCCAAGATAATTAACATTTTAATGGCTCTTTTAAACACTGCAATAATAGCTTATTTAAATTTATCTGCACACTCGAAGACATACTTATAAATAAGAAAGAACTGTTTGACTGCTCTCTGACATTGAAAAGAATATTTGCCATAGGAGCAAATGATTCTTTATGTTGATAAACATGTATTCATTTTTAAAGAAATGATAAAAATAGTGATTTATATGGATTATCTATCAAAAATTTGAAAATATTAAATGTACTTTTTTATTTTGAGATATGTGTTTACCTTTTAAATAATCTTATTATATTTAGACTAAATTATACAAATACTGAAGAATTTAGAAGAAAATATAAAATGTGGTATATGGCTATTATTATTGTTTATTGGCCAATAAATTCAGTTTCTTTTAAGGAGAGAAATATATGCAAACCTATATTTTATATTTTCTAAAGACTAATCCTGTAAGACTTTGTGTTAAAAATAGATTATTCGTGTGTTTTGATGAAAAGAGATGAATTTTCTCTGATATGCAGTTTATACTTGCATTTTTTATCTAATCAGGCAAACAATTTTAATTAATTCACATAGTTGCCTCTGTGGTGTCTGTGCCCTTTAGGGACTCTTTCATTATGGATGCAAATGTGTTCCTAAAATAATGAGAATGTCATTATCCTGCTTGATTCATTTAGGTGGTCAGAAAGAGAACAAAAAAATCATTTGATGGTGAGGTAATTCTTTTAATATACCATAATGGCATTAACTTTGGTATTTCTGTGCCTCATTTTCTTGATCATTCTCAAACAATCCTCCCCTGTGCAAGATAGTCAAGGTGATAAGGGCAGGGCTGCCAAGAAAAGATGGATTCAAAATCTTTATATTTTATACTGTCAAAACCTAGATTGGTGCTTCTTTTTAATGCATTTAATAGAGAATAAGTAGCTGTCAGTCTAAGCATGTAAGTTACATAATGTGTAAAAGAGTAGTATAAGAAATTAGGAAGCATTTTAATAAAACATTTGATTTTTAAATTTTTAATCAGGTTTATAATTCTGAAATTTGGTTCACCCTCTTGGTATTAATTACTCTTAGAAAAAGACACCCACAATGTAGATGAGGAGTGTCTGGTATACCAACTCCACTCAGAAATCTGTCCCACTAACTCTGAGAATTACTGGAAGAAAATGTGTCAACAAAACAGACCTTCGTCATGCAATGTTACTCCAGTATAATGCTCATACCTCATTTATACATTCATTTATTCACTAAAATTTCTTTGTGTGCCTATCATGTGCCAGAGGGAAAAACAAATGTAGAAACAAGTCAAATAGAATTTACATCTTTATTTCTTTCTTTATTTATTTTACAAGTGAATCACCCAATAATGAGTGTATGAAAAAGAAATCCAAAAATTTAGGCATAAGAAGCAGAGTATGCAAAGTACGGAGCCTAAAAAGAGTATCATCCATTTGGGGAATTGTTATTAGATTATTGAAACCTAGATATCAATTGGATATGCTGCTGCTGAAATGGATGTTATGGTGTGCCATGTATGCAGAGCTTTGGTTATATTCTACAGCGACAGGAAGACATTAAATGTTGAAAAACTTTACTGTGATGTAAGTTTCAATGGAGCAAGCAACCATTTCCCCAAATGCTCTCTCCTTAACATATCTAATATAATTATTGACCTTAAGCATGTCTCAAACTAAACATATCTAGTTCCAAACACTTTGTGCTGTATCTCTGACCTCATCACCCCGTACCTGAATTGCTACAGTGGGTGTTACTTGGTCTCCCAGACTCTAGACTTGAGAACAGCAAGCTATTCTTCATGCTACAGCTAGACTAGTTTTCCTAAAGCACTATGGTTTCATAGCTCATTAGTATCCTTCACATCAAATCTGAACGTCTTTATGTTTCAGGAAGCTTCACAATCTGTCCCTGTTTAAGTTTTCAAGCCTCATCAGCTGCCATTCTCCCATAGATTCTATGTTGCAACCAATTGTCTCAAACTTTCTTAAGCACCATTTGCTCTTTTAGCCCTCCATGCCCTTATGTGCACATGTGGTGTCTATTCCCTGGTGAATCCTCTCTCTTCGTGGAAAGCTCTTTTCTTTCAAGGCTCAGCTCAAATATTTTCTCCTACATAATTTTTTTTTCCTGATCTCCAAAGGCAGAACTTAGATCTCTCTGTAGCTAGAGTCCTGACATATTTTAGATTTTTTCCTTAATTATAGTGTTGCCATATTATATTAATGTTTAATACATCTGTCTCTTTCAACCACGGTTCAGAATTCAAAGATACAGACTTCATCCACTCCCCTCTCCCCATTCTTGATTTAGTACTTAGCTCCTACTAGGTGCTGAATACATGTGAACAAAATATATAGAACATATAAATAAATCTTTACCTATATTTTCAGCTGCTCCTTTAAACAATAATGTTAAATATTATTATTACAGATGTTTAAACTGAGGCTCAAAGATTGCATTTGATGTCATCTCTTACATTCTTAATAATTGACTAGTATTTAAAACCAGGGCTTCTGATAATAAAGCCTAAGTTTTTCAAATCTTTTTTTTAAGTTTATTTATTTATTTTGAGAGAGAGAGGAAGAGAGTGAGAGAGAGAAGAGAGCGCAGGAGAGGGGCAAAGAATGTCAAGCAGGCTCCATGCTGTAAGCACAGAGACTGATGCAGGGCTTAATCTCATGAACTGTGAGATCATTACTTGGGCCAAAATCAAGAGTCGAATATTTAACCGACAGAGCCACCCAGGTGCCCCAAGTTTTTAAAATCTTGATACAATTTTCCTTGTAAACTAGCATAGTTCACCAGGATGTTTATTGTATATATGCACTTATATTTAAAAGAGAGAATTTCATTCTTTTCTTTTTCAATAGGTCAGATTTAAACTGAGTTAAGACTATATTCCTACTTGAGATTATCACTTTTTGATCAAAGGTATGATATCCTTAAATTGCTTGTAGTTAGCCTATATCTTGTTGTCAGACGTATTGAGGTACTCAGAATTAGGAAATATAAAAGTTAAAAATTGTTTCCTTTCCAAATGTGTTTTTATTTGATAATTTCAAATAATGAAAGGAACCTTGTGATAGGATATCATGTTGTCCATCTTCAGACACCAGTAAGGTTATAAAAAAAGGTCAGAATCCATCTCTTGTTTGAAATAGTTACTCAGTCATGCTCACTGCATTTGGCTTGTGATATGGGATGACACTTTTTGGTTTGTTTCTTCAATTTGATGGGTTTCAAATTGTAAGAAAAAGGATTTGCAGCACACACACAAAAAGATCTGTGCTGTCAATATGTCTCTGTTGCTTAACGATGCTTTGTTTAGAAGGAAAAAGGAACAGCAGTAAACAGCCTTTGACTCATCTGTGTCTGTTGGTAACCTGACACCTCACTGCATTTATAAAAATCAATTGACTCTAACATACAAAAAGGGAAATCCCTGTTTGAGCAGTAACATAAAACATACTAAGACAAAAACCTGTGAAGATTTAATATACAGCCAAATCTTTCTCATATTTTAGATATATATCAAAGATTTAAGCATGGATTTAAAAACTTTTACAGGAGCGCCTGGGTGGCTCAGTCAGTTAAGCGTCTGACTTTGGCTCAGGTCATGATCTCACGGTTCGTGGTTTAGAGCCCTACATCGGGCTCTGTGCTGACAGCTCAGAGCCTGGATCCTGCTTCAGATTCTGTATCACCCTCTCTCTCTGCTCCTCCCCTGCTCATGCTCTCTCGCTCTTGCTCTCAAAAATAAACATTTAAAAAATATTTTTAAAAAAGTTTTGCAAAGCAAGTTGAATTTTCAGTCTATAAATAAAGAGAAAATAAGAAGAATTACAAAGTGAATAAGAAGTTGGTAGGAGATGTGACAGAAAAGATGACTTATTGCAGCAGAAAATGCAGAAATTCAAATTGTTAAGTCAAAGTGATGGGAACCTTATGAATGTTTTAACTAAGATCATAAAACTTTTGAAGATGACTTTGTATATCTCTGTTCTATCCTTTATTTGGCTTAAGCCATTGCTAGTCCTTTTAACTATTATCATAAAATATTATATTAAAATTTGGAAGCACACATTTTCCCAACAGTGATAATTGTGGCTAAAAGTAAATGATCTTCCAGAAACTTTTTTTAATTGTCCTAAGAATTTGCAAGCAAGGAGATAAAATTAAGGTAAATTTGGTCTGCTGCAATGTACTGATAAAAAGTATCATAGTGATAATAAAACAAACAATATGGCCTGGTAAATAATATCTCCTAGGAAAAGAAAAACTAATTGAAATGAACAATTCCATGATTATGGGCATGGTACACATATTTCCAATTCTTTTTGTGATAACAGCTTTAAAAATATATATTAAAGCCAAACTAATAAAACAACACAGGTTTACAGAACCTTATATTTACCAAAAAATATTTTAATCAAAACTTCCTAAGAATATGATGAATTAAAATGCATATGTTTGCATTTTGTTTCTTTTCAAGAGCACATTGGTGAAGTGATTTTTCAGAAAGATTTTAGCTAAGGAAAAATATAAAGTGACAGAAAATTCAAACAAAGAACCACTTCAATTTCACTTGCCATTTCCAAACCTTTTTGTGCTCTAAGAGCCTATTGATCCGGCATTCATCTGCATCAAATTCCAGTTGTTGCAGGACTTTGACTTTGTTACTAAACTTGCCCACTTGGCAAATGTCTAAAATACAGCTCTGCTAATGCAATTCTTGGTGATCCATTCTTGTTCTGTCTGCTTGGCCGTGGTGTATTAGGATGTGCTGAACTGAAATATGAGGGAAAATGCAAATGTAGAGAACCAAATGGTGTCGAATATATGTAATATCTATGTGAATATTGTATTGACCTTCTTTTGGGTCAATACTTTTTCTTTTCTTTGACAGTCTGAAATAGCTGATTCAATTGGTAGAATGGATAGTATAGCAACTGGAAGAAATGAGGTCAATACAGTAGTTGTATTTTACCTGCTATTTTTAGTTCTATTAAGAATAAAACAAAATTGGGGCACTTGAGTGGCTCAGTTGGTTAAGCATCCAACTTTGGCTCTTATCGTGTTCTCACAGTTTGTGGGTTTGAGCCCCACATCCAGCTCTCTCTGTCAGCAAAGAGCTCACTTTGGATCCTCTGTCCCCCTCTCACTCTGCCCTTCCCCCATTTATTCTCTCTCTCTCAAAATAAATAAAACCCTAGAGGAGAAAACAGACAACTTTGACCTCAGCTGCACCAATTTCTTGCTTGACATGTCTCCAAAGGCAAGGAAATTAAAAGTACAAATTTTTACTTTGGAACTTTGTCAAGATAAACAGCTTCTGCACTGCAAAGGAAACAATCAGCAAAACTAAAAGGCAATGGACAGAATGGGAGAAGATATTTGCAAATGACCTATCTGATAAGGAGTTGATATCCAAAATCTATAAAGAACTTACCAAACTCAACACCCATAAAACAAACAATCCAGTGAAGGTATGGGCAGAAGACATGAATAGACACTTCTCCAAAGAAGACATCCAAATGGCCAACAGACACATGAAAAGATGCTCAACATCACTCATCATCAGGGAAATACAAATCAAAACCACAGTGAGATACCACTTCACACCAGTCAAAGTGGTGAAAATTAACAACTCAGGAAACAATAGATGCTGGTAAGGATATAGAGAAAGGGGAACCCTCTTGCACTCTTGGTGGGAATGCAAACTGGTGCAGCCACTCTGGAAAACAGTGTGGAGGTTCCTTAGAAAATTAAAATAGAACTACCCTATGACCCAGCAATAGCACTACTAGGAATTTATTGAAAGGATACAAGAGTGCTGATACATAGGGACACATGTACCCCAATGTTTATAGCAGTACTTTCAACAATAGCCAAATCATGGAAAGAGCCCAAATGTCCATCAACTGATGAATGGGTAAAGAAGATGTGGTTTATATATACAATGGAATACTACTTGGCAATGAGAAAGAATGAAATCCTGCCAATTGCAGCAATGTGGTTGGAACTGGAGGGTATTATGCTAAGTGAAATAAGTCAGAGAGAGACAGATATCTTATGTTTTCACTCATATGTGGAACTTGAGAAACTTAACAGAAGACCATGGGGGAAGAGAAGGGGAAAAAATAGTTACAAACAGAGAGGGAGGTAAACCATAAGAGACTTTTAAATACAGAGAACAAACTGAGGGTTGTTGAGGGTGGCAGGGGCGAGGAGAAAATGGGTGATGAGCATTTAGGAGGGCACTTGTTAGGATGAGCACTGGGTGTTGTATGTAAGCAATAAATCATGGAATCTACTCCCAAAACCAAGAGCACACTGTATACACTGCATGGTAGCCAACTTGACAATAAATTGTATTAAAAACAAAAACCTTGCTACTTACAATAAATAAATAAACAAACAAACTTAAAAAATAAATAAAAATTAATTATGTTTTCTGGCACATTGTGAAAGAATGAAATTTAAATAAATCATAATAGGCAATGGTTATGGACAACACATTAGTAATAAACAGATAAATAAGCCTAGATTCCTTGCAGAACTCTATATAGTATGACCTGTTAACACAAATAATTGGCCTCACTTATCCTATTTTTAGAGCAGATACCTCTTACTTCACTAGCTACTTGGGAAAAAAGACAAAAGCAAACCAAAAAGAAAACGACCAGGAAGAGGAATCCAATGGGCAACATCTAACATCACAACAGGCAGATGCAAGAGTTTTCAGCCTTTTCAAAAACATCATCTCAAAATATTCACAGCACTATCACCTCTGTCACCTATGTCTTTAGACGTGATCCATCAGTACTTTTCCTCCTTAGAATGTAAGGGGGAAAGAGAGTTTAAATGAACAATCCCTAGAGGTAAGAGTGAGCCACAACATTGACGTCTTTTGGCATAACCTGGGTTTTCGTTTGCTTCTAACTAAGCTATAAATCCTTTGTTCTTACTTTACAGATTTGAAATTAATGAGCTTTGTAACATCTCCATACCAGGAAAAATAACCCCCCTTCTGTTGAAATTACTTACATAATCTATATCTTTTAAAATTGGAATAGCATCATTGCCTCTTTTGCAATTACACTGTAGTCAACCTATCTATCACCTCATTGAAAAGTCTTTAATTTTTCTTGATTCTTAAGCATTTCTACATTTCTAATGGGTTTATTTGAATACCTTTGGACACCATAGCAATCTATTCTTATCTACATAATAGTTTAGAAGTATAACTGTATCCAGATAATGTCTGCAAATGTTACTTATATACTGGTTTATGTTTTAAAATCAGCTAATGACATTTCAAAACAAATATTATCAATACTTCATAGGAAATCACTTTAATAATGAGTTTGCCACTTTATATTTCCATAATGCCTTGTATGTATTTCTAAATATTATCATATTATTAAAATTTCTCATTTTGTATTTCTTTCTAATACCATGAGCTCTTTGAAGGGTTGGATATATCTTATTTACTTGTTCATTCCCAATGTGTAGTATATTACTTTGTACTGTTTACTTAATAAATGCTTGTTGGTTCATTAGAAAATCTTGCATGCCAAACCAGATAGATATTATTTAATACATAAAGGAAATAGCAGGGATAATGCTATTTCTGAGTCTATTTAGATCTGCCTTAGTAACTTTCACTAGCATATAACATCCCTGAGAGGTGAACATCTGAACTCTTCTTAAAGCTAACATTGAGTGGCAGTTAATTCAAAATTTACTCTACTCTGATTAGGTCACTATTTCTTTTAGCATACTGTTTTCTGTCCTTTGGAATATTATAAATGAGTCTAATCTATTCCTTACTTGAGAGTCCTTCAAATATTCGAAGGCAGCCATAATTCCTCCTTTATCTCTGCTTTAGACTAAACACCTTCAGGGTTTTTTCCTACTATAAAATATTATTTCTAGACCCCTCATCTTCCTCTCTACATTCTTTCTTCAGTGATTAATCAATTAATTTAAGAAAAAAATAGAAAATAGAAAAATGTAAAATTTCCAACGGTCGTTTTACACTTTCTCTATTTATTTTCCATTTATAAATATGTTTATAAAAATGAAAATTTTCTGCCTTCTAATCTCAACCTCTCAAATATATAATTGTTGACAATTTGAGTTGGATTCTTTCGTAATATCATCACATGTGCATGCGTGCACGTGTGCACACACACACAGAACACATTTAAGAGTTTTGTTTTATTTCAAAGAAACAAGAGAGCTTGTTATAATATTGCTGTTTCATTTTTTCCCACGAAAACATCATCACTCATGGCTCTCTTTTGGTTATACTCAAATCTGTCAGTGAATCTCTTAAAATGTACTCAGGACTAAATATAAATTGTGATGTAATTAACTTTTATTAAACATTTGCTACATACCAGGCACTGCACTTAGTAATGAAAATGTTATCCCACTTTAATTTTCAACACAGTATATGAGGTAGTTAGTATTCCAATTTTACATATAAAAAACTATTATTAGAGACACTAAATTGCTCACAGAACGCCAGCTGCAGAATTGTATATCTATTTCCTTATTTATGCCCCAACTTGATTTAGAAAGTATTTCAGACATTTTTTCAGGATACACAAATGCAACCATATAGCTTAAATATGAAAAAAAAAATAGGGAAAAAAAACCACAAGAAAAATAATCAAGACTGACAATATAAAATTAAACAAAGAATGAGGCTAGTTTTTAAAAAATTATGTACTTACTATAAATGGCCACAAATTTGGTACAGACATTTTCATTGAGCAATGAGACCATGAACAGTTATTAGGTTCATAAAGATGATAAGATTAAAAAAACAATTTTTAAAAATATGGCTAGAATTCTTCTGTGCCCTTAGAAAAATAGACTCATTTTCACATTTCTAATGTGGAAATGAACATTTTCATAAAAGATGTAATGATAAATTTCATAGGTTTCATTTTATTTTATTTTGTTGAGGGGCAAAGGGAGAGAGGCAGAGACGGAGACAAAAACATAGACAATCTTAAGCACTCTCCATGCTCAGCAGAGAGCATGACATAGGGCTCGATCTCAACCCTGGGATCATGACCTGACCTGAAATCAAGAGTGGACACTCAACCAACAGAGCCACCCAGAAACCCCCACAGGGTTTTTATTTATATTGTCTCTTGATATAGTAAATGTCTTAACACCAAAGCCTAGAACAGTAAAAGCAATTTTCTAGAAAACAAAGAATTTTATGTTTGGGTACCCAGAGCTCTGTTTCTTTGTTTGTTTCTCCACTAGATCTATGATAGAGTTTAGAATACCCAGGGAAATAAACGGATTACAAGTCTTTTTAGTAATCTTATCTGTCTGTTGGCCTAACTACTATATCTATAGCTATATCTATATCTCTCTATATGATCTATAACCAGCATCTGTATTGCACCTGTCTGAGAAAATTCAGCCAGGGTCCTTTCTCTTGATGCATCTGCTCAGACCTGTATGATTTGATTAGGAAATACAATGTCAATATGTGCCTCGAGTTTCCATCAGTACTGAAAGAATATAGACTTCATTAAATTACTAAGTGAACTTCCTTCAATGGATCATCCAAGACATCTATGTGACCACAGGAACTATGCTAACTCTTTCTACATAAATAAAAATAAAATAAAATAAAATAAAATAAAATAAAGACTTCAAAATGCCGGAGTCCAGCTCCAGCAGGTCCAGGGTTCGCTGAAGGATGGATGGTGTTGGCGAAAGGGAGGGATGAGAGAACCACGATATTCTTTCTGATCACCAGGCAGGCATCTCTGCACTGACTGAGACTCAGCTTTATTTAAGGTTAAGTGTATGGGGAACAGCACAGAAGTAGCTTTTGCCTTAGACAATGATTTCTGATGATAAATTTCTTTGTTATGTAAAAATTTCCCAGAATATAGATTTGTAGAAGACTCATGCATAACCCTTATCAATAGTGGTTGATGTAGGTGATTTAGATGCTTATCATATGGGGAAGGAAGGTATCTTTAGCATATAAATACAGGACAATGTTTTTAGCATAGCAAAGGCAAAAGTTAGTTCTTTGTGAGCAGGGGTCAATAGCCTATTTAAGAGGAAGTATAGGAAAAACAGGATTCTCAGGAAATGCAATGTTTGCTCCCATAATCACAAAAGAAGAAGTTCCTACAATAAATTCCTTCACAAGGTGCAATCAGCATATATTAGGGCCAGAATAAGGGGACAAGTCACTCCGATATCAATCAATGAGGTGCCTTGGGGGTCGGTGCTCAAGCAAAAATAATTGAATGGGGGTGGATATCAGTCATCATCTGATGGCAGGAGGCCATGCAAACCTGCCTTAACCTCACAAGGAGTATTCTCAACTTGTGAGTTCAGAATGGCTCCCAACATCAAAAATTATAATTGAACTTTAGCTAATCATTGCTAATCAGAAGGTAGTGGTCAAAATTATTGTCATTACAAGGACAGCTATTATCTTTGGGTGTTAATACAGGCCATAGGCCAGGGAGTAAAATTGTGGTAAATCTGATCTCATTCCAACTCCAGTGCTCTTTCTAAGTTGTCTATAAATGTAAATTTTCTAGTGCAGAGTATGGAGGGATAATTATTTGAATTAATCAGGCAATTATGCCTCAATCAATATTGACTAAGTTTATCATGAATGGTTAAATATGCTCAACCTAAATTACTTCTCCCCATTTTACTTCTCCCAAAGCTTATCCTCCAAGAAAAAAAAATCCAACATTGGTTTCCACTGCGAATTCTTAGAGGCCAGGAAACAAACATAGTAAGTCATCATAACATGTTGCAAGTGATGGGCATCCCTGGGACCACACACCTGCATAAAGGAGTATGTCTTGAGGGAATGGAAAGTGAACCACTGCTGTCATTCTGCAAAAATGAATGTTTTACTGCGGCTATCATTGCAGGGCTTGCTGCGAAGTCAGAACGCATACGATTTCCTATGTTAAGAATCTCTGTCAGTGACAGCAGCAGTAGGGAATGTCATGTAAGCCAGTCCATCTCTGTAAGTAGAATGCCATGCTTATATTGGTAGCAGCTCCAAATGCTGCCAATAGCTGTTGTTCTTGGAGAGAAATGGTGAGAATTCTTTTCTCCCTTTGCAGACAACAGTGGAGCCCTCATCTCCATCAGCAGCTTGAACATAAAGACTGGAAAGGCAGGAAATCTGAAAAGAGATAAGAATCAGCCTTACCCGGGAATTTGCCTGAAATGGGAGGAGTCAGTGGTGCTTAGTAGGGCTAGAGAAGACTGGAGAGGTTTTGTCTCTATAGGTAGGCATTTGCAGGGGTGGCACGGTCAGCAGGGAAATAGAGGAAAATATGTAGCTACAAAGACAGGCTGAACTAAGCATCTAAGCCAGATTCCAGACATCATTTGTAGAATGTGGCCATTTAGATCAGGAATCCCTACAAATAAAGGCAGACAGGTCAAACTTGTTCTACTTTCAAACAATTGAACTTTTGAAGTCAAATTAGTCTTTCTCCATGAAACAGAAATATTGAAAATAAATTTTTTAAAAGTTCAAATTTTTGGTTTGTTTATATTCAACCTCACAGGCTATAGGAACTGACTATGAAAAAGAGTAAATAAAACTATTTGGATATTTGAAGCTAAATCAACTCCTTTAGACGTTTGTTAGTTTTTTAAATATTCATAGACGAAGGAGCTCCAATCAATCTAATCAGATGAAAATAAATTGCTATGTAGAAATGTTGACAGAAGATTTGGGTCCTAATTCTGTTTAGAAACAGTTTCTAATCTGTATTCTGATAGAATAGGTTTTAGAACTATGGACAAGCCACATTACTTTTATCTCAGCTTTCTCATTCTTCAAATGAAAGTTAGTATTAGTCGGCTTCCCAGGGCTCTTCTAGGAGCATAAGTTTATAATTATATTATTTAAGGAGCAACATTTTTTAAAAAACAGATTTATGTCTACATACATACTCAACTTTGTATCTCAAAGAGAGGTTGATTTTTCCTCAAATCCCTCATTCAGCTGGGATTACTGATTCTCAGTAACATTTCCTAACAGGGAACCTGACTTGTTAAGCCTTAAGAAATCAAGAAAATGTTGAGATTATTTTAATCTCCCTACTGTGAACAACCCACCAAAAGTATCTTGATATACTATATGGCTCTTTCCTCATCATGCCTTTTTATATTTTCATCTCCAAAGGTACAAAAGTCACTTGAAATATATTGCCTGCATAAATAAGAAAAGTGAGAAAGTAGACATAATTAATAAATTTTATTGAACATTTTGTTTTCTGTGCACATTAACCCCCATGATGATGCTCATTTTTCTCTTTATTGTCCAGCTACTGAAAGATGCATTTTACAACTATCTGTCTGCCTTAGGATGTCTTAGATATTTACAATATAGGAAATACTATAATTTTCTTGCAATTAAAAACTGCTGTTATTTTTCCCCTTAGAGAACAATATTGATGCCCAGACTGAACAATTCATGTCTTGTATCTAAGTAGTCTAAATAAAGTTTGCAACATATCACTTATAAAATTAAGGCATTCATGAAAATATTTTGCAAGTTGGGAAATTCTTATGTTTACTTAATTAATTTTTGTCTTAAATTACAATCTCAGTGTGTTTGAAATATAGAAATCATTCAAATTGTCTCTGTGTTGAGCTTGGCTTTGTGCAAAAAGTTACTTGTAAAAGACGCAATAATGAAAACATTTTACAATGGGTGAGAGTTAATAATTAACTTTTAAAGGAAAAATAAGCATGTTTTAATAACTTAAAATGTATATTTTTAGATATTTTAAAAGTAGATAATTATCTAGAAAGTTTACCAGATGAAATGTCAATTTTAAAGTAGTGGATCTTCACTATAAAGTATTAGAGCTCTTTCCTATGAATGAACCATATTCATGTAATAAAAAATATCAGAGGGCATATTGACTAAAAAATATTCTTGAATAAACTTCATGCATAGTATGTCAGAAATGCACACATACTGATGTTTGGTTCCCCTCATAGTATGTCATGTGAGTTAATCCCTTAAAGTAAGATTTTGATAGGCAGAGAGGCTGAGTGTTGCATCTACTTAGAAACAATAAGAACTCAGAGGTGTGTGAGTACATGGCATATCTGGAGACTAAGTTAAATGTAAATGCTCACTGATTCAGATGAGTAAGATTAGATACAGTGAGAGATAGCCACCAGGAAAGTAATTATGATAAAATCATAAGAAGTAGTAAGTACCATCAAAAATTAAAAGTTGATTCTTTAAAAAACAGAGAGACAAATTAAAGTTTTTCCAAAGGGGAATGTTGTGATTCAACCTATATTTTAGAAAAATAATATAGCAGCAGTTCATAGAAGTATTTTAAAAAGTAAATCCAATTACAAATTTCAAAAGGATGCATAAGTATTAGAACATCAGGTTAATTTTTATATTAAATATTCTATATATATTATTTTAGACTTATTTTTGTTTATAATTTTAATAACTTACTGAAACTTTAAAAATCTGTGTTTTTATTTAGGACAATGTATTAAAATATTTCTTGGGAAACTGAACACTGACATAAAAATATATAGAAGAAACATCTAATGCTAAGAAAGCAATACTAATTTACCACAGGTCATGCTCATTACATTAAAAACAAAATACCATTACAACAAAATAAAGTCAGGTTTATTGCAAACAAAATATGGTTTTAAAGCATTGGAGATCTTTGAAAGCAGAGAAGATTAAATGAAAGGAAAATCCAGTCATTTCCTTCTCTAGGATCATTTCTGGATTCCAGTTGGGTTGACAATTGAGCTTGCCCATGCAGAGGAATATTCCTGGGGGAAAAGAAACTACCATTGTTTCTGCTGTTTGCTGACCACATATGGACAATTTTGGATCCCTAAACAAGGCCAAAATTTTCCCATGATATATTTCCTGAAATCTGGATCATGGAGGATGTAGAGGGCTTCTAGAAGATGGACTTGAAATTTTGCATAGTCTCCCATTATTAGGATACCAAGTCCCACTTTAGGAATGGTTCCTGTCTCAAACACATGGCTAGTAACCTCTTTAAAATATTTACCAAACTTTAAAGCAGTATGGTAAACCAAAGAGCTAAGCTCAAAACTTTGAAAGGAAAGATTAAATCCCTTCCAAACATTGTCTGAGGAATTAAAAATACCCAGGCTCTTATTAAAATCACAGGGAGGAAATGCCTGAAATACAGGGAAGAACCAGAAGCCCATATGGGGTTTTACTCCCAGATGCTTATCCAGTTTGTCTAGCAAAGGAAAATAAAAGCCTGGGTTGGTGCCTGTTTCTGGCAACTGTGAATTAAATTGCTATGAATATTTGCAGATGTGTCTTTGTGGGGATGATTTTTCACTTCTTTTGAAGAAACATCTAGGAGTAAGACTGATGGGCCATTCAATAAGTGTACATCAAAGTTAATAAGAAGTTCCAAATCATTTTCCAAAGCACCTATACCACTTTGCATTTATATTAGTAATATATGAAATTTCTAGCTCTTCTTCATCCATGTAGCAACTTGATATTATCAGTCTTTTCAATGGTATTCATTCTCATGAGTGTATCTTGGTACCTCGTCGTGGTTTTAATTTGGATTTCTCAGATAATTAATGATGTTGAGTATGTTGTTATGCGGTTATATGCCATTTTAAGATGTCTTTTATGAAGTTTTTTTAACTTTTATGTATTTTTAAAACTATTGTAATTTTTTCAGTTATCTTTTTGTGGTTGAGTTGTAGTATTTTATATATTCTGAGCGCTATTCCTCTATCAGATAATATACAGCAAATAGAGCAATATAACCCCCCCCCCAATCTGTGGCCTGCTTTTTCATTTTCTTAATCGTCTCTCATAAAATCAGAAATTTAAATTTTTTTTATTAACTCCAGATAACTCATTTTTACTATAATGGTTCATGCTATCTGAATAATTTAAACGAGACATCCTTAGGAGTGTGAAAAGGCAATGCAAGTGGGAGAAAATGCTTGTAATGCATCTTCCCAAAACATGACTCATATTTAGAATACTTGAAGGGCTCCTACTAATCAGTGAGAAAAAGACAACTCAATAGAAAGCATGGTAAAAAATATGAACAGTTTTTAAAAAGTGATAGCCAAATGGCCAATACACACTTCAAGAAATGCTCAATTTCATTAGTCATCAGCGAAATGTAAATTAAAGCCACAATTAGATGCCACTACATAATTCCCAGAATGGCTGAACTGCAAACAAAAGAAAATAAATAAAAATAAAAAACATACCTAGTGTTAGCAAGGATCTAAAGCAGTTGGAACACTTATAAACAGCTGCTCGTAGTATAAATTGGTAAGAAGCCTTTAGAAAACATTTTAACAGTATGTACTAAGGCTGAGCACATATAGACTCTGTAGTCTATCAGTGAAAGTCCAACAGAAATATGTGTGGTTGAATGTTAGTGTTATTTAAAATAGCTCAAACTGAAAACTAACTCAATATCCATTATTCTGATATGGTAAAATAAAATGTGCTGCAATCACATAATAAGGAAAATGAGCAATTTGCAAATACAATACGTGTAAATTTCACAAATATAATGGTGACTGCAAGAGGCCAGGCACAAAGAGTATAGATGTTATGATTCTATTTACATTAAGAATAAAAACAGGAAAACTAATCTAAGTTGTTAGAAGTCAGGACTGTGTGAAAGCTCAGTGTGTGGGTGGGTGCTGTGAACATGAAGTAAGGTGCAGAAATGTAGCCAACATCACGAGTGTGGTATGTGAATTTATTAGTATGCATAATTTTCAATAAAAAATAAAAATAACTTAAAAAATAAATAAAAATAAAAATTACTTAAAATATTTCTTTTTGAAAATAAAACAGGAGAAAAGATAATGATCTTGAAACATTTACCCCATTTTGTCTTTACCCCAATGTTAATATTCTGAATTTATATTTGATAATAATTCAATATTTAAATCAAACAAAGTAATCATTAGCATTGAAATAAATAGTAATAATGATTATTTACTACAAGATTTAAATACATTAATTCTTTAAAATCTTAACAAAATGTCTTTATTTTATCTTAAAATACAATAGACCAATATTACTTAAAAATTCTACATCTTAACAGTCATTTATTTTTCTTAATCCTATATTATTATTATTATTATTATTATTATTAGAAAAGATATATTGAGTAAAATTTTCTTATACCACAATAAGAGACAAAAAAGAAACCCCTGGGGCCTGAGAAAAATATCATATTTTATTTCTTCTTCCTTCTCTCACTAATTTTTTATACTATTTGAAATCAGTGGGGCAATTGCAAAGATAGTATTACCAAACTGGCCAAAAATAACATTCCATTTCCACTTCTAGTTTTGTCCCTTTAACTTTACCTTATTTATACTTTGTAGTACTTATCAAAGCTTGGACTTATTCATTGTTTCTGTTTATTTCTTTGTTTATTGTCTGTTTACTGGGTCCCCAGAGTAAGTTAGTTACATGAATGCAGGGGATTTGTTTTGTTCAATGTAGTATTTTAATATCAAAGAATAGTGCCTGTCATTAATGAGTGACTCAATAAGTATTTGTTGAATGAACAAAAAATATTAAAATATTAATCCAAAATAATGAATTGAAATCTTGAAATTTTTCCCCTTTTTTCTTTTAGTGTTATCCTATTGTTGACAATTATATTAAGATCTAATCTAATATTTTAACAGAAAATGTCAGCAGAAGTTATTCCCTAACTTAAAAAACACATAAAAATACAATTAATTTTTATTAAACAAGAAGATATAGCCTTTTTCATTATTTGTATATTAAAATATGCATATTTTTCATTCTACATTTGGAAAATTTAGCATTATATCATTGGTTAGCTATTATTAAAACATAAATTCCAAAATGTGTTTGGTCTCCTTAACTTGGGGAAAATGTTTATGGAATGATGTTTTGTCTTGTTCTTCCTGAAAAATAATTCTGCCTAAAAGTTACTTATTTGCATACTGAACAGAATAATGCTTTTCAGATTGGCTACTTTACTTCTAAACTGACAGAGTGCTAGACACTGTCTTGTACAGTGTTTCATGTTGCTCATAGTAACTTGTATCTGATTGTTAGAGTAAGGCAAAATAATAGCAAGTCAAGAACTTTTTGTGTTGGGAAAAAAAAATCAACCCTGGAATTTCACAAAATGTGATGCTTTCTTAAGAACTTGATGTGATTAAAATAGATGATTGAATATATCTTGGGGACTAAAGTGGATGGTTATGTTAAATAATCTTTTGAATGTCATTTAAAAGTAAAAAGACACTGATATTTTATAAAACATTTTTTGAGGACGGTGATATGACTTGTTAGAATGCAGCTTAACCTTTTGAAGATTTGCTACCCATTTGAAGAGGTCAGTCTATTACACAACATACCAATGAAATAATAGAATAAAAAGTGCTTTGAAATTTGTGTGTATATGCCATGATATAAATTGATCCAATAAACTAAGCATAATATTTGGATTCATCTATAACTATAGCATAGTTCAATAATTGAATCTGGTCAAAATCCATGTTCCTAAAGAAAAGATAAATCAAAATCATTAAAACTATTTAGTCAAGGAATGTGTAATACAATCTAGAAACATTAAAAAATAATTGAAAGGATAATATATTCATTCTAAATATTGAATTTTTTTTTAACTGCACAACAACATTCCCTAGATTGGCTGCATATCTGAGGACTTACTGAGTACAGAGAGTTTTTATGATCACCAAAATGGTAGGTTTTCCCATCAGTTCTACCTGGAGTTACCTTCCAGGCTCTCTCTCAGGTTATTATAAGATTGAGACATTTATAAATGTCTATTTTATATTAAAATAGAAAGCCATCAGCAAAAAAGTCCTTATGATTAACCAAGGGACAGGGTTGTGGGCAAACATTAAGTTGTAGAAATATATGGAAATAACATAATCCTTCCTCTGGATTTGGTGCCTAAATGTCTTTGCCAGGAGATAACTGCTCACCAGTGGTTTATGAGTTGAGGATGCTAATTGAAAGAAGTTAAAAATATTGATAATGTGCTATATACATTTTGTGGTAATCAGAGACATAACACTTTGATCTCCCCTTTCAAGAGACTTGCCATCCAGCTGTAAGGAGTGTAGTCATTACTACCATTCCAGCTCATAGAACCTTTAGGACGCACTTCAGCTTCCTGATGGCACTAAAGTGTTTCCGCTCAGCCCACAGCCAATAACTGAGCATAATAGTGGTAAATGGGCCAGGCTCATTCAACCCAATGCAGGACATCTCTCCAACTGGCAATCCTTACTGCTCCCAAGTAGGCTGGCCAAGATTTAGTCAGGGCTGCATAGAGATGCCCCCTGACCAAATCTTCCTTTTCCTCCCCATTCTTTTAGAGGTATTGGATCTACAACATGGTCTGAAGACTTTCCTTACCTATTCCTACTCCCTCTCACTTTTATTTTTCTTAGGTATTTCCTCTCCCAATAAACCTCTTGTACTCTTCATCCCATCATCTCTTTCTTGTTTATACACACACACACACACACACACACACACACACCTATATGTATATAGGTGTGTGTATTTATATATATGTTCTATGTTTAGCTTAAATACATACATACACATGTGTGTGTGTGTTTGCATTCATATAATTTTCTACTATGCTGGTTAATTATGTCAAGATCTTAATTCCCTGAAATTTCTGCCTTGCCCACAAGTTTCAAGGCAGCCACCATTTATTTATATGTATTTTGGTTGTAAACTTCTATGCAGTGATACAATAATCTATCTATTGAACTATGCTAGAGCATTATTACCACATCTAGCCGAGATCAGTGGTTATTTTTTCTGGCATCAGAGCAGAATCACTTGGGTGATGTTTTAAAGAGATTGACCCAAACCGCCACTCTAGGGGCGTCTGAGTGGCTCAGCCGGTTAAGTGTCCTACTTTGGCTCAGGTCATGATCTCACGGTTGGTGGGTTCGAGCCCCGTGTCGGGCTCTGTGCTAACAGCTTGCTCAGAGCCGGGAGCCTGTTTCAGATTGTGTCTCCTTCTCTCTCTGACCCTCCCCGCTCATGCTCTGTCTCACTCTATCTCTCAAAAAATAAATAAATGTAAAAAAAAATTTCAAAACCCTACTCCAAAGATTCTTATATAATTGGTTCAGCCAGGGCTGAAAAGCCATAATATAAACTTAATGTTGAGAAATTAGAGTTTTTGATTTTTTTAAATTTTACATTTTGATCCTAGTTTTAGAATTTTATCATCTTTATCAAGAAGACATAAGAAAAACAGAGAATAAAAGCACTTGCTTCAGTCTCTGCCCATCTCAAGCTTCCCATAATAAAACTCCACATTCTAAAACTAAGGCTCAATTTTAGTATTTTCAGTTTGCATATTCTTGATCTGTATCAGAACTCCTAATTAATGGGGACCACAAACTCCTCCAAGTGGTGGGACTGTGCCATTAATAATGCTGATCAGAGGCTAGGAAATACAAGTTTTGGAGAAAATGATTTCTCTACATCAACATGGATTTTTTCTATTATTAAACAAGAACAACAACTATTTTTGTTTTTATATCATTCACTATGTTGTACATAATTTTCAATCTTTCTGGTTTTTTTCTATTTTTAGTTTGTACTTGTGTTTCATAAGTTATATCAAGCACTTTATTTTTAAAAATTTTTTTTATGTTTTATTTATTTGAGAGAGAGAGAGAGAGAGAGAGTGAGAGAGAGAGACAGCGCGAGCAGGGGAGGGACAGAAAGAGAGAGAGACACAGAATCCGAAGACAGGCTCCAGGCCCTGAGCTAGCTATCAGCACAGAACCTGACACAGGGCTCGAACCCATGAACCACGAAATCATGACCTGACCCGAAGTCAGACGCTTAACTGACTGAGTCACCCAGGCGCCCCTCAAGCACTTTAAATTAAGCACAGAACAAATTAAAAGACAAGGTGAAACTGCCAGCACAAGTCAAAATGGCCTAATCCTCAGAATCTCAGCTCAAGCCATCATTTCTAGGGAAGGCCTTGCTTAGGTTTGTCTACTATACGTACTCATCAATATCAGCACATTTACAGACCCACCAACACCGCAATGCTTGTGTAGTTTAATTAAAGTGAGAAATCTGTCTTAGTGCGTAAAAGCTATTCATAATATTGGATGATAATGGGATGTTTATTAACATATCAACAATTAAAAATTATTTGCCACTTACTCTTTCTTCAAGTGTATATGGTATAATTTGCATGCTAATTTTTATACTAATAACGAGAGTTGACAAATTGCTGTTAGAATACAGAGATTATAGTGATGTTTCTCTTTTATTAATTCAATTTTATTAGACAATAATATACTGAGAAGGAATAATTTAAGAGAATGAAGCAAGTGTTTTTATAAAACATACTGCCACTGCATTTTTGCATAGTTTTGATGTAATGAAACATAGCATGAACATAAATATGAAAAATAAATTTCAGAGGAAATAAACATCTACCTCCAGCTATTACATTTCATTTGGGTGGATTAGTTGAGTATGGTATATAAACAGATACGCTGTTTTCTGTCTCTAGAGATTCAATATGGTTTTCCTACAATTTATTTTTCATTAACAGAAATAGCAACTGCAGAGATTTAATTGGCCCGTTATTGAATTAAAATAAGTAATATTTTTGTAAAATGCTACAAGTATTTTATTTCACCTAATGAATAAAAATACTGCTGACATTGGTAGCTAAATTCATTTGGCTTAGTACACCATCTGCTGTGTAAACAATAATTTGTACTGTGATGTCTAAGTTTAGGTGTAAGATGAAAGTCACAAAAGTGGACAAAGAATGGGCCTAATTCAGAACACAGTTCTATGTTTAGCTTGAACATTTTTTAAAATTTTAATTAGCTATCCTATTTAAAACTGGAAGATTTCACATAAAATGATCCAGGGTCTGGCTTTTCTTGAAAAAGGGAAAGATTTCCAAATGCTACTCCCACAGTCATCCAAGGAAGCACAGTGGAGCCATGCATACTTCATTTTTCCCCCAAGATAATAAAACAAGTCACTCTACATGCTAAAAGAAAGAGAAAAGATTCATAGAGAGACCAGACATCTGCAAAAACCCTTCCCCGTGGCTATTACCAGTGGCAAAGAAGTTGCCACTTTAACAAAAAGATTTCACTTCACTGAAAGACATTTTGTTTACATGCCATAAGTCATATATATTATAATATCTCTTTCATTTCTCTGGCAGCTAGGAAACTCAAAGCCAACATGAACTCTTGAAGTTTCCCCCAAATCTACTCTTCTCTAAATTTTTCCTAAACCAATAAATGGAATCTATTTTCATTTTCTTCTAGCTGTTTAAAGCAATACCCTCAAGGTCATTTTGAATCCTCTTTTTCTGTCAGGATTACGTTTTAAACTAAAATGTCACCTCACTGGCCTCTATTGTTGAAGAGTGGATACTGAGTGGAAGTTTTGTACTTCGTGGTAAGAAAAGCAATCCAGTATAGGGGATGAAGTCTGGGGAGTAGAAATGGGAAAGGCCTTTTAGAGCCACAAAGGTCTCTCTGTCTCATTTTTGGGTAGCCACAGCTCTTGAGTGCCACTGATTGCCAGTGATATCTGGGCTTATTGATTAGGCACTGTAAAAAGGCTGGCCTGACTGACTGGTTTCTGCTGCATCACAAATCACTTCTCTTAGAAATACAGCTTTCCACCTGCTTTTGCAGCACTGATGAGGTGCCCAATTCAGCGTGATTGTATCTGATTGTCATTTCAACCAAAGTGAGGTCTATACCACTGTCAATAGGCTAGATAGCTTTGTAAAAGTAAATATAAAAGACCTGTGGAAACTTCCCTTCTGTCCCCGACCCACATTGTCCACATTCATGTGAAATACTTCCTATACTCTTTCCAGAATTTCTTTAGTATATATTTTACTTATGTTATTTGTTTCTTCCATTAGAATATAAGCTTCATTGTAGTTATCATTTCTTTTTCACTGCTGAATCCTCAGCACCTAGAAATAGTGTCTGCTTAATAGTAAACACCCAAAAATGTAATCCTTTACTAGCAAAAGTACATGTCACATTGTATTGAAGTAAAACAGTATAAATTAATAAATGGTAGTGAAAAGAACAAAAGAAAAATTTAAATGCTTGTATTTTTTACACATTAAAAAGAAACTGTTGTTGTGGAAGGCAAAATAACAATAGCAACCCCACAAAAATATCCACATCCAAATCCCTGGAACTTGTGAATATGTTACATTACATAGCAAAAGGGAAGTTAAACTTGCAGATGAGTTTAAGGTGGTGAATCATCTAACCTTAAAAAAGGGTGATTATTTGAGATTTTAGGGGTAGGTTCAATGTAATCACAAGGACCCTTCCAAGTGGAACAGGAAGGCAGAAGAGGCTGTCAGTAAGGAGGACTGTGCCCACAGTTGCTGGCTTTGCAGACTGAGGAAGGGGCCACAAGCAAAGGAATGCATGCAGCCACTTGAAGCTAGAAAAACACAAGGAAACAGATTTTCTCCTGAGACTCCAGAAGGGAACATAGCCTTGTAGACACCTTAATTTTAGCCCAGTGGACCTCATGTCAGACTCCTGACTTGCAGAATTATAAGATAATAAATTTTTGTTGTCTTCAGTCAACTTTATGGAAAATTTATACAGTTACTTCAAACATTTTAGTGGTTGTCTCTCTGCTGATCAGATAAAAGAACTATCATTTATATATTTTTCATTAAAAGGAAATGCTAGCACTTGTTTTGCCATTCAAGGGATTCGAATACTGTTGTAAGTCATTAGATTACAGACCAAAGCTCTAGTATTATCAGCTTTGAATTAGGTGACACACTGTGCATCTTTTTAGAATGCCCAAATAAAATCAGTATTTCAGATGATACAAGTCTTTAGAACATAACTACAGTGTAACTGTAACAGAAAACTATTGTATAATTAAAACAAAATTTGAAAGAAAAAGACTTCCCTTTTTCTGTTGGGTTATGTTAGAGTTATTAATTGTATTTTTCTAGGGAAGACTGACTATTGTTTTGTTCTCAGAAACTATTTCATGAATAGTTCTCTGGGTCATATTTTTAAATATATAAAAAGTATATTTAAATATATAAAAGCATATTTAAAAATGACATAGAATACATTATATTCTTCAAGATAAAGGAAAGCTTTTTTTTTTAATGTTTTATTTATTTCTGAGACAGAGATACAGAGCATGAGTGGGGAGGGGCAGAGAGAGAGGGAGACACAGAATCTGAAGCAGGCTCCAGGCTCTGAGCTGTCAGCACAGAGCCCGATGCGGGGCTTGAACCCACGAACGTGAGATCATGACCTGAGCTGAAGTCGGAGGCTTAACCGACTGAGCCACCCAGGCGCCCCAAAGGAAAGCTTTTTAATGTGTTTATATGACCTCCTTTCCTTCTTAATGTCCATCTGTGACTACATTTTGCAACTTTTATTTATTCCCTTAGTTTAGTACTGTAATTTTCTAAATACACAGAGGAAATTTTAAAAGCAATACAAAAATAGCAGCAGCAAAAACAAAAATAAGAATACACAAAAATTGTTAAATTGAAGCTTCCGATTCATGTATGGGAATAGCACAAATCTAAAATAATGGTTTCTTATTATACCTTTAGGATGGTCTTCTTCCTTTAAAAGTAACTTAGCACTAATTTATGACTGCATAGGTATAGATTCAACTTACTGATAATTTGTGGTAACTCGATGCTTATCCCTAGAGGTGTATGGAACCATAACATTGACTGTTGGACAAGATTGCATTGAAATATTTGAGCTAATGATTTGTAATGTGTTAAGACTAAAACTCCCCAAGAGGTGTTCTGTACCAAACTGTCTAAATTGTTTATTGTAAATGTATAATGTGATGGTCTAAACCTAATTATGTGGTCATGTAGCCTCATCTGGCTTAATGGTTAGTGTGATATCAATGACCTCTCAGTAAACACGTGCTTTGGTTTCCCTGAGACTGAGACCTCTTGCATTTATGTTGGTGATTTGTGGTTTAGAGATGAAACTTATTCTGTGTGACTGAGCAAGGACTCTGGAAGGTATACTTGGATGCCTTGGACCTTCCTGATGCATTCTTTCTCTTGGTGTATTGTAGTCCTTGTCTTTAAAAAAAAATTTTTTTTTGTTTATTTATTTTTGAAGGAGAGAGAAACAGAGCATGAGTCGGGGGAGGGGAGCAGAGAGAGAGGGAGACACAGAACCTGAAGCAGGCTTCAGGCTTTGAGTGGTCAGCATAGAGCCCAATGTAGGGCTTGAACTCACAAACTGTGAGATCATAACCTGAGCCAAAGTCTGATACTTAACCGAATGAGCCACCCAGTCACCCCTGTATTCTTTGTCTTTACTAAATCTTTATGTTTGTATGCTCTGTGGTATCTCATGAGTCTTTTAATTATGTGACTCTCTGTAGTTCCAATGTCTGAATTTATTCAAAAACTCTAAGAATCAACTGAGTTGAGAACTATGACCTTGTCAAGAAAGATTGTTTGGTATCTCCAAGTACCAAGTTTTCTTTTTTAAAAAATCATTTTCAATATTTTCCTAACTCTTTAAGGCTATATTAAACATACTTGAAATTCTTCCAAGTAAGTGTTTATGTAATGAATGTTTTCCCCTTAATTATAAAAACAGTAAATTTAGAAAACGTTTACTTTCTCTATTTCCCCCATTGTTGAGGTCAACGAGAAGCAGCCATGGTTAAGAAACACAGTAAAGGCAGCTACAAATGCTAGAACCTGAAACAATTCACAAAAGTCAGCGGAACAGTAATCATCATAACATTCCAATTAAGAATTTCAGTAGGCAGAACAATTGACACAACTTGGAATCTGAACCTTTTTTTTTTTTTAATTTAGTCTGTGTAATCATACTATATGAAGAGATAAAGCCATTACCATGCCCACATAGTTCTCCATCTTGCATGATTAGGGCATCCTCTAAAGAAAAAATACTTCCCCATATGCTCTCAGTCTTTGTTGTGTATCTGAACACATCTCATATTCCACTTCCTTTCTTTCCTCTCTGTTATAGTCACAAGAACTTATATATTTATCACCTATGTGTCTCCCAGTTTCATGTACAGTGTACACCAGCAAGGCACTGACTGACTCATCCTTCCCTATCTGTGATTCTTACTACATCAAGACAATAACTTTCAACTCCTTCTAGCTGTTCCTCCTGGCTTTCACTCTTAGTCTAAGTGACACATTCATACAAATATTTTTTGAATGTTTTATTTTATATATTTGTTACAGACTCCCAAGTGTAAAATATAAGAAATTAGCTCTCTTAGTGCCTAACTCCCCCACACTCTAATGCACACATTTCCTTCTGCCATTTCACTCATCCTACCAATGTAATTAGAACATGATTTTCCTTAATTAAATACATAGTGCCTACCTATGACTATATAAACTTTTTCACAGCTGAGCTGCTACAGACCTATAATAATCTGTAAGGGAGGATTAGTGAAACAAAAGGGTGACTAAGGCATAAACCAGCTAGGTGTTTTCCAATTCCAATTCTCTTTTCTTCCTGAGCACAGGGCAAGACTACATTGCCTGCCCTCCCTTTCACTTGAGTGAGTTGATGTGACTGGGTTCCAGAGAAAGGAATGTGATAAAAGTGATAAAACCACTCTATAGCTGCCCAATTGCAATTCATTATGTTCTTTTCCTTTGATACAAGCTTAAGACAGATAAGCATAGAAATTACACACACACGCACACACACGCGCACACACACACACAAACACACATATAGAATGAAGTATTATTTAGCCATACAAAGGAATGAAGTCTTGTTATCTGTGACAGCATAGATGGACCTGAAGAGCATTATGCTAAGTGAACTAAGAGAAAGACATGTACTGTATGATCTCACTTACATGTGGAATTTAAAAAACAAGCAAATATACAAAACAAGCTCAATGAAAGAACAGATTGGTGGTTGCTAGCAACAGGAGATGGGGGGATCGAAAATGGATGAATGGGGACAAACGGCATAAACTTTCAGTTATAAAAAATTAAGTCAAGGGGATATAATTTTTAGCATGTTAATATTATTATAGGTAATAATACTGTGTTCCATGTTTGCAGGTTGCTAAGAGTGTAAATCTTAAAAGTTCTTAAGACAAGAAAAAAATTATAACTAGGTATGATGATGGATACTCACTAGACCTATTGTGGTGATCATTTTGCAATATATACAAATATTAAATTATTATTTATACACCTGAAACTACATAATGTTGTATGTCAACTGTGTCTCAATTGAAAAAAAAAAGAAGAAAGAATATGTCCAATTTTTCTGTAATTAGTTATCTTAGAATTTAATTTGTCCTAAGAGACTGGAGGACCAGGAGTAAGTAGTGATCCTAAAAATCAGTGCAGTACATAACCTGTTTTTCTTCCTGAACTTTTGTATTGGGAAAGCAGAGTTACTTTCTTCTGAAAGTGAATCTGGGGACAATGTATTAAAATGGTTTTCTTGGCATTCACAAAGCTGGGAACAGAATTTCAGTGGGAATCAAGCTGTTCTCTAAACACAGCCAAGAAAGAAAATTTGAAAAGAGGTCAGGGGTATGCAAGGTGATATTTTATTGGGTCAGAATTCATACGATGACCCTATGCACTCATAGATGAGCAATCACAGTTTCCTATGCATCAGTAGTAATGTTTCCGTAGCTTTGCAGACCACCAAGTGCTTTCTCATACATGGATTCATTTGGCCCACCTAATAAAACTGTAAGATAAGCATATTTCATTATCATTTTAAAGATAAACTTTTTATTGATGTATAATTACATAGATAAAATGCACATATTGGAAGTATAGAGTGCTGTGGGTTTCACAACATGAAAATATCCATATAACCGTCAAGATGAGACAAGTAATACTGACAATACAATAGAAGCCATTGTCATTACTTTCCTAATCACTCTCCGTCCCCAAATATAAAGACTGTCTGACTTCGATAGCATGGGTTAGTTTTGTCTGGTTTTAAATTTTATATAAGTTGAATCATGCCATTTGTACTCTTTTACTTACTATTTCACTCCAAACTCATCTATGTTCTTGAATATAGCTGTATAGTCTGCTCTAATTATTACTATTCCATTGTATACATATATCATGATTTATTTATTTATTT
>CM053573.1:85137734-85153445 GCA_028646485.1 Cryptoprocta ferox
ATCTGTATTCATTAAGGATATTGGCCTGTAGTTTTCTTTTTTTGTTGGGTCTCTGTCTGGTTTGGGAATCAAAGTGATGCTGGCTTCATAGAATGAGTTTGGAAGTTTTCCTTCTATTTCTATTTTTTTATTTATTTATTTTTAAATGTTAATTTATTTTTGAGAGAGAAAGCAGGGGAGGGGCAGAGAGAGAGGGAGAGAATCCCAAGCAGGCTCTGCACTGGCAGCTCAGAGCCCAATGTGGGGCTCGATCCTAGGAACCCTGATATCATGACCTGAGCCAAAAACAACAGTCAGATGCTCAACCCACTGAGCCACCCAGGCGCCTCTATAATGATTTATTTATCCATTTTTCATCTGATACACATCTGGATTGTTTCAAGTTATGTGTATAATGAACAGTGCTTCTGTGAACTACTACATGCATTTTAGAGAACATGTATATTACATTTCTTCTAAGTTTTTGTCTGTGAGTGGTCTTAGCCAGTTTAGCGTATGTAATCATTCAGATTTAGTAGATCTTTCCACAAAAGTTTCTGTAGTGATTGTATTAATATTTACTAACAACAGCAGTATATGAGATTTCCAGTTACTCCATACTCACACCAACACATGTCAATATTTTTATTTTCAGTCATTTGGTTGGTTATCAGTGGTGCTTCATTTTGTTTTCAATTTGAATTTGAGAACTAATGAGATTTTCAGCTGTTCAGATGTATATTAGCCATTTTGATACTTTATTTTTGAAGTGCTTGTTAAAGTCTTTTGCCCACTCTTTTTTTTTTTTACTGTATCAACTATTTCAAAGCTAATTGAATTTTAGGAATTCTGTGCAGTGAAGTTCTTTGTTAGATGTGCATATGGTCTATGGTGTGCTCTTTTACTCTTTTAATTATACCTCTCATGAACACTCAATTTTTTTCTTTTAAAGTTTATTGTCAAATTGATTTCCATATAACACCCAGTGCTCTTCCCCACAAGTGCCCTCCACCATGAGCATCACCCCCCTTCCCCTCTCCCCCTCCCCCATAAGCCCTCAGTATGTTCTCAGTATTCAAGAGTCTCTCCTGGTTTGCCTCCTTCCCCCTCCCCAACTATTTTTCCCCTTCCCCTCCCCCATGGTGCTCTGTTAAGTTTCTCCTGTTCCACTTATGAGTGAAAACATATGGTATCTGTCCTTCTCTGCCTGACTTATTTCACTTAGCATGACACCCTCGAGGTCCATCCACATTGCTACAAATGGCCATATTTAATTCTTTCTCATTGCCATGTAGTATTCCATTGTATAGATGAACCACATCTTCTTGATCCATTCATCAGTTGATGGACATTTAGGCTCTTTCCATGATTTGGCTATTGTTGAAAGCGCTGCTATGAACATTGGGGTACATGTGCCCCTATGCATCACCACTCCTGTATCCCTTGGGTAAATTCCTAGCAGTGCTATTGCTGGGTTACAGGGGAGTTCTGTTGTTAATTTTTTGAGGAAGCTCCACACTGTTTTCCAGAGGGGCTGCACCAGTTTACATTCCCACCAACGGTGTAGGAGGGTGCCCATTTCTCCACATCTTCACCAGCATCTATAGTCTCCTGATTTGTTCATTTAAGCCACTCTGACTGGCATGAGGTGGTATCTCAGTGTGATTTTGATGTGTATTTCCCTAATGATGAGTAACACTGAGCATCATTTCTTGTGTCTGTTGGCCATCTGGATGTCCTCTTTGGAGAAGTGTCTATTTATGTCTTCTGCCCATTTCTTCACTGGATATTTGTTTTTTGGGTGTGGAGTTTGGGGAGTTCCTTATAGACTTTGGATACTAGCCCTTTATCCGATATATCATTTGCAACTATCTTTTCCCATTCCGTCGGTTGCCTATTAGTTTTATTGATTGTTTCCTTTGCCATACAGAAACTTTTTATCTTGATGAGGTCCTAATAGTTCATTTTTGCTCTTGATTCCCTTGCCTTTGGGGATGTGTCAAGTAAGAAATTGCTGCAGTTGACTCAAGGAGGTTGTTTCCTGCTGTCTCCTCTAGGGTTTTGATGGTTTCCTGTCTCACGTTCAGGTCCTTCATCCATTTTGAGTTTATTCTGATAAACACTCAATTTTAATGTAGTTCTATTTATTACATTTTCTCCCTTGAAGTACTCCTTTTTATGTTCTGTTTAAGAGAACTTTACCTTTTCCCAAGGCAATTAAAATTTATCATATTTTTTTAAAGTTTTGTTTTACACATCACATTTAGACCAACCTTCAAGCTGGAATCACTTTTTACGATGGTGTGACGTTGAGCTTTACATTCATTTTTATTCTATATATTTATCCAACTGTTCTAGTATCATTTATTGAAAAAGAGTATTGTTTTCCGATACACTGTACTGTTGACTTATCATAACTAACCTGAACACAGATGTGTGAATCTGTTTCTGGATGTGCTCTTATATTCCATTTGCCACTATTCTTTCATCTATTACCATATGGCCTTACTTATTGAGCTCTGTAGTAAGCAGTGATATTATAATAATAAATGTCTTTGTTAATTTTTTCAATATTATTTAAAAAATTTTTAATGTTTATTTATTTTTGAGAGAGAGACACATACACACAGAGCACAAGCAGGGGAGGGGCAGAGAGAGAGGGAGACATAGAATTCAAAGCAGGCTTCAGGCTCCGAGCTGTCAGCACAGAGCCAGACACAGGCTCAAACTCAAGGACCAGGAGATCATGTCCTGAGCTGAAGTCTGATGCTTAACCCAGGTACCCCAAATTTTCCAATATTAGCTTGGCTATTTACATTTCCATTTTCCCCCAGAAAATTCCTTTGATTTTGATTATTCTTATGTTTAACATATGCATCAATTTGTAAAATATTGATGCCTTAATGCTATTGCATCTTCCAATCTAAGAATATGGTATATCCTTCCATTTATTTTGATATTCTTTAATTTCTGTCAATATTTTATATTGTTTTCAGAGTAGAAATTTGAGCATCATTTGTTAGAAGTATTCCTATGTTTTTGGTAAGATTTTAGAAGTTATTATTTAAAAAATATATCTAATTATTAAGATACATAATTTTTATTTATTGACTTTATATCATATATATTTTATGTTTAATAAACTAAACATAAGTATTAATTTATATCATTAATTTTAATAGTCATTATGTTTGGGTACAAAACCCAAAAGATTAAACAGAGGGACTATTAAAATTAATATTAAACATATGATATTCACTGGGTATACTGGTAAAATATATATTAGTATTATAATTTTAGAATATTTTAGAAGCTTTAACATATTAGTTATTATGATATGGTGTTTCTCATCTTATTAAATACTAAAAATATGATTTTTATGACTTCATAGTATTCTGTTATGCAGTGGTACCATTATTTATAAAACAGTTCTCATATTCATAGAAAAATAGATTTTTTTCATTTTTTGTTAGTCTAATTTTTTCTCCAATCAGCATGTGTGTGTGTATGTGTATTTTTTTTTTTTTTTGAGAGAAAGAGCAGTGCATGTGTATGCGAGTAGGGGAGGGGAAGAGGGAGAGAGAGAGAATCTTTAGCAGGCTTCAGACTCAGTGCAGAGCCTTACACAGAGCTTGATACCACAGCCTTGGGATCATTACCTGAGCTGAAATCAAGAGTCAGACCTCAATCACTTGAACCACCCAGGCACCCCTATGTAATTTATTATTTTATTATTTTATTTTATTTTAATTTCAATATAGTTATTACATATATTAAATCATGCATTGTTTCCTTAAGATAGTATCAGAAATTTAGAATTATTGACCAAAATGAGTAACTTCTTAAAGGCTTTTGATGTATCCAGAAGATAAAGTATTTTTACTTCCATTTAAAGATTAATAAACTGAGGCTTGGAGAGGGTAGGTGATACTGGAAATCAAAATCTAGTCTCTGTCAGAGGAGGCATTACAGCATATTTCACTGAGCAATCCTCTATAATTTGGTGCCTTATGACTGAAGCAATTTTATGTGACTTTATTATTATAAGAAATAAAATTTCATTCAGTAGAAATACTGTATATATCAGACTGAAAGTAAAATCAAAAAGAAAAACATAATGTATTGTCATATGAAATTACTGATGTTATTTTTTCAACATAGTAGCAAGAATGAATCTTAAAAAGGAATCAACTGCTCTGTTTCCCAGTTCCTTTTCAGACCCTTTCAAATGTATCAGTATCTTCCTAACTGTATCAATATTATTTTAAAAATTCAGGAAATGAACTTGAATTATCTTCAGGTGGCAAGTCATTTACTAAAACTGGAAAAAAAGTATGAATCCCGAGGGATACCATGACCCACTAACAGCAGGATGCAGACCTACATTGAATAATAATTTAGAACTATTACTAAGATAATTAGAAAGCCAACCTGCTGCCAGAAAGGTCAGACCTTAGCTTCTCAATTTATTAAAAAGCAGATCTTGATCTATGAATGAAAAGAACCCAAAGTTCACTAATACCATAACCCCAACATCTGCCTGCCATAAAAAGATAATGATTTAGTATAAATTAATTTCAATTTTTTCAGGTAATGCAGATTTTATCAGACAATTATACTATTGACATTCAGTTTCCTATTGTATTACTTGCAACTTAAGTTAAATGTTTCTTGATATTTGTTCAACAACAGATATTAGGGAAAAATATTTGCGGAAAACCATTTTTCTCTCAGGTTTAGTTAGAAAGAGATTTTTTATGGGCCACGTGTGTAGCTCAGTTAAGCATCTGACTTCAGCTCAGGTCATGATCTTATGGCTTGTGGGTTTGAGCCCTGCATCAGGCTCTGTGCCAACAGCTGAGGACCTGTAGCCTGCTTCAAATTATGTCTCTCCCTCTCTCTCTGTCTCTGTCTCTGTCTCTCTTGCCTCAAAAATAAACACTAAAAATTTTAGAAGGAGTTTTTATACTCAATATTATCTTTCTGGTTTTCACTGTGCTTCACTTACAAGAGCATAGTGAAAATCTGAACAGAGCCAACGTACTGGGTAAAAACTACCACTGCAAAAACACTGCGTCCTTGCCAAAAAAAACAAGTCATAGGGTTCACTTTACCAAGACTTCCCAGTCTATTTAGAGATAAATAAGGACTTTTTTTTCCATATTTCAATCTACTTTCATCCCCAAATTTTTTTCTATTTCTGGAAGCAAGGCTTCTCTGCTTACCATTTGCTAACCTAACATGGAGAAAAGGGGGACCTAATGATGATAACCAATGGCCTCTCCCTCTCTTCTACTCCTCTACCTCTCTATATACACTTTGTTATAACTGGAGCAAGTTGGATTCCCCAGTTCTGTTCCTACTGATGAAGAGGTATTAATAGCAAAATAGAGCTGAAACATTTGCCTGTTCCTTCTTCTTTGGACCAATATTATTATCAAAACTGATGTTTGAATAACACTCTTTTTAAAAAAAATTAATATTGAAGTAAATACAACTGAATAAACACGCTTAATTCCCTTGAAATTGTTTTGTAGGTGTTGTTGTTGTTACTATTCTTTATATCACTTACACTTATCAGAGTAGAAATTATGAAGTTAGGTGAGAGGATATCTGAGCCAGCAATCAAAATACCTGGTTAAATTTAAGCTTTGCCAATGTGCTCTCTGACCTGATCAAAAAGTTAATGTATTGGGACATTATGTTCCTCTTTTTACAAATAGAACATTTGAATTAGGGGATCTCTAAATATCCTTCCAACTCTAAAATTCCATGAAGCTTTATTAAGGGTAAAAGATATAAAATGTTTTTGAGTACATATATATCACTCTGTATTACTATCTATTCTTTCTATATGTGGGCAAGAAATGTAAGATTGATACAACAATGCCCAGAATACTGATGTTCTAAGTAATTGCTATTTAGGTAATAATATTTCAGTGAAAATTAGAGCATATTCGAACAGGATACAAAATAGAGAGTCATCATACTAATGAAAAATGTTACAAATTACTGGTTACTAGGTGCAGTTAACCAACACAGGAGCCACTATTCATAAAAGTTTTAAATTAAGCTTCCCAAAGCAGTTAGTACAAGTAAATTCATGCATTAAATGAAAATAATTTTCCCTTGTCATATAGTTATGAGTATGAAACTATTCTTAGCTAGTTCTAATTCAGAATGACTTAGTGTTATAATTCAAGTACTAGGTTGTTAAAAGTTATGGCTTATATGTATTTTGTGCAAATATAATTTATGGTTCAATTATATTTCATAAACAAAGTGTATTATAACTTTTATTCCTAATATTAATGACATTTAGCACAGACTATCAGAGCAGTTTTACCCTTCAAAAGAAAAATAAATCCATATAACTTGAAGCTGATAACTGAAATACAGGTCCAGAAAGTATTCAAAGCAGAGGTATATTTATAGTAGCGTGCCCTAGATTTGCATGTTTTCCTTTCATGTTCCATAACTCTTCCTACCCCATATTATATAATACTGATCATTCAGGTACACTTTATAAGATTGGCTTATTTATAATAGAAGTAGAAATAATTTCCCAGTATCTTAACCTTACATAGCACTTTTATATGAAAAACAACAAAATGGTTACTTGTATTACAAATGCAGTGATCAATTAGTTTCTTAACTGATATAGGATACTGTATCAATGAATGTAGTTACTTTGATTACTTATATTTTCTTCAGTGCTGTGCTCAAACCTGAGGCAAATGCATGTTTTGCCTTGGTGATCTGAGGTACAAATATGCTTGCTTGAATCTTTCAAGTGCAGTCCTGCAGTAGCGAATTATTTTAGCTGATGAAGGGGTAGGGACCAAGGATAATAAAAATAATATTTTACCAAACATCATCTTTGAGATGCTCTGAAACTTCACTTGTCTCTAAAATAATTTAATCTCTTTGAAAACTATAAACCATACTCCAAATATAGTAGTAACTTAATTAATAATTCTCTTGGGCTTAAAAATGATATTGACCAAAGACTATAACAGACATTGGCTGAATTCTCATTAGGTACTTCATATTTTTCAAGGCTCCTCTTGACATTTTCATAACATAAATTACCTTCTTAACTGATAAATTATAAAGCCACTCACCAAAAAAGCAAGAGGTAAAGGTGCGTTACATATTGACATCATACAGATAGTAATAGCAACAGTTTAATTCTAGAACACCATGTGCCATCCACTGTATTCTGCATTTTGATATTTATGCTTTCTTTATTAGGACAACACTCAAAAACGATTCTCTTACCTCTGTTTTACCAACTGGAAAATTGAGTTTCATGACTTTTTGAGTACCTGGCCTATGGCCATATGGCTAATAGGGGGAAAAATGACATAATCCAAAAAATCTATGTAACCCAAAGCCTATGATTGATCCAACAAACCATCTAAATGGTATTTTCCTGCTTCACTCAATTTCTGACAGAAACTGTTACTTGAAATTCATGTCAGGAAATGAAAGGGTGGGGTAAGTGTGCTTTATTATAAATTATGAATCATCTTGAAATTTACTCACAATGTGTTGTCATAAAAATCTAACATAAAATTATTTATGATATAAAATTGGGTTGAAACATCTCTTTTATTCTAACCACATGTTATGTTATCCATATGACCCTTTCTTTCAACATACATATACAAGTATCATAACACAGAGCAACAGGCCTTTCTGATGACATGTAGCACAAGCCAAGATAAAAGGTTGATCTATGAAGTTTTCATGCAATGTAAAATTTCAAAGAAATACAGAGACTACAAAAGGCTAATTTGGGCTGTACATACCCTACTTTGGTCCTATATATTTATTGTTCTCTGCCTGAATAACCTTGCATTAGGAAAAAAAAATTCTAACTTTATCCAATCCAATTCCGAATCTCAATTCCCTGCGTTCAGGTTTAAAGGATACACTAACTAGAAAAATCTTGAGAGTTTTTCTGTTCAAATGATATTTTCCACTCTTGAATGGAACTGTATATAATGAGACAGTGTCTTCAGTACTGACCCAAATCAATAAAAAAATAAAACACAAGAAACAAAAACAGAATTGATCCAACATTTTTTTTATTAATCCAACAGGTAATTTCAGATTATTAGTAGAGCATAAAAGAGAACTGAAGAGACATACTTTACCTCCATGGGTTTATTCCAGTTCTGTGCCCAATTTCTATTCCAGTATTTTTCCATGATAACATACTGTGGGTCCTGTTTTTATGTCACAGTAGCTAGTGAAAACATTTCTTACCCTTGGTAGCTTAAGAAAAAGGAAAAAAAACACTTTAGAAAATATCTCAAATTCCACCCTGTAAAGAAACAACTCGTGTTGCTTTAGACATTGTTTTGTCATTGAAAACACAAAAATTCATAGATCTGGAAAGTTATATTAGATGGGAGAATTTAGTTCAGCATATAAAAGATGCACACATATAGTTAGTTTTATTATTGTTTTATTTGTTTATAAGATTTATGCATATTTGTATAATCATTTACTTAGTTTGCATCAGTTACTTTTCTAATTTCATATATTTAGAATCTTAAGCAATATGATCTAACTGTAATGTCATAAGGCAACTTCACTTTACTTATCAAACTAAGCAAGGAGGGCAGTATATTTCTTGCAAAATGTAATGTGACTTTTTATCCATTAAAGATAAACTCTAACAAGGATAAAAATATTATCCTGAAATGATAGTATAATAAAATGAGATGTGTAAGAGAAATGTTTAAATGGAATTAGGTGAACATAAACAATTAAAAAATGGCATATAATTATAGCATGGATGATCAAACTATCAAAATAATTATTTGCACATTTTGTGTTCACTCTGACAATAGTAACAGCTGTTGCATGTTGAACATTTAAGATAACTTAAACATTTTTTAAAATATTTATTTATTCTTGAGAGACAGAGAGAGACAGAGCACAAACCAGGGAGGGGCAGAGAGAGAGGGAGACACAGAATCCGAAACAGGCTCCAGACTCTGAGCTGTCAGCACAGAGCCCAATGTGGGGTTCAAATCCATGAACCGTGAGATCATGACATTAGCCAAAGTTGGAAGGTTAACCAAATGAGCCACCCAGGTGCAGCACAATAACTTTTTAAAGCTAGATGACCATGTTGGAGAAAGCAAAACCTAGATTCAAATCCATTTAAAATCTTCTGTATTCACCCCTCCAAATTAAATGGACACAATTAATACAGTCTCATAAATAATACAATTATGCAGGGGCAAGTCACTCCAAGATCAAAAAATAAAAGCTAATATAAATTATGATTGACATATGATAGCAATTTTAATATTTAGTGACTTCAGTTCATTTTACACAATCATTCATAAATAATCATTTGTGTCCATGCCCATAGCTGACCAATTCTACTTATGAAATGCAATTCTATAGTACAACCAATTGTTCGATTTTGTTCCTGTGTCTTGGGCTAAAGGCATTAATAATTATACAATGCTATTCCTTTGGAAAGATGATGTTTTTATTTGTATGACTTCAAAGCTATTAATAAGTTGCACCAAAACTAGGCAAATGTTCAATTAGTTACTATCTTCTTGTCAGTATAACTTATTATTTTACATATCTCAGGCTATTTTTCTTTTTCTTTTTAAACTCTTTGTTAAAATTTGAAGCTGGAAAAATAATTTTCAGTTGACTTCTAAAAGCACACAACTATTAAATATTTATCCTATTCATTGAATTGCACATTGCACATATATGTGCACTTTTGTATATGTACATTTTATTTATTAAGAGGTTAAAAATGCGCCTGTGATACTGTGATTCATAATAAGAAATATATATTTGGTTTTTGTCTACTATACCTGGCATAGGGCTCCTAAAACCCCTAGAATTTCCTAAATGATGGGAGCAGTAAAGATGTCTTTTATGTTATGTTAATAAAGTGACATTTGGAAAGCACCTCAGAATGGAGTTTCATTGCCCAGAGACCAAACCATAAGATTAGAGGGTTGGAACTTTCAGTCCAGCCCCTAACCTCCAGGGAGGAGAGAGTGGCTGGAGTTTGAGTTTAATTAGCAATGGCAACTAATTTAATCAATCCATGCCTAGGTAATGAAGCTTCCATGAAAACATAAGAGGACTGGGTTTGGAGAGCTGCTGGGTTGGTGGACATGTGGAGACTGGGAAGGGTGGTGTGCTTGGAGAGTGCATGGAAGCTCCACACCCCTATCCCCATACCTTGTCCTATGCATCTCTTCCAGCTGGCTATTTCTGAATTAATATCCTTTCATAACAAACCAGTGGCCTAGGTAAGTAAAATGTTCCTCTGAATTCTGTGAACTGCTTTATCAAATTAAATGAACCCAAGGAAGGTGTTGTTGGAACCTCCAATCTATAGCTGGTCTGACAGAAGCACAGATGATAAACTGGGCGTGCTATTGGTGTCTGGAGGTAGGGGTGGAATCAGTTTCATAGAACTATCCAGGTAGATAGTATCAGAATTGACTTGAATTGTAGGATACCCAGCTGGTATTGGAGAATTGTTTGTTGGTAGGGAACTCCCTCCCCCACCCACATTGGAACTGGGATGCAGGAACCTTTAGCATTCATGACTTTTAATTCAGTGGTATCAAATATATATGTATATTAAGATCACTGTACATTTTAATTTCATTTTTGTATAACTACATGGGCCACAGACTGAAAACTCTGATTCTGAAGGTCTATAATGGAGCCTGATTATCTGGAATTCTTTTTAATAAGATCTCCAAGTAACTCTTTTTCCTGTTCACCCACCAGATTGGAAATAACTCTTACACACAGGGATGAAGTGCAGGAAGAAACCTATGTATGTACATCCCAGGAGGGTTCAGTGATGCATATAGATTATTTATTTGTATTGCAGTTTATCATGTTAACAATTATGGTTCAAAAAAAGGCATGGCAATAAGCAAGTATGAGCAGAAGAACAAATGAATTTTGGCTTATTCATATAAGATACACTACTACATCAATGCTGAATGAACTGCATAGCAACTGAATAAATCTCATAGATAAAAGAAAAAAGAAAGAGAAAAAAGAAAAAAGAAAAAATGAAGAAATATAAATACAGTATATTACATGTAAATAAAATTTGAAACATAAAAATACTATGTTACTTAAGTACATATATAAATATGTATATATAAATATAATATAAACATAAGTATATATATGTAGATACATAAAATAAGTGAGGCATGCAGAAATGAAAAAAAAAAAACAACATCAGATGCAGGAGAGTATTTACCATTGGTGGAGAGAAAAGATTTTCAAGAGATCTAGTACTTTTGTAAATTTTATTTCTTCACTTAGTGGTGGAGTAAATGTTGTTTGTTGTTGGTATAGTAGTCTTACTACCATTTGTGCTTCAAATATTTCATAAGCAATAAAGTAGATTGATTGTGGAACATCATCTGCTTTGCCTTTTCATGCACACAGAAGTGGAGTAAAAAGAAGAGACATTTGGTATATCTTTAAATGTAATAAGAGAAGTTTGAGAAGTCAGAAATTTATTGGCAATTTTTGAAGGAACTGAGAAAAAAACAGGAATAAAGGAAACTTCTCTAAGATTTCCTTGAATGCCTTGAATTTTTTCTTTCCTTTTATCTAATGGATGCCATGAGGGAAGTTTAGTCATTTAAAATAGTAAGTCAGGCATGGTAAATAAAAAAAAGAACTTCTGCATTTACATTTGTTTCCAGTGTCATAATTTATTTTCTTAAATTAAATCACTATTTCCTTTCTTCAGTCTAAAATTCACTAATGGGAAAATTCATTCGGATTTATAGACAAGCTATGTGGCAGGAAGGATTTGAATTTATGTGTAACATAGACCCTTCCCATCCGTACATCCAAAAAAGACAGAAACCATGGAAAAGGTTGCAGATTACTCTGTAAAAAACAGAGGGGGTATTTTCCTTCATCTTGATTATAGAAGATTTATCTAAAAGCCTAGTTGAGCTCTTTACTTGCAAGCAAGCTATCTGTGAAAGTTCATCTCTAAGCAAATTAGTCAGCCAGAGAAGTTATTGCTTCACGTTGGCCAGAGGAAAAAACCAAAAAACAAAAATCAATTAATTAATCAAGCCATCCCCAAATCATATAATTTGTCTAGATAGTAAGATTTCAATAATGCATTAATAAACCTATGTTTGCCTCTATAAAAATTGTGACTCACTGACTCCCTTCAGAGAAGTCAGTTTTATAACGCAGGATTTTTCTTTGGTTCTACAATAACACCATTACTTATCAACGAATGAACATTCGTCTGGGCACTACCTGTTCCACTACAGTTTAAAGGAACCTTAAGTGCCTTCAGTAAAGTTCCCTTTTTCAGTGTGTGATTTTGTTTTAAAACAGTAATGACTAATGGACATTCTATCATTGCTGAGGAGTGTTATCTCTGCAATCTATAAAAGCAGTTTTTGAAAGGACATATTCCAGATGTTAAAAGGACGTTTATTTTGTTTTGTTTTTCTGGAGATTAGGACTACAAAAGACTTTCATTTTTCTGATTTACATCTGATTTATTCTAAACTGATTCTTAATGAACACTTTTGTAACTATGGAAAACAGGAAATATATCTTCTTTTTCTAAAAATTATCAGTTCTACTGAACATGAAATAAGGCACCTTGTTCCTAATGTGTTTGAAATTATAGTGGCAAAATAGTGATTTGCTATTAAACTATCAACAGGGGGGAGGGCAAGATGGCAGAGAAGTAGGGAGCTCTGTAATCTTCACCTGCCCACATCGATTGAACTGAGAAGGACCGAAGGGAGAATACTCTGATTTGCAAGTGGGTAAAGAGAAGAAACAGACGCCAGAAAGAACACAACCTCAAAGATGCCTGAGTGAATGATTGTGAACTGGGAAACTGAAGGATGGGCGGGCCCAGGAGGTGCAGGGGGAGGGAGCCTCAGCCCAACACAGGGAGAGCACGATGTGCCCCGGAGAGACAAAGGGAAGAGAAAGACAGACTGAAAACGCTCATAGAACCATCTCTAAAAAAGGAGGAAAAACTCGCCCCGGGAAGGAGAGAAACATTGTCTCCCCATATATAACTGCTGGGTGCAGGGAGAGAAATCCGTCCCATCTGGCTGGCGAATTCTTCCTTGGGCGCGGCAGCAGTGGCGCCCATTCCAAGTGGTGGCACCGGAAAAGGCAGCCCCGCCCCCTGTGCGACCGGGCTGGGAGGCCAGCTGCCAGCGGGAGTGCATCTCATCTCCAGTGGCAGTGTTGAACTGCATGGACTAGGATTTGGAAGCTTGGCGGAGGTTGGAAAATACAGTTTGGCTCGCCCATGGAACAGGGAGATCAGACTCAGAAGAGCAGCTTGCAACCCTTGGTAGAGCTGAGCTTGAAGCGCTGCCATTCTTCTCCCCGAAACCACCAAGGCGGGGACTCAGAGAGCAGCCCCTGAGACCCACCTACCTATGCCAAACCACGCCCATCCTCACAGGAGAGCTGCGTTTTTTCTTTTTTTTCCTTTTTTCTTTGCTTCTCCTTCTTTTCTCCTGCCATCCAGACATATTTCCCTTATCTTATTCTGATCTCTCCTCTTCGCTGGTTATATGCTTTTAGACTTTCCATAGTCTTTTGCTGTCTCTGTCCCCCCCTTGTTTTTCTTTTTGTTTTTTTTCTTTTTCTTCTTTCTTTCCTTCTCTTCTTTCTTTTCTTTTCTTTTCTTTCCTTTTCTTTACTTCCTTTCCCCTTTTCATTTGCTTGTGTTTGATTTGTCTGTGCGTTTGCATGCTTTTGTTCCCTGTATGTTAGTCTGTTTTCCTTTTCAGGGCTACCTCAAGAAACAAGCCAAAGTACATGGTGGAGAGTCCCAAATATCACTGACCATGGAAGTAAAATAATCAAAGGCACAACAAGAGAAACCGAGAGACACCACTAAAAGAACACTTTCAGAAACGACAGGCCCTGGACAGTCAATGAGCCTCCTATAATAGAGCAGTACAAACAGGTGCACAGTGCATAACAAGCTTTTAAAACTGACAAGAGACAGAAAGCTAGCCAAAATGACAAAATGAAAGAACTCTACTCTAAGAAACTCCAGGAAGAAGTCACAGCCACAGAACTGCTCAAAACAGACTTAAACAACATAACTGAACAAGAATTTAGAAAAATTGTCATAAAATTAATCGCTGGACTTGAAAAAAACATCAAAAAAAGCCATTGACACACAGAATGGGGACTTTCAAAATAGCTATGACGAGTTAAAAAAAGGCTATAAATGAGGTGCATTATAAAATGGAGGCAGCCACTGCACGGATTGAAGAGGCAGAGAGGAGAATAATTGAATTAGAAGACAGAGTTACAGCAAAAGAGGAAGCCAAGAAAAAGAGAGAAATTGATACAGGAGCACGAAAAGAGAATTCGAGACCTGAGTGATACAACAAAACAGAACAATATCCGTATCATAGGAATTCCTGAAGATGAAGAAAGAGAAAAAGGTCCTGAAGGGGTGCTTGATCAAATTATAGCTGAAAACTTCCTGAATATGGGGAAAGAAATAGACATTGAAATCCAAGAGGTGCAAAGAACCCCCTTCAGACGTAACTTGAATCGACCTTCAGCACGACATATCGTAGTGAAACTGGCAAAATATAAAGACAAAGAGAGAATTCTGAAAGCATCTAGGGAAAAAAACGGCCCTAACATACAAAGGGAAACCTATCAGAGTGGTTACAGACCTAAAACTTGGCAGGCCAGAAAGGAATGGCAGGAAATTGTCAATGTGATGAACAGGAAAAATATGCAGCCAAGAATTCTTTATCCAGCGAGCCTGTCATTGAAAAGAGAAGGAGAGATAAAGATGTTCCCAAATAAATAAAAATTGAGAGAATTCATCACCACCGAACCAGCCCTACAAGAAATCCTAAGAGGGACTCTATGAGGAAAATGTTGATAGGTACCAGAGACACCACTATAAACATGAACTCTACAGAAAACACAATGAACCCAAACCTACATTTTTCAGTAATAACACTGAACATAAATGGACTAAATGCCCCAATCAAACAACACACGGTAGCAGAATGGATAAAAAAACAAAACCCATCCATTTGCTGTCTACAAGAGACTCATTTGAGACCTGAAGACACCTTCAGATTGAAAGTAAGGGGATGGAGAAATATCTATCATGCGACCGGTAGTCAAAAGAAAGCCTGAGTAGCCATACTTACATCAGAAAAACTGGACTTTAAAGTAAAGGCAGTAACAAAAGATGAAGAAGGACATTATATAATAATTACAGGGTCTCTCCATCAGGAAGAGCTAACAATTATAAATATCTATATGCTGAATTTGGGAGCACCCAAATACATGAAACAATCAAAAACACAAACAATCTTATTGATAAGAATGTGTTAATTGCAGGGGACTTTAACACTCCACTTGTAACAATGGATAGATCAACCAGACAGAAAATCACTAAAGAAACAATGGATCTGAAAGACACATTGAAACATATGGAATTGATAGGTATATTTAGAACTCTGCATCCTGAAACTAGGAAATTCACCTTTTTCTCGAGTGTGCATGGCACCTTCTCCAAGATAGATCACATACTGGGACATAAAGCAGCCCTCCATAAATATAAACGAATTGAGATCATACCACGCACATTTTTGGATCACAATGCTATAAAACTTGAAATCAATCCCACGAAAAAGTTTGGAAAAC
>CM053573.1:85153945-85202356 GCA_028646485.1 Cryptoprocta ferox
AATACTGAAAACAAACTGAGGGTGGAAGGGGGAGGGGGAAAGGGGAAAGGGGGTGATGGTCATGGTGGAGGACACTTGTTGGGAAGAGCACTGGGTGTTATATGGAAACCAACCTCACAATAAACTATAAATTTAAAAAAAAACTATCAGCAAATTATTTACATTTGATCTTTTCATAAGTTTTTAACTGTAAACACAGTGCTTGAAACCTTTACAGATCAGGTCATTTTTTTTTTGTTTTTTGCAAACATATGATACTCCAAAGAATATAATGGTTTAGTTTTATATTTATAATATTTTTAATCTATGAAAATTATATTACTCTTATTTAAAAATCTGCATTTGCATTATATAAGTGAATGGTAAGATTTGAAGAAAAAATCTTGAATTTTATCACTTTTTTTAATGGCTTAAAAGGGGACTCTTTTATTTCAGAAGTCCAGTTTCTAAGATAATTTTATTGTACTTTCCCACAGATGAAGGCATTTCACATTAATCTATGTTCAAAAACATGGCAGGCAGCTCGAATGCTAACAGAATGTTCAGTTTAACTGTGAGGCTGAAACTTCAGTTGTACTTTGTGATTTCAATATAAAAATTAATTCATAAATCTTTGTATATTTATAGTAGCACTTCCAGAGCTAATAAAAAATGGGCCATCCTACAAACCTATGAATGAGTTTAAACTTTGATCTAATATTCATAACAGCAAAGATAGATGTAAATGAAAAGACAAACTTCATCTTTTTATTGTTAGAGATGTGGGGTTTTTTTTAATGAATTTACCTTGTATTTTTGCCTTTTCTTCTCATAACTGCTCTAACAAAAGGATTGTGCCATTAATTTTAGTATATTGTCTTATTCATGTACGAACACAGCAAGTTCAATGCATAGTATAAATTTCCTAGGTATGTTTATTACTCATCTTCTCCTTTATGATATATGCATATTAAGAATTATATTTATATAATTTGTTTATTTTTTGCCTTACTCTTTCATTTTTCCCCTTTTTTTAAATTTCAATTTCAGTTGGTTAACATATAGTGCAATACTGGTTTAAGAGTAGAATTCAGTGATTCCTCACTTACATATGACACCCAGTTCCCACCTTAGTACCCATCACCCATCTAGCCCATTTCCTGTCCACCTACCTCCATTAACCTGTAGTTTGTTTTCTATCATTAAAAGTCTCTTGTGGTTTGTTTCCCTCTCTTATCTTCCCCCCTTCCCATATGTTCATCTATTTTATAGCTTAAATTCCACATACGAGGAAATAACATGGTATTTGTCTTTCTCTCATTGACTTATTTTGCTTGCATAATATATTTTAGTCCATCCACGTTGTTGCAAATGGCAAGATTTCATTCTTTTTGATGGCTGAGTAATATTACATTGCATATATATACCACAACTTCTTTATCCATTCATCAGTCGGTGGACATTTTGGCTTTCTCCATATTTTGGCTATTCTTAATAATGGTGCTACAAATCTTGGCGTGCATGTACACTTTGAATCAGTATTTTTGTATCCTTTGGGTAGATACCTAATAGTGCAATTGCTAGATCATAGGGTAGTTCTATTTTTAACTTTTTGGGAAACCTTCATACTGTTCTCCAGAGTGTCTGCACCAGTTTGCATTCCCAACAACAGTGTTCCTCTTATCCGCATCATTGCCAACAACTGTTGTTTCTTGTGTTCTTAATTTCAGCCATTCTGTCAGGTGTGAAGTAGTATCTCATCGTGGTGTTGATTTTGTATTTTCCTGATGATGAGTGATGTTGAGCATCTTTTCATGTATCTGTTAGCCATCTGATGTCTTCTTTGGAAAAATGTCTATTCATATCTTCTGCCCATTTCTTCACTGGAATATTTGTTTTTTGGGGTTTTGAGTTTGATAAGTTCTTTATAGATTTTCCATTCTAACCCTTTATCAGATATGTGATTTCCAAATATTTTCTCCGATTCTGTAGGCTGCCTTTAGTTTTGTTGATTGTTTCCTTCACTGTAAAGAAGGTTTTAACCTTGATGAAGTCCCAGTAGTTCATGTTTGCTTTTTTCCCTTGCCTTTCCATTTAGCTTTAGGAAAATATAATGGATAAAGAAATTGTGGTATATATATGCAATGTAATATTACTCAGCCATCAAAAAGAATGAAGGTGATGTGTCTAGGAAGAATTTGCTCCTGCTGAGGTCAAAGAGGTTTCTGTTTTCTGTTTTCTCTGTTTTCTCCTCTAGCATTTTGATGGTTTCCTATCTCACATTTAGGTGTTTCATCCATTTTTTGAAGATTTTTATTTATTTTTTTAATTTACATCCAAGTCAGTTAGCATATGGTGCTGTAATGATTTCAGTAGTAGATTCCAGTGATTCATCCCCTATGTGTAACACCCAGTGTTCATCCCAACAAGTGTCCTCCCTAATGCCCCTTACCCATTTAGCCCATCTTCCAACCAACAACCCCTCCCAGCAATCCTCATTTTGTTCTCTGCATTTAGGAGTCTCTTATGTTTTGTCCCCTTCCTTGTTTTTATATTTGCTTCCCTTCCCTTATGTTCATCTGTTTTGTATCTTAAATTACTCATATGAGTGAAGTCATATGATATTTGTCTTTCTCTGGCTAATTTCACTTAGCATAATACCCTCTAGTTCCATCCACATAGTTGCAAATGGCAAGATTTCATTATTTTTGATTGCTGAATTATACTCAATTGTGTATGTGTATATATATATATATATATATATATATATATACACCACATATTCTTTATCCATTCATCCATCGATGGACGTTTGGGCTCTTTCCATACTTTGGCTACAGTTGATAGTGCTACTATAAACATTGGGGTGCATGGGCCCCTTTGAAACAGCACACCTGTATCCATTGGATAAATACCTAGTAGTGTAATTACTGGATTTTAGGGTAGTTCTATTTTTAACTTTTTGAGGAAACTACATATTGTTTTCCAGAGTGGCTGCACCAGTTTGCATTCCCAGTAGCAGTACAAAAGAGATCCTCTTTGCATTCTTGCCAACATCTGTTGTTGCCTGAGTTGTTTATTTTAGCCATCTTGACTGGTGTGAGGTCAAGGTGGGATCTTACTGTGGTTTTGATTTGTATTTCCCTGATGATGAGTGATGTTGAGTATTTTTTCATGTGTCTGTTGACCATCTGGATGTCTTCTTTGGAGAAGTGTCTATTCATGTCTTTTGCCCATTTCTCCCATTCCGTCAGTTACCTTTTAGTTTTGCTGATTGTTTCCTTAGCTGTGCAGAAGATTTTTATCTTGTTGAGGTCCCAATAGTTCAGTTTTGCTTTTGTTTCCCTTGCCTCCGGAGATGTGTTGAGTAAGAAGTTTCTGCAGCCAAGATCAAAGAGGTTTTTGCCTGCTTTCTCCCCTAGGATTTTGATGGCGTCCTGTCTTATGTTTAGGTCTTTCATCCATTTTGAGTTTCTTTTTGTGTATGGTATAAGAAAGTGGTCCAGTTTCATTCTCTGCATGTTGCCATCCAGCATTCCCAACACCATATGTTGAAGAGACTGTCTTTATTCCATTGGATATTCTTTCCTGCTTTGTCAAAGATGAGTTGGCCATATGTTTGTGCATCCATTTCTGGGTTCTCTATTCTGTTCCATTGATCTGTCTGTGTTTGTGCCAGTACCATACTGTCTTGATGATTACAGCTTTGTAATACAGCTTGAAGTCTGGGATTGTGATGTCTTCAGCTTTGGTTTTCTTTTTCAAGATTGCAAGAGAGTGCAGGCCAAGGGGTGGGGGGTGTTGACCATGTACAGAGAAAATGCAAAGATTTCAAAAATCTAGATAATCATTTTGGTGGTGATAGCATTAGTAATGGAGGAGCCCTTGTGAGGGAGAAACCACTAATAGTATACATAATAGGAAATGCTAAGAAAAATATTATCACTAGAACAGAGAAATTTACAAAAAAAAATCATGAGACTGCTTTGTGTCAATAAACTCGAAAATCTAGATGAAATGGGTAGCTTTAGGAAAATATAATTTACTAAGTAGATAAATTCATTTTAACAGACAGTTTCTGTTTTTAAAAATATACAAAAATTTATAAAAGTTTGCCTCATAAAATGCAGCAAGCTTAGACGAACTCACATGATAGTACAAAAGTTATAGATCAGAAAATCCCAATGTTAATTAAACTATCCAGGGTATCCAAAATAAAGAAAATTTCCAAATTATTTTCATTAATTGTGTATAAACATAAGCAGCACTCAGAAAGATAGCATGCATAAACAAAAGAAAATCACTATTGCACTAATGAATACTGATAAATACCATATGATTTCACTCATATCTGGAATTTAAGAAAGAAAACAAATGAACATGGGGGAAAAAGAGAAGGAAACCATGAAAACAAACTCTTAACTATCAGAAACAACTAAGGGTTACTGGAGGGGAGGTAGACAGGTGGATGGGCTAAATGGGTGATGGGTATAAGGGAGAACATTTGCAATGTGCAATGGATGTTGTGCGTATGTGATGAATCTCTAAACTCTACACTTGAACCTAATATTACACTGTATGTTATTTAACTGAAATTTAAATAAAAACTAAAAAAAAATACAAACAAATCAACAAAGGACTGGGCAAAAGTAAGTACAAAGGCTAATAAGCATATGGAATGATGTTCAACTTCACTTAGAATACTGGATATACAAGTTAAAATTATAATCCTGAGATATTATTTCTCATACATTAGATAGCCAAAAATTCAAAAGCTAGACTTGGTAACAACGTGAGGGAGCAGGCATTCTCATACTTAGCTGGTGGGAATACAAAATGGCATAAGCACTGCAGAGATAAATTTGGCAATCTAACCAAATTGCCTATGCATTTACCATTAGATGCAGAGAGATATATTGAGAAAAATAAAACATTAGATTTTACTTTGACAGGGAACTAAATAAAGGAAGGAAGAGGTATAAAACCAAACTTATCCAATTAATTCATTTTAGCATACAGATAAAGAGACATAATAAACTTTATAATTTGATGCAATAGAAAGTATACAGCAATATCTTTGAAGGATTTTTACCTATGAAATGGAAGTTAAGTTTCATCTAGTCTCTTGTTTTAACTAACAGCTTTAGAAAGTATAGCAAGAGTAGGAATAAGTTAAGGACACATTGAAGAAGTACTCAATATAGAGTTTTGGAAATTCTGGATAAGTGTTCTGGTTTATCCAGTGAAAAGAAACAATTGTATTAGCAAAAGGTGAGAGAATAGTTGTAGAATAAGAAATGTAAGAGAGAACAATGGCATGTAGTGTGTAGAACTTGCTTTTATGCTGACTCAAAGAAATTAAAGAAAGCAACCATGAAAAGGCAGTTCAGAATATCTAAGAAATGTTGATATTAATTGTATTATTGGGTAATATTTAGGAATTATTTTTATCATTAATATAATCATGGTGCGGTGATCATGTGCAAAAGTGCTTATCTGGTTTCCATGCATACTGAAGTATTTGTGAGTGAAATACAAGCAAGTCTATATTTACTTTTGAATATTCATCAGAAAAAGAAAAAAGAAAAAGAAATAGCAAAGGGAAAATTTAGGTAAGCATTGAGATATTTTGATAATTATTGAATGTGGATGATGGGTATAAAGTGATTTGTTATATCATAATATTGTGCAGTTTTGGAAAATTGCACAGTAATTTAAAACACTAAACTGAAATTGGAGTGAGAATAGGACTTACACTATTTTAAGTGATTTGGAATAGGATGGTAGAAATAGGTGGGAAAGAGTGGGTGAATATGGAATATGTTTGGAAAATCTAAAAAGACAGGCTGATGAATTAAATAAAGATATTGAAGGAAAGAAAGGAATCTTAAATATCTCATAAATGCAAGGAAAAATGATTTGGAAAATATTTAAACGTATTCTAGGAACAGGTCACGTCTAGAGATATGAACATGGGAATCAACAGTGTAAAGATAGATTGTAAATCTTAGCCTGTATAAAATCATCAGGAGAAAACATCAAGAAAACAAGAGGGAAAACTGATTTTGGTAATTATTGAATATGGATGATGGGAATAAAATGATTTGTTATATCAGATTATTGTGTAGTTTTGGAAAATTGCACAATACTGTGCACATCAGTTTTGGAGGTCCATTGCAACAGAAAGAGTTAGGAGACTGAGAAGAAGTGGCCAGGGACATCAGGATGTACCGAGAGACAAAAAGTGTTTAAAGAAGTAGAGTATGGTCAGCAAGTGTGGTGATCTCTAAAAAGTCAAATAAAAGGTGGTCAGGATAATGGCTTTTGCATTCTGATAACATGGAGGTCATCAATGTCCTCATGAATGGCAGTTTCACTAGAATAGTAGGATTGCAAAGTTGATTAGACCCATTTGCAAAAGTGACACAGGGAATAAAACATCATGATGAGCAGAAAGAAGTGTATTCCCTGATAGGATCATTGAAGGCAGGTATAAGATGATTTGACTTCTATATCATTAATGGTTAAAATATTGTTTTGCATGAGATTTGGATTTGTTTTACCTTCGATTCTACTCTTAAGGCCCTCAAATTCTTGAATATTGGACAAGATATCTGGTCGTGTAAAGAATGCTGAGTCTTTCTTGACTGATAGGGAGTTTTAATAAATTAGGAGGGAAGGAACTGAGGACAATTTGTTGTTCTCATTGAAAATTACATCTTGTTTTCTGATATTAGGAACATATTTTAAAATAGGATAAATTAAAGAAAGTATCCCAAGAGTGATCCTTGTGTTTCAGTTTAATATACAGGGAGAATTCAGGCTTATAATTTATTTTATTTTCTTCAATGTGCTATATCTTCTCTTGACTGTTTCTCTTAACTTTTTAAAATATATTTGTTTATTTTGAGAGAGAGCATACAAGCAGGGGAGGGGCAAAGAGAGGGAGAGGGAAAGAGAGAATCCCAAGCAGGCTCTTGCTATTAGCATAGAGCCCCATGTGGGCCTGTGTCTCACAAAACATGAGATCATGACCTGAGCTGGAATCAAGAGTCAGATACTTAACTGACTGAACCACCCAGGCACCGCGATGAAGATCTTTTATTAGCACTGTGGTCTGCTGTCAACTTAGGGTGCTGGTTGTCTAAAATGTCATCACATCTAACAAACTTGACAGTAATTTCGGAATATCATCTGATAGCAAGTCTATGTTCAAACTTTTCTTTCTAAAAATTTTGGATGCATATTTTAACAATTGAAAGTAAGCAGCAAACGTTGTGTACCATTGCTAGAAAAAATATTTTTTCTTCCATGACTATAAACCATAATGACAACTGAGAAAATTATCAATTTAATAGTAATGAATATACTGTCCATCTTCAAATTTTGTCAGTTTTCCCAAGAATGCAAGAATGCATTTTGTATATTTTCATATAAAGATCTGAACAAAGTAAATATATTATATTCGGATCTTATATTTCTCAGAACTCTTTTACTTTGCAGTCCATTATCACTTTTGATTTTTATTTTTCTTTATGTTTTATTTCATTGATTTCTTGAAAAACTCAGGTCACTTTCACTGTAGAAAACTGCATATTCTGGATTTGGCTGATTGCTTGTGGGGTTAACTTACTCCCTTTATGCCTCTATTCCCCATATTTCCAATAGATTGGTAGAGCCAAAGGTTTAATTATGTTCAGGCTCTTTTTTTTTATCACTAAAAAATTTTTACTGAAAGTAAAATTGATCATTGGGTTTATGTGAGTTCTAATCTTTTTTTTCTTCCTCACTTGCTTTGCTATTTTTCCCACGGCTATCTATTGTTTTAATTTCATAATATTTCATTAAAATACATTCAGTTATTTGTTTTATAAACATCAAAAGTTAAAGTTCAAATTTCTTTCACTCACCTGCATTTCTAGTCATGCCTTCCAAAAGTTAACTCTTAAGAGATATTTGTGTATTCTCCCAGAAATTGTCTATGTTTCTGTAAATATGTACTAAAAATAAAGTATGGTTGTTATAAATATTTTTGTAACGTGCACTTATCAGTCACTGGTCTATAAAATCTATTTCACTTTTAAATAACTGCATAGAACATCATTTCCTGGATGTGCTATAATTTATTTAACCAATATTTTTTCTGAAGGGAAATACATACAAAAACATACAAAAGACCCTTATTTCCAGATTGATGTTAGTTTAAATTAGTTTTCTGTTCAAAATAACATTGCAAGAAATATATATATGAATAAACATAAAAATGAGTATTTGTGTTTTTTCCCAAGTTGAGCATTTTATTTTAAGATATAGCTAAATGTTTTTGGTTTATTTTTTTTCTCCTTTTTTTGTTTATTTATTTTTGAGCGAGAAAGAGACAGTGTGAACGGTGAAGGGGCAGAGAGAGAGGGTGACACAGAATCTGAAGCAAGCCCCAGGCTCTGAGTTCTCAGCACAGAGCCTGATACAGGACTTGAACTTACAGACTGCAATATTATGACCTGAGCCGAAGTAGGATGCTTAACCAACTGAACCACCCAGGTTTCCTGTTTTTGGTTTATTTTTAAATGTTATGTTATTATTTTATTTTATTTTATTTATTTTATTTTAGAGATGTCTTTTTTATTTTTATTTTTGTTTTATTTTATTTTATTTTATTATTTATTATTTATTTATTTTATTTTTTAAGTTTTTATTTCAATTGTAGTTAGTAACATACAGTGTAATATTAATTTCAAGTGTATAATATAGTGATTCAACACTTCCATAAAACACCTGGTGCTCATCACAGGAAGTGTACTCCTTAATCCCCATCGCTTATTTTACCCATCCCCCCACCTACCTTCCCTCTAGCAACCCTAAGTTTGTTCTCTATAGTTAAGAACCTGTTTCTTGGTTTGATTTCCTGTCCTTTTTCTCCTTTTGTTCATTTGTTTTGTTTCTTAAATTCTGTATATGAGCAAAATCATATGGTGTTTGTCTCTTTTTGACTTTTTCACTATGTTAGTGAAATAACATGTACTCTGTAACTCCATCCATGTCATTGCAAATATCAAGATTTCATTCTTTTTGATGACTGAGTAATATTCCAGTGTGTGGAATATTGGACTGTTTCCATAATTTGTCTTTCATAGATAATGCTGCTATAAACATAGGGGTGCATGAATTAGTATTTTTGTACTCTGTGGGTAAATACCTAGTAGTGCAATTCTTGGATTGTAGGATATTTCTATTTTTAATTTTTCAAGGAAACGATACAGTGTTCCAGGGTGGCTGTATCAGTTTGTATTCCCTCTAAGAGTGCAAGAAGGTTCCTCTTTCTCTACATCCTTATGAACACATGTTCTTTCTTGTATTATTAATTTTAGCCATTCTGACAGGTGTGAAGTGATATCGCATTGTAGTTTTGATATGTATTTCCCTGATGATGAGTGAGGTTGAGCATCTTTTCAGGTGTCTGTTGGCCATCTGGATGTCTTCTTTGGAAAAATGTTTACTTGTGTCTTCTGCCCATTTTTTAATTGGATTATTCATTTTGGGGGGTATTGACTTTTATGCATTCTTTATATATTTTGGATACTAGCCCTTTATCATTTTTGTCACTTGCAAATATTTTCTCCCATTTCCGTAGGTAGTCTTTTGGTTGTATTAGTTGTTTCCTTCACTAGGCAGAAGCTTTTTATTTTGATATCCAAATAGTTTATTTTTGCTCTTGTTTCCCTTGCCTCCAGAGACATATCTAGAAAGAAGTTTCTAAGGCCAATGTCAGAGAGGCTAAAGCCTGTATTGTCCACTAGAATTTTTATAGTTTCAAGTCTCACATTTAGGTCTTTAATCCATTTTGAATTTATTTTTGCGTATGGTGTAAGAAAGTAGTCCACTTTTACTCTTTTGCATGTTGCTGTCCAATTTCCCCAGCACCATTTGTGGAAGAGACTATCTTTTTTCTATTGGATATGCTTTACTGCTTCAATGAAGATTAATTGACTGTATAGTTGTGGGTTCATTTCTGGGTTTTCTATTCTGTCCTATTAATCTATATGTCTGTTTTTGTGGCAGTACCATACTGTCTTGATGACTACAGCTTTGTAATGTAGCTTGAAGTCTGGAATCGTGATGCATCCAGCTTTGCTTTTCTTTTTCAAGGTTGCTTTGGCTATTTGGGATCTTTTGTGACTGCATGCAAATGTTAAGATATTTGATCTAGCTCTGTGGAAAATACTGGTAGTATTTTGATTGGGATCACATTAAATGTGTAAATATTTTTGTATAGAATAGTTATTTTAACAATATTTGTTCTTCCAATCCATGAGTATGGAATATTTTTCCATTTTTTGTATGTGTCATCTTCAATTTCTTTCATCAGTGTTTTATAGTTTTCAGAGTACAAGTCTTTTACCTCTTAGGTTACATTTATTTCTAGGTGTCTTACTGTCTTTGGTGAAACTGTAAGTGGGATTGATTCCTTGAGTTTTCTTTCTGCTGCTTCATTATTGTTGTATAATAATTGAACAAATTTCTGTACATTGATTTTGTATCCTGTGACCTTACTGAATTCATCCAGCAGTCCTAGCATTTTTTTGGTAGAATCTTTCAGGTTTTCCTTGTAGAGTTTCATATCATCTGCAAATAATGAAAGTTTTACTTCTTCCTTGCTAACTTGGATGACTTCTAGTTCTTTTTGTTGTCTGATTGCTGAAGCTAGGACTTCCACTACCATGTTAATTTACTGTGATGTACCTTTGCTGACCACAATGGTATGAAGCTAGAAATCAACCACAAGAAAAAATTTTAAAAGACCACAGATAAGTGGAGGCTGAACAAATGCTACTAAACAATGAATGGGTCACCAAGAAATCAAAGAAGAAATGAAGAAAAATACATGAAGACAAATGAAAATGGAAACACAGTGGTCCAAAACTTTTGGGATACAGCAGAAGCAGTCCTAAGGGGGAAGTATATAGCAATAAAGTCCTATATCAAGAAACAAGCAAAAACAAATCTCAAATAATCAACCTAACTTTACATGTAACGAAGCTAGAGGTGCCTGGGTGGCTCAGTTAGGAGTTCCACGTTGGCTCAGGTCATGATCTCATAGTTCATGAGTTCAAGCCCTGCAACAGGCTGTCTGCTGTCAGTGCTGAGCCTGCTTCAGATCCTCTGTCCCCCTCTCTGACTCTTCCCCACTCATGCACATGCTCTCTCTCTCTCAAAAATAAATAAACATTTGAAAAAATAAAAAGCTAAAAAAAGAACAATAAAAGAACTCTAAAGCCAGCAGAAGAAGGGAAAAAATACAGATTAGAGCAGAAATAAATGATATAGAAACTTAAAAAAAAAGAACAGATCAATGACACCACTAGCTAGTTCTTTGAAGAAATTAATAAACTTGGTTAAATCTCTAGCCATATCTACCAAAAAGGAAAGAGAAAGGACCTTAATAAAATTACAAATGAGAGAGGAGAAATAACCAGCACCACACACAGAGAATATTATGGAAAAATGATATGCCAACAAATTGGACAGCCTGGAAGAAATGGATAAATTTCAACAAACATATATATTATTGACACTTTAAACAGGAGGAAATAGTAAACTTTAACAGACTGATAACCCACAAAGAAATTCAATCAGTAATTTAAAAAAATCCCAACAAACAAAAGTCCAGGGACAGATGCTTTCACAGGTGAATTCTAACAAACATTTAAAGAAGAATTAATACCTGTTCTTCTCAAACTATTCCAAAAAATAGAAAAGAAAGAAAAACTTCCAAATTCATTCTGTGAGGCCAGATTATCCTGATCCCAAATCCAAATAAAGACTACACCAAAAAAGAGAATTATAGGTCAATATCCTTGATAAACATGGCTGCAAAAATTCTCAATAAAATACAAGCAAACCAAATCCAACAATACATTAGAAAAATCACTCACCATGATCAAGTGGGATTTATTCCTGGGTTGCAAGTATAGTTCAATATTCACAAATCAATCAACCTGATACACCACATTAATAAAGGAAAGGATAAGAATCACATGGTTTTCTCAATAGGCACAAAAAAGCATTTGACAAAGTACAACATCATTCTTGATAAAAACCCTCAACAAAGTACATTTAGAGGAAACATACCTCAACATAATAGTAACCATAAATGAGAAACCCACAGCTAATAACATCCTCAATGGGGACAAACTGATAGCTTTTCCTGTATGGTCAGGGATAAATGAGTATTTGCATACTGCATTTCTAGGATCATAATTTCTGGGAAAAAATATATATATTTTTATTTTTTAAATGTTAAATATAACAATTTATACTCCTACAAAAAAAGGTGAAAATGACTCTTTTTTCCTCATATATTTTAACTCTACTGATCTGTAAATTTAAATATAGTAATGTGGCCCAACATCAAACATTTTCTTGGTTTAGTATTTGGAAGTTCAATGTCCCCTTTGGGCTGCGTAATTCCCATAAATTCTAATGTATTTCAAGGAATGAAGGGAGACCCGACAGTGATCCTGTATTATTGCTACTTTGAGCAACTGACTCTTGGAGGTAATTAAAACAAATATAGTAAAATAAAAAATTGTGGTCTTAATTTGCAGCAAATGTAACGAGGACATGAGAGTGGACCAGTTATTTGAAGTCCATCAAACATTAGGGGAAAGTCCATAGTCTCCATTATTGGTATAAATAGGTAAACAGGAAAAGAGAAACTGCACTATGTAAAAGATCATGTATTTCATGACAGAAAATCCATCTTCTGGTAATCCAAACTCATAATGAATTGGATTTATTCACTTCATCCTCTGAGATAGTGAATATAAAGAGTTAGAAATACTGAAAATAAAGGACAAAGATGTATGGTGACATGTCCAGGATTGTAAAAATTTTATGAATTAAATATATGCTTTGTTGAATTTCTAAATTAAATCATGCCCATTTACTTTGATCTGATAATTTTGCTACCACAAAGCCCCAAATCACTAGCACTAAATCAAATCTGGTGAGAATGATACTTTCTCGATCATCCAGCATTTGATTACTTACAACAAGGTAGAAACAACTTAGCCAGAAATGCTTTCACTATAGTCACACCTTACTGCCTTTGCATCTTCAGGGAACCTGTAATCAGTATAAGTCTAACACTTATAAACCAATGGTAATTATGGCCTATCTACAGTACAAGTCTCTAATTTTTACCCCTTTAACATCTCTGCATTCTTTCCTAGCACTGCTTTTTAAGCTCATATATCCTTCATTATTATTCATTGCCATCTCATTTTAATTGTTATTTATCTCCCAGAGATAGGAAAATAGTTTTGCAGCTAACTCATCTCTTGAAATTTGGGCTCATTTATCTTTCTATAATGTCCATATATTTACATGTGACTATGTGCACTAATCAGTTCTTCCTATGCTTAGTGCAGATTCTTTTTTTCTTAAGTTCACCTGCCTTACAATTCCTTGAATCTTTGTCTATATAAATAAAGGTAAAAATTAATATATTTATATACAGACACATATATTTGATAAAATGTAGAAAAAACTTTATGTGTCTATAGGACTTTATGTCATTACTTGGGTACTATTTTGAAGTTCTTATAAAAGACTTAGAAAAATCAGACTTCCTTCTAAAAATTAAATTATAATTTCAAGACATAATGGACTAGAACTTACATAATTTAATTCAGATAGAAGAAACACAGTAGCTCCTGGGCTCTTGTATACCTTGAATGTATCCTAAGAGAATGTATTAAAAAATATGCAGTCTCTGTCAACCGAAAGATTGGCTCACACTCTAAGACTGCAAAGAATGAAGAAAGAATTATAAAGCAAATGTTGTCAAGGCCCATAAACCCTTCTCAGAGAGAGGGAGGCATTAGCAAATAGACTTTGAATATTTCCCATCCCATTAACAAAACTACCATGAATGTGAGTCTTCTAAGATTAAAATTCAATTTATCTAACTCTCTATTTTCCTGATTTCATATTTGCCCCAAACTTTCAGATATTGATTGGCTTCTCATATACCTTGCTATGATAAGTATTCATATACTTATATGTATATGAATATATATATACACATATATTTATGTATACACATGATATTTATACTTCTCATTGACAATATGGCATTCTGATAGTCTCCTTATAACAAGACCCTCTCTTTTAGGTTTTGGCCATTTTACACCCAACTAGAATGAATACTTCCCTGGACCATCAAGGTGAGGGACCGATCTGCAATGTGGCAAACCATTGAGATCCAGCTTGGTTCTGCTCATCTCTAGTAATGCTTCTCTGTGTTTAATAAAGAAGAGTGCTCACCACAATACCTAGGGAACTTTAAGAAAATAATTTAAGGAAAACAGAGATTTATGTACCTCACCCCAGATCTGTTAATTCAGAATATTTGTTGGTAGAACCCAAGAATCTCTTTATAGTCACCTTAGTCGATCATATATAATTAATCTAACAATCGGTCAGTACCCATATTTGTAAAATCACTGTGACAATTCTACCATCCTGCAACTGTCACCCATTCGATTTCAAGACATTTCTGCCATACTTAGGCAAACTCTATACATGTACCTCATTTTTAGAATACACACACAGATATGCATGTATAATACATACATAGACATATAATATACATGTATACATGTTAGGCTGTTTTTACTTATATAACAACCAGTATTCATCTTCAGATTCTGTATGGTCAGTTACCTCAATGATATTATATGGAGATTGACTAACAAAATATTAAATTATTGCAACTATTTTTTAAATATTTCAAATAATGGTATTTACTGCATTACTCTATTCTTTATTGGAGAATCAGCTCTTTGGGGATCCTTTCTGTGTCTTGGAATTCATCAAATATTTAATACCCTGAGAATCGAAGCCAGCATATTTAGTAAAAGCCATAAATATAGTGTTCTGCTCAATAAGTACATGGATGAATGAATCATTTGATTCATTTGATTTACTTAGTTCTACCTGATATTGAATCAAAACTTATTGAAGAGTATATGTGAGTGTGTGTGTGTGTGTATATATATATACACATATACATATATATAGTAAGAAAATGTGTTCAAAATGATATATGAAGAAATATCAGAGATAGGAAAATCAGGATAGATTCATTGGTCAGATGAATATATCAAATAAAACCCAGGAGACCTTGAACACTTACTAAAGTAAAGGGCACAATTCCACAGGAAACAAGTTAAAAGGGAAACAGTGATTGATTTAACAGATACTCATTGAGACTGGTCTAGGTGCTGGCCACATAGTGGTGAATAAGGCAATGCCTCATAAAGATTACATTTAAAGGGGAAGCTATAGTCAATTGAAGATTCTATAAAAAAGAAAATCACACTTTAGGATGGCTTCAACGACCACATGATATTGTAAAAACTTAAAGTAGTCAAGCCTGGACCTTTTTTTTTTAAGTTTATTTTTATTTATTTTGAGAAAGAATTAGAGAGCAAGCAAAGGAGGGGCAGAGAGAGAAGGGGGCAGAATACCAAACAGTCTCCACACTGTCAGTGCAGATCCCAATGCAGGGCTTGAACTCACAAACTGTAGATCATGACCTGAGCTGAAATCAAGAGTCAGTCACTTAACCAACTGAGCCACCCAAGTGTCCCAAGCCTGACCTTCTTGAAATATAACTGTATTCCAACCTGAAGATAGCCTTAGATAAAGTGAAAATCCATGAGTAGATTTCAAAATAGTATTTTGTCAATCTTCGTCTAAGATGAACATAATACTGTTTCTATCCTTATTCCTCATTCGTCCCCTTTCATACTACCCAATTGCCTTCATATGACTTCATGCAGCCTACCACATTTTCTTCTTCATATTTATCCAACTAGCACATGATCTATTTCAACAAAATATCACATGCAACATTTCTGTTAACAGAAGTTGCCCCATCTATTTCTCTTCTCATTCTCACTCAATGCAGTCTATCTGCACTGAAATACTCTCTGTTATTCAAACTCACCAGGCATACTCCTAACTTAAATCTGGCATTAGCTTTTCTCCTCCCACAATACCAGACAGTCTGAAATGGGAGAGTAATACAGCTGAAGATTTGCAATACTCTATGGGTTTAAGCCATGCATCTAAAAGCTATGTAATGATCAAGTTAGAGAAGCTGTTTATAGTTACAGCCTACTAAAAATTGTAATATTGTATATTTTCCTCTTGTTTACAATTCTTTGGTTGCTAAGTTGGCAGAATATCTATTAAGGGGGCTTTGACATATTAGAGGTCTGCATTGGATTCTGCCTTTAATATATTATTTGTGTAATGCCTTTCATTTGATGTGCTGGCTTTGTGATATTTTTCATGTAATAAATATGTGCCTAATGTATGACAGTCACTGTCCTGGGTCCTAGGGATTCATAGATGAATAAGGCTGTGTGAGATAGGGCAAAAGATATATAATAAGCAAATAGATAAATAAGAAAGTACTAGGTAGTGATGACAACTATGAAAATAGGGAGATGAGAAGACGAATGACTGGTAGTGCTTTCAGATTGTGTTGTTAGGAAAGACTTCTTTGAGGTTTTGAGGGTTGAATGTCTAGAAGGAGCTACTATGTGGCAATGAGAAAAGAACATTCCAGACAAAGGAATAGTTAGTGTAAGGGTCTTAAAGAGAAATGAGCGTTCATTCATTCATTCATTCATTCATTCATGGTTCCATGCTACAAATATTCATTGGATTTTACTGTGTTCTAGGCCCTGTTTTAGGTATTGGGATTCAACAGTGAATGACACAAATGTCTCTTCCCTCATGCACCTAAATTCCAAAGGTGGAAACAATAAACTATAAACATAATAAATATGTTATATTTCATATTGGAGATTAATAACTGCTATAAAAATAGTACCTGATAAGGTTGGATTGAAGCACAAGTGTCAAGGTGTGTAGGGAGGGATGGAGCATATTCAAGTATTAGGTAGACCTCATTGAAAGGACATTTTGAACAAAGACTTAGAAATGCCAGGAATATTGAATATCTCATAGAGTCTATGGAAAATCAGTGAAAAGAACCTACCTCAGAACAGAGGCAGAAAAGTGACACCTGACAGCAGATACAGAATCTAGCATGAGAATAGCTTGGGTAGGAAGGCAACTGACAGCAATACCACCATTGCCCTTGACCTTGTAGTTAGACTCACACTTTTTGCCACTAACCTTGTAGTTAGACTCATGCTACCCTATATGTGAATACTTGCTCAACTCTCACTGTGTTTTCACTGCCACTAGATTTGAAATTCTCGGGAGCAGGAAAATTTTCACCTAGGTCTTTTTCCTATCTCATATGGGGCAAGACAAACACCTAAATTCTTTGGCTTTAACAGTGAGAATCAGGAACTTGCTTTCTACTGAGCCTCATAAAACAGGAAATTCCTCCAAAAGGAATAATCTTCTGATTGTTAGATAACAGATAGAATGACAGGTATCAGCTAAAATCCATTTCTATTATAGTTTTTCAACTCCTTAAACATAATAGGAAGAATAAAAAGCCATAGTCAAATTGAAATTGAGTTAAAATCTGACTTATATGTGAATTATATACTAAATTAAGTTCCACCATTTATCCTAATATTTGCAATGTTTTAACTAATTTAATTTTGATATTCAACAGTAGTTTAATCATGCTATATTTTAGCATAAATTATCTTACCTGTTTAACGCTTTCTATTTTTATAACACATTGCAAAGTCTTGTCTATTTTTTTAAACTACCTGATTTTCCATTTTCAGCTTTAAAAAGTCCCCTCTGAAATATATGACCTCCAAAAGCATAATACAAAGAAAGTAAATCACAAAGCATATTGTTATTATTTTCCTTGTATTGGACTATCACGTTTCTCTTGGTCTTGAGAGATTCCTTAGCTTTCTAAAGTCTATATTGTTATGCTTTCCACTGGAGACTCTCAGATTTCAGTAATTGGAGCTCATTGCCAACCCTTTTCTGATAACTTCCTGAAGAATATCCAGAAGCCCATTAACATGCAGTGCATTAAGCTGCTTCAGGGTTTGCAACTGTATTGGAGAAACAGAGAACAACTTATACAATTCCTCTGGGGTGTGTATAAATCTCCTCAACTCCTGATATGTATGCTGTATTAATAACCAAAACCATGCAGGATAGAGCAATTGTATAAGAAAAAGAATATTAAGCTTTTTCTCTTCTAAACATTTCTACCACAGTCTCCAAATCTCCATTTTACAATAAATACATAACCTTTTTGCTTGATTCTTCACATATTTGACTGCTTTTCCTTTTCTTCTTGGAGATAGTCTTTTGAATTATTTAACAATCCATAATATTTTGACCCATGCCCTCCTTATTTAGTGCTAGTTGTTCATGCATACCATCTCCACTATTTGTTGTGTGTCATCTGTGTAAAAGATGCCAAGAGTCAGGTGGCTCTTCTGCCTCTTAGATGCTCCAGGGCAATGACCAAATGGCCACGGCCATAGACCTTGACATTTCTTGCCCCTTTTTTTGATTGCTTTTCCTGTTTTCCAATTCCTAACACTAAACAGTAGCTGTTTGTCTCTCTTATTTGACTCCCAGTTTAAATTTATCTTCCCAATGTCATTGCCTTTTTGATAATGGACTAATGTTTTCCTCTAAGCCTGGTTTTCCACACTGGTCCCAGATGTGACTGCCCAGCCACCTTGTTCACTTGAAGAGACACCACTAGTATTATCCCTAAATGTTTGTCCTATTTGTCCTCCTTAAGGACTATGTGCACAATCTAATTTCCTTACTCAAGAGCAAAACTTAATATAATTAATCCATTGGAGAAATGGAAATTAAACCTAACATTTATGTATTATAGCTTCACATTTTCATGAATTGACTATTAAAGTTTCCTGATGAAAACTTAGATTGAGATCATAAATTCTTCAAGATTTGGAGGTTTACTTTCCTCTTACTGCTTAACAAAATAATTTTTATGTAAAATTGTGAAATGATGCAAGAAACTCTATTAGGGGTGTCCTAAGGTTATGAAATTAAGAATATAAAACATAAAAAGAATGAAATTCTTCCTAACTCCTGCCACATCCTTAATAAGGCAGAAATGGCTGAAGTAGACTTGAAACTCACCTAATATCTTCTGTAATTACAGCTGCAATGTACTTTTTAGATTTAATATACTTTGGGGGGGCTCCTGGGTGGCTTAGTCAGTTAAGTGTCTGATTCTTGGTTTTGACTCAGGTCATTATCTCACAGTTCATGGTTTTGAGCCCTGTGTCGGGCTCTGTCCTGCTGGTACATAGCCTGCTTGGTATTCTCTCTCTCTCTCTCTCTCTCTCTCTCTCTCTCTCTTTCTCTCTCTGTTTGTACCTACCCCCTCTCAAAATAAATAAATAAACTTAAAAATAATAAATTTAATATAAATTTTAAATCTAATCACCTGTTTTATCTACTGTATATTTGATTTACATTGTCCTAATTTTAGCACATTTCCCCCTGAATTAAAATGAGTTATTCTCATGCACAAATTTGCATCATGCTTATAGTTTCTAATGTAAACTCAAAATGGATGAACGACCTGAATGTGAGACAGGAAACCATCAAAACCCTACAGGAGAAAGCAGGAAACAGCCTCCTTGACCTCAACCACAGCAATTTCCTACTTGACACATCCCCAAAGATTTTAAACCAATATTTTATGTATGGATGACACATCTGAGGAAAACAGAAAGAAATTTCCTGCTTCTGGAAAATAAATGAATTTCAGGAAAATTTGCTATGTAACAAATCACCCAAAATTCAGTGGCTTAAAATACTAACCACTTATTTTTCATAAGCAATCAGGTCATCTGAAGATCAGCTGATCTAGGCTAGGTTCCATTTGACAATTCTCTTGATTTCAGCTTAGTTCATTCACACATACTGGGACAGCTATTGGTCAGCTGATCTAGATTGACATGGCTAGGTTTGACTTAGTTCCACATGACTCTCATTCTCCTGGGACCAGGCACCAGCTGGGGCACATCCTTCTCATGGTGACAGCAGAAATACAAGAAATGGAGGCATTTTTCAAGCCTCTTTTTATGTCATGCCTCCTGGAATTTCATTGACAAAGCAAACTATATGGCCAATCCAAGAGTTCAGGGGTGGGAAAGCAGCCCCACTTAAAGTGAAAGCCATGGCAAAGTTGAAGTTGAAATAGGGAGGAGTGAAGAATTGAGGCCATTACTACAATCTATCACACCATTTGTAGTGGTGAGAATATCTATATCTATATCTACTTACCCATTTATACTTTATCAGCTACGTGTTTATAGTAAATAAAAGGCTTTAATATTTAAAAAAACTATTTGGTTTTTACAAAAGTGAGTTGAACCATGGAACATAGAAATTAATTCCACTTGTTAGTAATTTAGGTCAATCTGAATGGGAAACACTTCTTCTAAGCTACTCCTCAAATGTTTCCACATACCAATCTGTCTGCAATATAACTAAATCCAAGTCTTTAGAGAACTCTCTTGTAGGCACATTGGAATTGGCAAGCAGAATAAATAGGTAAACAGCAATAATCATACAGATGTGTCTGAACTGCTCCAATGACAGCATTACATAGCTAGGGTTTCTTTATAAAGATTGTGAATGTAATTGCAGTTTTTAACACTCTCTCTCTCCATTCCCATTTTTCTTATCTCTCAGGCATACAAACAAAAGCCCTATAGAAAAATTAACTTTTGTGAGAATAGTTACTATTTCTTGTGCACTGCTCTGTGTCAACGTATTTTGCAAGACATTTTATATTATCTCTAATCCTTCCACAAAACCGCAGGGTAGATATTATTATCATTACTTTACAGACATGATACTAAGGCATGAGAATTTAAGTAACTTGCCCAGAGTCCTAGATAGCAAATAATGAAAACAGAATTCATGTTTAAGATGGTTTAGTTCAAATGTATGTGCTTAGGTAACACTGGTTTTATTTTTAATATAATGAGTATATCTCTATTGAACCAATTAGTGGAAATAAAATAAGGTCCATGGCTTCTGCTGTATATGCTACATAATAGGGGCAAGAAGAAATATATTTGTTACAGGGTAATGCACTCAGATGCCCGTGGGGACCCCCTTGCTCAATTTTAATTGTAAATGGACTAATGCCAGCAGCCCTAAGCTGAGAAAGCCATGGTGACCAGGGGCTCAGGGCCACAGAATTATGCCACGAGGTAAGTTCTGAGACTAGTAGAGGTACTAGGTAATATTAATAGGACTCTAGAATGGGCAATGGAGAGGGGAGACAATAAGCATCCATTGGCAGTGGCAGAGGTGGTTTTTTGTCTCACTGACCTTCTACTGCTAAGTTTCCCTTAAAAGGAGAGGTCCAGTTTTGCAAGAGGTTAAAAGTAGCAAAAACTCTCATATGCCACCTAGATATTTTCTCAGTATGAACGTGGTGTCCCAGCCTCGGAGATTGCTGTTGGTATAGTGTTGAGCTGTCAGCTCCTACAGGGATTAGATTTAGATGAAGAGAGCCACCTTGCCTAAAATCACTTCCCTTCCCAGGATGTTCCACATTTAGTGACTTATTAAATTAGGAGTGACCATTGAGACCAACTTGGGATGACTCTGATGAGCTATTCTAGCTCCAGATTTCACCATGGTTAAGCTGAAGCTATTGTCATGACTTGACTTTTTGCTCTTCACAATCCTCTTTTTTTCTCCTCCTGCTGCAGGTGTTGATTCCAAAGGCACTCCACAGTAAACATCCTAAGCACTAAACTCTATCTCCGAGTCTATCTTCTGTGAATCTAACTCATGGAAAACATAGATTTCTTTGCAAAAACATGCAACAATTTGAGTCACTCCCATTTCCAAGTAAATATGGGATTGAGAAACATTTTCCCCAAAGCAGCAGAAAAGGCTGTACTTATCTCTTTAAAAATATATACCTAAATTATAATACAAGACTTTTTCAGAGCTTGAAACTTTCCCTTTCAAGTTGTTTCATATGTTTCTCTTGGAATAATGAGTGGAAAACCAAAAGACCATTAAGAAGATTTTCCATGAAGAAGGAATTATCTTCAACAAAGAGGAATTCAATTCTTCCAGGAGTAAAACTGAACCACTCAATGTTAATTTTGTAATTTTAATTTGAAATTTAATTTTCTGTTTTAACTTTTTTTAGCTTCTTTTGTTGTTTCAAGTTTGTATTTACATTCCAGTTACTTCACATATAGTATACAATTAGTTTCAAGAGTAGAATTTAGAGATTCGTCACTTACACATAACACCCAGTGCTCATCACTGTGTCCTCCTTAATACACATCACCTATTTAACTTATCCCCTCCCACCTCCTGCATCAACCCTCAATTTGTTCTCTGCAGTTAAGAGTCTATTTTATGGTTTGCCTCTCCTTTTTTCACCCTATGTTCATCTGTTTCATTTCTTAAATTCCACATGTGAGTGAAATCATATGGTATTTTTTCTTTCTGACTTATTTCCCTTAGCATTATACTTTCTAGCCCTATCCACGTGATTGCAAATGGCAAGATTTCATTCTTTCCATGGCTGAGTAATATTCCATTGTAGATAGATACCACCTCTTTATTCATCAGTTAGTGTACAATTTGGGCTCTTTCCATAATTTGGCTATTGTTGATAATGCTTCTATAAGCATTGGGTTGGCTGTACCTCTTCAAATCAGTATTTTTATATCATTTGGATAAATACCTAGTAGTGAAATTGCTGGGTCATGAGGGAGTTCTATTTTTAACTTTTGAGAAACCTCCATCCTGTTTTCCAGAGTGGCTTTACCAGTTTGCATTCTCACTAACAGTGTAAGAGGGTTCCCTTTTCTCCACATCCTTGCCAACATCTGTTGTAATCTCTGTTGTTAATTTTAGCCATTCTGACAGGTATGAGGTTATATCTCATTGTAGTTTTGAGCCATAGTTTCCTGGTGATGAGTGAAGTTGAGCATATTTTCATGTGTCTGTTAGTCATCTGGATGTTTGCTTTAGAAAAATGTCTTTAATGTCTTATGTTCATTTCATAATCACTGGATTACTTGTTATTTGGTTGTTGAGTTTGATAAGTTTTTCACGTATTTTAGATACTAGCCCTTTATCAGATATGTTATTTGCAAATATCTTCTCCCATTCTATAGGCTGCCTTTTAATTTTGTTGATTGTTTCCTTCACTATACAGAAGGTTTTTATCTTGATGAAGTCCCAGTAATTCATTTTTGCTTTTGTTTCCCTTGGCTCTGGAGATTTGTCTAATAAGCTATGGTCACATCAAAGAGGCTAATGCCTGTGTTCTTCTCTAGAATTTTGATGGTTTCCTCTTTCACATTTAGTGAAAGTCTTCCATCCATTTTGAATTTATTTTTGTGTATGGTGTAAGAAAGTGATTCAGTTTCATTCTTTTGCCTGTTGCTGTCCAGTTTCCTAACACCATTTGTTAAAGAGACTGTCTTTTTCCCTTTGGATATTCTTTTCTGCTCCATTGAAGAGTAATTGACCGTATAGTTATGGGTCCATTTCTGAGTTCTTTATTCTTTCTATATGTTTGTTTTTTGCCAGTACTATACTGTCTTGATGACTATAGCTTTGTAATGTAGGTTGAAGTCTGGAATTGTGATGCCTCCAGCTTTGCTTTTCTTTTTCAAGATTGCTTGGCTATTTGAGGTCTTTTTTGTTTCCATACAAATTTTGGGATTGTTTGTTCTAGCTCTGTGAAAAATGCTGGTGGTATTTTGATAAGGATTGCATTAAATGTGTAGATTGCTTTGGGTAGTATAGACATTTTAACAATGTTTCCTCTTTCAAACATGGAGCATGAAATGATTTTCCATTTATTTATGTCCTCTTCAATTTTGTTCATAAGTATTCTATAGTTTTCAGAGTACAGTCTTTTACCTCTTTGGTTAGATGTATTTTTAGGTATCTTTTAATGCAATTGTAAAGAAGAATTGATTCCTAGGTTTCCCTTTCTGCTGCTTCATTATTGGTGTACAGAAATGCAGTAGATTTCCATATGTTGATTTTGTATCCTGCAACTTTACTGTATTTGTGTTTCAGTTCTACCAGTTTTTAGGTGGAGTCTTTTGGGGTTTTTTTACATAGAGTATCATGTCTGAAAATAGTGAAAGTTTGACTTATTCCTGGCCAAGTTGGATGTCTTTTATTTCTTTTTGTTCTCTGACTGAGGCTAGGACTTTGGTACTCTGTTAAATAACAATGGTGAGAGTAGATCCCTATCTTGTTACTGACCATAGAGGAAAAGCTCTCCATTTTTCCCCATTGAGGATGATATTAGCTGTGGGTCTTTTGTATATGGCCTGTGTGATGTTGAGGTATGTTCACTCTATCTCTACTTTGTTGAGGATTTTTATCAAGGATAAATGCTGTATTTTGTCAAATGCTTTCTCTGCATCTATTGACAGGATCATATGATTCTTATCCTTTTTTTTATTAATGTGGTGTATCACATTGATTGATTTGCAAATATTGAAACAGCCCTGCAGCTCAGGAATAAATCTTATTTGATTGTGGTGGATAATTTTTTTAATGTTCTGTCAGATTTGATTTGCTATTACCTTGTTGAGAAGTTTTTCATCCATGTTCATCAGGATATTGGCCTGTAATCCTCTTTTTTTAGTGGGGTCTTTGTCTGGATTGCAATCAAGGTAATGCTGGCCTCATAGAATGAGTTTGGAAATTTACCTTCCATTTCCATTTTTTGGAACAGTTTGAGAAGCATAGGTATTAACTTTCTTTTAAATGTCTGGTAGAATTCCCCTGAGATGCCATCTGATCCTGGACTTTTGTTTGTTGGGAAATTATTAATTCAATTTCTTTGCTGGTTATGGGTCTGTTCAGATTTTCTGTTTCTTCATATTTCAGTTTTAGTATTTTGGATTTTGGCCATAATGTGGAGAGTTTAAGTAGGTGTGCTCTGGTCTGCTTTTTAAAAGAGACCTGATGCTGTTTCCCTTAGAGCTGAAGCTTTGCAGCACTCTAAGCCAGTAGATTTTTTGTTGCGTGTGTCTGGGGGGAGGGGTTGTGCTGGTCCCCTGGGGGAGGGCTCACTGCTCTGGTTCTCTGGCACACTTGCCCTAGTAAAACAGCAACTGCAAAGCACAGGGGAACAGGGCTTGGTGTAAGTGGTTTAGGCCGCCACTGTTGGTGCTATGCTGCTTCCTGAAATCAGTTTATGCTGAGGGATGGGGGACAGAAATGGAGCCAAGCCCCTCACTCATTCCTGGAGAGGGGAGTTCAGGCCCACTGTTGTCCAGGAAGTCCTCCCAGAAGAGCAAACAATATCCCCTCATGTGTCCCAGGCATCGTTCAGATCCCTGCTTCCACCCTGTCTCTATGCAGGCTGTCTGCCTGCCTACAGTGCACCTGTGTTCCATTCCAGACAGGCCAGCTGAGTTTTAAAACTCCAAACCTCGGGAACCTGGCATGGCTCAGACCCACACCAGTCCTCTGGGAAGGGTCTTGCAATGATGGGGCTAGTGCAGGTTTGCCACAGAAGGACAGTTGCAGCAATGCACAGGAGCTTGGTATTTGGTGTAAAGCACGGCAAAAAGCTGGTATCCACATTAGCCAATCTTAGCAGGTGTCTCTGTGCCTTTGCTGAGGGGCAGGGGATCACAAAGGTGACTGCTGGCTCTTTTGTTCCCTGAGAGGCAATGCCACCTCTCCCAGATGCACTCCAAGAAAGGGGAAACGACTCTCCCAGTGCATCCCAGGGGATATTCAGATCTAGCATCTGCTACCTGGCTATCTGCTCTTTTTCTCCACAGGCACACTGTAGGGCCCTCAGGGATCCACATCAGCCACGCTGTGGACCTCTAAAACTCCAGTCTTTAAGCTCTGCTGGTTGTAAAAACTCATGATAATCAGCCCCTCTTGTGTTGCCGGTCAATGGCTTTAGTGAAGTGTTTTCCTTTTGTGATCTTCTGTGCACTTCTGTGTCTCTGTCTTTCTCTGTCTCTTTCCTCGCTCTGTGATCAGGGTTCCCTCCCCTCTACAGTACCTTTTCTCCCCCAAATCACATCTGTGCACCTCCTACCTTACACAATGTGGTCTCTTCTCTCCCTCCAGTTGTGCAGTTTATTCTGTCCTCGGATCGATTTCTTGAGTGTTCAGAATGATTTGACATTTGTCTAATCGTGCTTAAGAGAAGAGCCCACTCCAGGTCCTCCTCCTACTCCACTGTCTTCGCTCCTCCACCTGCTTCCACCACTCACTTTTTTTTTTAAGTTAATATTTGGGCATTGTATTAGCTGAATAAATCTACACCTAGAGAATAAAGAAGACTTTGCGAAACCTAACAAGTACAACATATAGCAACCATCTGCTCATTTGATAAAATTACTGAGTTTTGCTCCTGCAGCTTCTATTAATAAAGTCATGGGGGGCATGGAAAGGTATGAAACTAAGCACCTGGAAATGAATTGTGTGTGTTTTGATGGGATCACAATTTCCTAAAATATATCCCCATTTTTTAAAGTAAAATTCTTCACAATTTTTCAGTCTTTGTTCAGCTACTTTGAAAAGGGAAGAGCAGTTTCTTACCATTTTTCCCCATGTCTATCTATCTTGGTAAATTAAGGGATGACATACTCTGGGACTAAACCAAAATGATAGCAATGGCAATAGAAATTAGAAAACTCCAGGAAGGGGGTGCCTGGGTGGCTCAGTCAGTTGGGTGTCCGACTTCAGCTCAGGTCATGATCTTGCGGTTCATGAGTTTGAGCCCTGCAACAGGCTCCATGCTGACAGCTCAGAGCCTGGAACCTGCTTCTGATTCTGTGTCTCCCTCTCTTTCTGCTCCTCCCCTGCTCACACTCTGTCTCTGTCTCTTAAAAATGAATAAAAGTTAAGAAATTTTTTTTAAAAAAAGAAAACTCCAGGAAGTTGGAGTAGGGGTGGGGCATCTTAACAGAAAATGGAATTTGATACATAGAAGCATCTAAATAGTGTAAGATGTGATAAAAATGTCAGGTGTTATTAATTGAAGTAATCATCGAAATATATGACCCTTATAAAAATGAATATTAATAGGATTTTCTGTCTACCATCAAATAATACAATTATTACTATTTTACAATAGTTGTTTGATCATACATATGTTTAAATAAAAGATCATTTAAAATAAAACCAAATTTTGTCCAATAATAGTTTATGTAAGTTTATAAAATATTTAAAAAGAGAATAAAGCAAGAAGAAAAGGGTATCTTAGTGTTATGCTGCTACTATGCTGTCAACTTTAGGGTTTATTTATCATGGTGTCTCTCAAAATGTCACTCCTTTATTTCAGATCTTCACAAAGAAAAAATCTGTCTATCATGATCAGGCTTTACTGAAAAAACTATTTGTAATTTCTAGCAAAATAAAATAATTCATTTTATTCATCCGTGTATATTGAACACAAAGGAAAGGGAGTCCTTCAATAAAAAGAAATATCTTGGGGCACCTGGGTGGCTCAGTAGATTAAGCATCTGACTCTTAAATTTCAGCTCAGGTCATGATCACAGGGTTGTGAGATCAAACCCTGTGTCAGGCTCTGCACTAGGCATAGATCCTGCTTAAGATTCTCTCTCTCTCCCTACCCTCCCCCCCACTTTCTTTCTCTCCCTCTCTCTAAAACAAACAAACTGCTAGAAATAGAAATATCTTTATGGGACTTTTAAACACATTCAAATAACTATCATAATTAAGATTAAGTTGAGAATGAGAAGTTTATTAGTGTCTTGTATAATGACTATAGATACTTATTTTATTTTCCAAATTGTCATTTATACATTAGTTTTGAATTAATATGCATTTATATTTTAGCTAAGAAAATGGATAAAAAGAGGGAATAGGCATGCACATATAAAAACACAAGAATGAGAAGGTCCAGGCAATAGCTCTGACCTGAGGATTTTGCCTTGAAGCATGTGAAATAGCCACATAAAATTGAATACTCTTTTTTATTGCTTCTAGAAAGGATCCATCTGATATTGGTTTGAGGAGTGTTGGTGGGTCAAGGTGAGAGGATGTTTAATTATCTTTGCCTCTCCTGTCTAGGTTTGTCTGTGTTTTGATTAATAGTCTTTCAGATACTCATTTTCCCTCAGAAATGTCAACACCAATGCCCTATAAGCAATTGGGAATTGAGCAGTTTTTCAAATAGATTATATATTATTGGCTTGATAGATGAAAAATCTCCTCAAGATATTCAAATTGGCTTCAGTTAAAAATGAATTTTTGTGTGTGATTTGAGATGGTGAGTGTTTTTGCAGTTACAGTGTTATGTGAACATTATAATATCATTTAAAGTTGTTTTCAATTTGAAGAAGAAAGGGTCATTAATTTGGAATTGTTCTCACTTGAGAAAACTCAAAATGTTCAAAACACTATTGTTGAATAGCAAATCTAGAACAGCTCTCCCAAATTTAAATCACAACTTTGACCATTAGCTTATTAGATATGCAGTAAATAGGTCAGCATGATACTGAAATCAAATAGGAATTATCTTGAAATTAGAAATATATTGAAAATCAAGGAAGTTTAGGGCACTTGTACCTTATTTTCTTTTGTACTATCTGTGAATCAATTCAATAAAAGCTTCTTTGGGATTATTCATTTTTCCATTAAGTGAGACATTCACTGATGGGCATTTTTTGAACTTTGGTGTGGAGAAAAGACCAGAATAATTTATAGGCCATCAGGAATATTTCTTATGATACAAAATTGAATGTTAGTGCTTTTAGCCCTTATGGCTAGAATTATTACAGAATGACTGTGTAGAGAGTAACCTAGGGAGCTTTAAAAAAAATACCAGTGTCTTCTCCGTATCCCTGAACAACTGCATCTGAATCATTGCTTTAAGATCCTGGCATATGTATTTTCAAAACTTTCCCAGGTGATTCTGAAGCACAGTAAAAACTGAGAATCACTACTTTAGTTTTGTTTCTTATCAACTAACCGAGATTATCAGATAAAGGGCTGGTGAAACTGCAGTCTCTCCTCATGATTTCCTGGACAGAACACTGGCTATAGATATGGCTCTGTCTTCCTTCTTCTGTTTGGAAATAAACTATTAGGTTTACAGCAAAATTGAATGGAAAGTACAGAGAGTGTCAACAATAATACCTGCCCCTGCACATAATCTCCCCCACTATCAACATTCCATACCACAGGGGAAATTTGTGACAGTCAGTCAACCTACATTGAATTAAATCTCTTTCGAGGAAGAAAGATTGTCTGGTTTTTAGCATTTATTTTACATGATATTTCTTCATGTCTGAAAACCATGATTTCCAAGCAGAACATTTTGGAAAGAGCAATATTTTGAAGTTAAACTGAAAGCCAATCAGGTGCATATATTTTTTTTTCCCTGTCTCAGGCCTGCATGTGCTATTGTATGAGACCACTATTACTAACATTGCCACCATTCCCAAGTTGCAACTAGGCCAATACAAAAGTATATTGAACCCTTCAAGAACTTTTGTGAGCTAATCTTTAAATGTCCCAGAAAGAACTGATCATCATAATATTATTTCCAAGACAACATGTCCTCAGGGTTATTTCTTTTCCTCATCCTGCTGAGAGCTCATTTTCTTTGATGGCAGCCATCTCTGTGGCCATGAGAATCCCATCTTTCCACTGACAAAGCATTTCTTCCTTAAAGTTGGAATGAAGAAGGAACCCTGTGTTTATCTTAGAGAGTAGAATACACCATCAAGATTTCATATTTGTGAGTGAGGTAGAGGTGTTATTAACTAGTCTTAGTTTAAGAAAGGATATATGTGTCAAAAAAATCCAAGTTTTAAATCTTGGATTAATCTTTTTAGTGTTATTATTGGATCATTCAATTATAGTTCATAATTTCAGAATAACAGAGGCCAATAACATAAACAATTTACGGCTAGAATTTAATATAAAATGATATTTCAAATCACTATTAGAAAGATAAATACTCATGTCACATTCTAATTTTGTTATAAACTTAATAAAAGAGAGAATAAAAATTATATAAAAAATAAAAAATTCTAGTTTTATTTAATAGCATTTTGGAAATAGAATATGTAGTTTAAATATTTTTTTAAAATTTGAACTATATTTCAACTTAATATTTGAAAATACATTGTCATGGCCTGCTGAGGCTAAATGAAACACATATTAATATAGATTTTAGCTGAAACTCACCATACCAAAACCCTGTTATAACAATATGTAGTATAATATAGATGTGTTCTGTTTCATGCCTCTGAGAATACATGGTACCAGGAATATCAACAGAAAATAATGATATAATACACAGTAAATATTTCAGGTAGGTGTTAGCCATATACCCAGTCCTAGACTACCATAGTTGATTAGCTGAAACAATGTGATAATTTTTAAAATATGAATTCTGAAATACTGAAATATATTCTTTTTATTAACAGCTCATTATAGTGTCTGTCAACTAAAAATGGCTACTCAGAAGCATAAATTAATAATGGGTTAAGAAAATATTGCTGACTTAGAAAAATAAAATTGAATATTGCCTTATCTCTCAACACCAACTATACCTTGTAGTGCTAGTACATGGGTGGGTGCCTTCAGAGGCCAATTAATAATGAATTTCTGGGGACTGGGGCTCAAGCATTGATACTTTATATGCCGTCACCAGTAACTAATGTGCATCCAAGGTGGACAAACTTACTGAGCCTTAGAGAAATACATCATACTCTTTCACAAATATTTTGAATGGAATAGAGAGATTGTCCATACTGAGATTTTTTTCTCTTGCTAAAGACTGGAATTGACTTGAGTTTCAAACGAGCGAATTGCAGAGATGGCCCCTCCTCTTAGTAATCACAGAATATGAGTTGTCAGTTTTTCTGTGCCTACCATTCTTGATCTTTGAAATGAAGAATTTACCCTAGGTGAAACATGAATTTTGTTCTACTCTGAATTCCTAGATTTTTAAGCCATTAAAGGAAGAAGCTACTCTGTAACTCAGCAATCTTGAACTGATTAATCTGTACAATCAGTTGCCTCATCATAAAAATAAACTATTTGTGGTGGTATTATTAAATAATTCTATGTCATAAACTTAAGTTTTCTGCTTAGGTATTTTTGTTAAGTTAAAAAATACAAATAGAGGGGAGCCTGGATGGCTCAGTCGGTTAGGTGTCCGACTTCAGCTCAGGTCAGGATGTCATGGTTCATGAGTTCGAGCCCTGCATCAGGCTCTGTGCTGACAGCTTGGAGGCCGGAGCCTGCTTCAGATTCTGTGTCTCCCTCTCTCTCTGTTCCTCCGCTGCTTGCATTGTCTCTCTCAAAAATAAAGATTGCACCCTCTCTCTCAAAAATAAAAATTTAAAAATATTTAAAACATAAAAACTAAAGCAAAAACATGTTATTATCTAGAAAATTTCGATCAAAGTTATTTATTTTCCAAGGGAAATATACCAAAAACAAAACATTTATTGCCTTGAAGACATCTGTAATCTCTTTAAGGTATCAAGCTTTCTCAATTTCTCATGTGTGTGAAACCTGGCTATAAGGAGTAGAATACCTAGAGATAAAAATGTCACTATGTAAATTTATTCCTTGTATAATGATGAGGTATGGTGTATTAAAATTTAAAAAAGACTAATTTTGATCCAGCCATTAATGTAAAAGTGTTCATATCAAAAGACCTATAAAAGGCCTTCAGAAATATATTCACAGAATCATTCATTTAACAAATATCTGTGCTGGCACTCTGCTGGGCCCTGAGAATGAAGAAAGAATGTAGTAATATAGTACCACTTTCAAGGAATGTAGGACAGATATATGTTTGTATATTCATATGACTCCACCAGAGATACTAACAATATGATTTAGGGCTACAGTGAATATAATGACTAAGTTTGTGTAAGTTAGAGAAGATAGAAGAGAAGTAATGCCTCAGGGGAAAGGGGGAAAACAAGCACTGTGGGCAGAAGGCAGTAATGGTATAAGAAATAAAGATTTCAACAAATCTAAAAAAGCTTTCTAGGTTCAGGGAATTCAGAATTCAGGGTCGCTTGGTGCTTTTTTAAAAGGAGATAATTGTGGAAAAGAAGGTGAAATGATGATATGAAGATCTTTACATGTTAACTATATTTTAAGACTCTGTACTTGACAGTTTTAGAAGATAAAATGGCCACATAAAAATCAACTTTGCATTTGAAATATATATTACCAAAAATATCAGTTTCAATGTTCTTTACCTCTCATTCAAAGACTCTTTTTCCTAAGACTTTGATACTAGGAAATAGTTTGTCTTTCTCAACTAATATTGCTTTTTTCTTCTTGTTCAGATATTAAGACATTATGAGATCTTTATTCATTAATGCTAATCAAAGTTTCTAGCTGGTATCATTTTCCTTCAGACTAAAGAAACTTATACATATCTTATAGTAAAGGTCTGATGATGACAAATCCTGTTTTTTAGTTTGTCTGAATAAGTTTTAATTCACCTTCATTAGTGAAGGACATTTTTGCTGGATATAGGATTTTTTCTTGGCTTGCAAAGATTCTGATGAGAAGCCTGGAGTCATTCTTATCTTTGTTCTTATATCCATAATTTGTCTTTGTTGTCTGGATGCTTTTATGATATTTTCATAACTGTTATTCTACATTTTGACTATGGTATGCTTTGGTTTAGTTTTCATTTTATGTAGCCTGCTTGTGGTTTTACAATTATTTTAGGTCCCTAGTTCATAATTTTCATCAGTGTTGGAAAAAAACTTTAATCATTAGTTTCCAAATTTTTTTGTCCTCATTTTCAGGAAATCCAAACATTCATATTTTTGACCATTTGATATTGTCCCATTGAGGTTATGTGCATTCCCCCCCCCCCCCACAGTGTTTTATTTCCCTTTGTTTTAATTTGGGGCTTCTAGGTGTCTCAACCTTCCTGACCTCTGAATTCAGTCTCCTTAACTCAATGACAGCCCTCCTTCTCAACATTCCATTCCTTGCCTGGTAAACCTTCCTGGCATGCACTTCTAGGCAGGAAGCTTTGGGAAACCATTGGCTCCATCATTATATATTTTGTCCAGTTTACAGCATGAGGATACATCCAGTTCCCATTAACAACGTTCAGAATATAAGTCTACTCTTCTTTACATAGTTTTGAGTAAAGTCTTGCTTTCTTTTCTAAACCACATTAAATGATTTTTAGAGGAAAAAGAGGATAAAGATAATAAGAATTATTTAGCAGTGTGTGAGATAATGGAATATCTATTCCTTTCTCTCTCTCTCTCTCTTTCTTTCTCTCTCTCTCTCTCTCTTTCTCTCTTGTTCCTGGCATGGAGCTTCTAAAACCCTTGCAGTTTTCTAAGTGATAAGAGCACTAGGAGCATATTATTGTTCTAATATTTGGTCTTTGACTCTGGTTCCTGAATCCCTTGGAATTTCCTGAATGATAGCAGTATCTTTTGTTCTAATGAGGTGACTCTGGGTGGGCTCCTGGATGGATCCTGTATAGGAGCAGGTCACCAGGAAAACCAAGCCATGATTAGAAGCCTGGAATTCTCAGTCCTCCTCCTCATTCTCTAGACAGCAGACAAGGGCTACATGCCTACATGATGAAGTTTCCATACAAATCCCAAAAGCATGGGATTTGGAGAGCTTCTAGGTTGGTGAACGCTTCATGTACCAGGAGGGTGACATCCCCTAACTGCACAGGGACAGAAGCTCCTGCGCTTGAGACCCTCCCAGATTCCCCTTATGTATCTCTTTATCTAGCTGTTCATGTGTATCCTTTATCATATCCATTATTATGTAATAAACTGACAAACATAAGTAAGTGTTTCTCTGAGTTCTGTGAGCTATTCTACAAATAATTCAATCTAAAGGGGAAGAGGTCTTAGAAACCTCTAATTTGGAGCTAAGCGACAATATTTTGGGGTAACCTGGGACTACTACTTGTGATTGGCATCTGAAGTGAAGGGTAGTCTAAAAAGACTGAGCCTTAGACCAGTGAGACTTGACAGTATCTCTAGGTAGTTAGTATCAGAATTGAGTTACCTTAGAGGATGCCCAGCTGGTATCACCAAAAATTGCTTGGTGTGGGAAAAACCCCACCCATCTAGTGTCAGTAATGTGAGTGTGGTAGCAGGATGAAAGTAGAGGAGGTACACAAGAAGATTGAGTTTTCCCTTCTCACAGACACACTGTCCCTCTGTATTCATAACTCAGAGTTAAATGTACACTTAGAATAAGGACTTCTCAGATGAGAAAAGCCTTGTCGTTGTCCAAGAGTATGAGAGGATTCCTAAGTTACCACCTATAATTTGTAACATTGCATAGCATCTGAAATAGGCATAAAAGAACTCTGTCATAAGGTATATCAAGGATGAATACTAAAAAATGAAATTAAAATATAAAATGGAAAACATCTTCAGCTGTCTAGAAGCAGGCCAAGGAAATTGACTTTCAAAAGGACAGTTTTGCTCTAACAAATTAAAATAGAATATGTTAATAAGTATTGATAATATCTATATTTGCACACTGTTTAGAGATTATAAAAATTTACATACATGATCTCATTTTATTCAAATAATAAGCTGAGAGGAAGGCAAGACAAAATTATCTCCAGTTTCAGGTTTAAATTTATGATAGTGTCAGAGACATTAGCATATAAGAGAAAAACCATAAACCTGGTTTTAGACCTGTATTCAAATATATGTCATGGCAATTTCTGTGTGACCATTAATTTCACTATCTAAATAAAGTGAAACAGAAATAGTTATAAATAAGAATGTTATGATACAACTGTTTGAACTCAACATTCTGACCAAGTCCAACATATAATTTACTATGGATGAAAGCTAAATGAAGAAATGTATCTTACTGGCATAACAGATATCTAAAAAAGTTGATCTGAATAAAATTAGATTTCATGAAACAAATAAGCCTAAAACAACACAGGAACTTAAAATGTAGATTATAATGAAAATTTATTGAAAAATTCATTTGTTTTTTAGAAAAATTTAGATCAGCAAAATTTTACCTGAGAAAAAATAGACTAGAGAGAAGTAGTAGCCAGGGAAAACTCACAACAGAAGTTATGGTGGAAACAATTAATATGAATAAAAATTTATTTACAGTCCTAATCATTATTGTGAAATTACTAGGTTAAGTAATAAAAATAAACAACAGGGGGACAGTCGGCTCAATCGGGTAAGAGTCGGACATTGGCTCAGGTCATGATTGCATGGTTGGTGAGTTTGAGCCCTGCTTGGGGCTCTGCACTCACAGCATGAGGCCGGTTTTGGATTCTCTTTCCCTCTCTCTATCTGCACCTCAAATGCTCTCTCTCTCTTGAAAATAAATAAGCAAACTTAAAAAATAAATAAACAATAAATTATGATTTATGGTTTCTGTAAAAATTTTATTAAATAATTAATTTAGTGTATCACCATCCTGGAAAATTTGTTCTCAATAAAATGTCACCAATGGTATAATTGTCATTTTTTTTCTTTTCATAAACATAAAGACAAAAATCTCTTCTCCTTCATCATGGTAGCTCAACATGTTTTATACTTAAAGACTTCTATGCAGTGTTATTATGCGTAAATAATATAATATACATAAAGGCACATAGCACAATGGCTGACATAGGAAGCTATCTATGTGAAATTTAGACCTGAATATATAGTGTACATTTTGACTCCACCATTTCCATTCCTTTTGTGAACAAATTAATTAACCTGTTCATGTTTCCACCACAATAAAATGGGAGCAGTTTTAGCAGAGATTTTCTAAGGATTGAAGTAGATAGTGCATGTATATTATTTAGTATCATTTAAAACTTTTGTTATTGCTACTACTACAACATTATTACTTGAGAGAGCACAACTCTGAAATGACTCAAGTATCCATGAGTCAGTCCATTTCTAGGAATTTTGATAAAGATATTTGTACATTTTTATACCAATGTTATAGATACTCTGTTAATTACTCTAGCTTTACTGTGATCCTGTTATTTGGTAGAATAAACATTTCAATGTTTTTCTTCTCCAGGGGTATCTTGCCTGTTCTTGATCATTTGTGTCACCATAGAAATATAATAATCAGCTTGACAAGTTACAAATACATGCAAACACACACACACACACACACACACACACATGCACATAAACTCTCCAGTGTTTTTAGATTTGGATTGCACACTCTTTAGATCAATTTAGAAGGAACTGATATCTTTAAAATATTTAATCTTCTAAACCATAAACCTCATATATTGAGGTGTTCTTTATTTTACTTCCATAAAAAATTCTGACTTTCTATTGAGAAGTCGTGTGCATCTTTTGTTGGATTCATTCCAAGATATTTAATATTTTATGCTGTTATAAATATATCATTAAAATTATTTTCTATTAATTGATATATGTGGATTGTCTATATTATCCTTTTATCAGGTAAATTTGATAATTCATTCATTATAATAACTTAGGGGTAGATTCCTTTGTATTTTCTACATACATAATCATCTCATCTATAAAAAGTTGGGATTTTGTTTCTTTCTTTCCAGTCCTTGAATGTATTATTTGTTTGTCTTGGCTTTGTGAACTAACTAGGACATCTAGTAAACTGTTAAATAGAAATGGAAGCAGCAATATCATTGTTTGATGCCCATCAGAGTACATTTTCAATATTTTACCATTCAGTATAATATTTGCTGTAGATTTTTGATAGATATTCTTAATCAGATTAAGGAAGTTCCTATCTTTTTCTAGATTGCTAATATGAAACACTATTTCTCATCATCATATTGATCATATGCTTTGTCTCCTTTCTTGTACTTATATTAAGGTAGCAAACTAAAATAATTGATATTCTAATGCTAACTTAATCTTGCATGAAATAAACTCATCTTGGTCTGGGATTTTAAGTTTTCTATGCTATGCTGGATTTTGTTTCCTCATATTTTGTTTAGAATTTTTACATCTACTTTCATTAATGAGATTGGGTTATAGGTTTTCTTTCTTGTATTTCCCTTATCAAGTGTATCAAGGTTATATTAGCCATGTTGAGTTTGAAAACGTACTATCATTTCCTAGTATAGCAAAGTTTTGTGTAAAATTGGCATTATATCTCTATTTCTTTGGTAGAATTTTCCAGTGAGGTCATGTTGACCTGAAATTTTATGTACAGGAGGATTTTAAATGATGAATTTAATTTTTTTAATTGCCAAAGACTATTTTTAGGAGTTTTTTCCTATATACATTTTTAATATTATGTTTTTCTATAAAGTTATGCATTAAATCTTAATTTTAAAAATTATTTTTAATAATTTATTACCTCTTTAACACTTATTAGTTCTTAATGACAACATTCTTTTCCTTTTCTTCTTCTTTTTTTTTTGACAATGTACTTTTTCATCTTTGTTACGGGCTATTTATCCCTTAAGCCACCCCTCTCCCTTCTTAAAATTATTTGCTTGATTTTTATTTTTTGTTTTTAGCCTTTTCAAAGACTTTTAGCCTTTTTCTATTTGACACCTCTACTATATTTTTTCAGTTTATTATTACCAGCTTTTATCTGTATTCTGTGTCTCATTATTTGGCTGTTTACAACTTATTTGTTCTGTTTCCAACTTCTTGAGATAGTTAATTGACTCTTCACATTTCCAACCTCCCATATTTCATAGTACAATGCTTCTAAGTCTATAAACTTCTCTTAATTCCTGTTTCAACTGTGTTTTCAGTTTATTATACAAAATATTTTCCTTATCATTCAGTTTGAAACATTTTTCTATTCTCTACTGTTATTTCTTCTTTGATTTAAGGTTAAATTTATTTCTTATCTGGAAAACACCATCTTTTTTCTAGTTGTCATTTATTACGGTTGTCCAGTTAAATTGTATTGTGGTCAGAAAACATATTTATTGTTCTGTAGTTTTTTTAAGTTTAAAATTGTAGATTTTTTATGAATGAGAATTTCATAAATTTTATGAATATTACTTTCTTGCTTGACAGGAAAATGTGTCCTAAATATGTTGTGTTCCATGTTCCCATATAAATTTACTTGTTCAGTGTTATTAGTTACATATGCTAACAAAAAAATTTCTATAAAAAATAGCTATATTTTTTAAAACAAAGGAAGTGAGAAAAGTAGTATCATTTGACATTATTGTAAAACTTTTTCATGTCTCTTAGAATATAACTAAATTCTCATATATGTTTCCGTGTTCAATATGTTGCAGTATGTTGTTTTCGTTGAAGTATGTGAAGAAAGTCTGGCCTCAAACAGACATGCAGTTGAAAAACAGAAAGTCACGGAACCACTGAAAAGGTCTCAGGACCAGGGATTATCAGACCACATTTTGATAACTGGTCTAGTTTTCACTATTTTTTAAATATTGTATAATAGTGATTTTCCAATTATATCATTAGTATTTAAGAATCTTTGTATCTTCGGGGCACCTGGGTCACTCAGTAGGTTGAGTGTCTGACTCTTGATTTTGTCTCAGGTCATAATCCCAGAGTTGTGGGATTGAGCCCCATGTCACACACTGTCCAGAGCATGGAGCCTGCTTTAGATTCCCTCTCTCTCTCTCTCTCTCTCTCTCTCTCTCTCTGTCCTCTCCCCCCCACTTCCTTCTTGCGTTTTCCGCCTCTCTCTAAAATAAATAAAATGAAAAAATAATAAAGAATTTTTGTATCTTCTTTTAGTGTCTAGTTTCTTGTGTTTTTTCTTTCACCATATCTATTTCAACAATAATATGTCCTATCATGTCTGTTTATGCTTGGTTCTTTCTAATTTAGTCTTTTTTTCCAATTATTAATTTTTTCCAGTTATTTCCTGGTATCTTTTATTTCTGTTTCATTTTCTCATTTCTGTCCTCTCATTTCTGTCCAGTTTTGATTCATTTTATTCCACCATAGATTCTATTTTTTCCATAATGTTTGTTTATTCTTACAAAAATATTCGTTTACAGATTTTCTCTGCATTTTGGCACATTTTTCTGGTGTGTCTCAATTTTTGGTAGTTTTGTTATTCTTATTATTCTCTTTTATTCCTACAGTATATTTCTATGGGTTTGAATGCAATCCTGTTCTTCCTAAGTGTGTTAAGTTTTATACTTTGAGAAGTTTGAAAGTGTTTCTAGTGTTATAGCTCCTGAGCTCCCTTTGGAGATGTGCTGTGTGCCCAGATGCCCAGCCATGAAATGTTCTTATGACTGCTTGTGGTCCTAGTATGAAGAAACCTTCAGCTCTCAGCCTCTTTACAGATTAGCTCAGAGAAGTTCCAAAAGACTGTTCTGACTCCAGAGCTCCCTGTGTGGTCAACCAAGGCTATGGTTGTGCTTTCATTGTGGTGCGACCACTATTGGTGCCCAATCCTGAATTCTTCCCTCTTCCTCCCCACTTTCCATATGTACTGACCCCAAAGACACTCAAAAAGTAGCCAATATGCTAACTTCCCACTTAGATTCTGCTTCCATTGGTTTACAACTGAGAATTGAAAAATTAGCCATAGTCATTTCCCTAGAATTTGTCACATGCATTCTCTCATTCTTTACATAAATGGCATCAGAACTTTTCCTTCCTTTCATCCCAATTTGATCTATTTCTTAGTTAATTTGTGTCTTACTCCCAGTTGTTTCATCTCAGTGTGGGCCAGTCTTTTCACTGAGTATTTCAATATTTTCAATAGCTGCAAAGTCAAAGGTCAGGCTTTATGCTCAGTCCTTCCCAGAGATCCTGTGAACTCACTCACCTACCAAGTCTGACTGTTGTTCTCAGATCCACTGACCAGTTCTTCACTCCATGGGGCATGATCTTGTTTGCAGTGGGGAGTACCTCTTGGCTGGGTTCCCAGCCCTTAAGACTACTAAGACTTTCTTCTCTTTTCTCCATTTGCTCTCACACAGCTGCTGTTCAGCTGGCTTGCCCCAGTATCCTCGCATACCTAGATTCATAGATGCATATCCACCTAGTCTTGTTGAAAACTTTATTTTTAGCTTTCTGCTCTGCTATACTGGTTCCTCCATCTTTATTTGTTTGTTTCTTTGTTTATTGGAGGGGTTGAGAAGATTTTTAAAAAGCATACTGTTGTTATATTAGCATTTATCAGAGGTGATTTTTGTTTTGATGCTTTGCAAATATGGGCAGCTCTTAGGGAGGTGTTTCCTTTCCTTCATTTTTTTAATGTGTATTTATTTTTGAGAAGAGAGACAGAGTGCAAGCAGGGGAGGGACAGAGAGAAAGGGAGACACAGAATCCGAAGCAGGCTCCAGGCTCTGAGCTGTCAGCACAGACCCCGACGCGGTTCGAACTTATGTATGGTGAGATCATGACTTGAGCAGAAGTCAGACTCTTAACCAACTGAGGCACCCAGGCGCCGCAGGGTCTCTATTGAATTTTTAAAAATTTTTAATTGTGGTAAAATAAACATAACATAAAATTTACCATATTAACCATTTTAAGTATATAGTTTAGTAATGTTAAGTGCATTCACATCATTGTACAACAAGGCTACAGAACTCTTTTCGCCTTGAAAAACTGAAACTTTGTACTTATTAAACAACTCCCCATTCTTTATTCTTCCCAACCCCGGACAGCCCTCATTTTACTTTCTGTCTTTATGAATTTGAGTACTCTAGGTACCTCATAAAAGTGAAGTCTTACATTATTTGTCTTTTTGTAATTTACTTTATTTCACTTGGCCTAATCTCACCAAGGTTCGTTCATGTTATAACATGTGTCAGAATTTTCATCTTTTATTAAGCTTGAATAATATTCCATTGTTTGTATATACCACATTTTGCGTATCCACTCATCCTTTGATGAACACTTGGGCTACCTTTTGGTTATTGTGAATAATTGTTCCTGTGAATACCGATGTACAAATATCATCTTGAGACTCTGTTTTTAGTTCTTTTCTTTAGGATTACATCCAGAAGTAGAATTGCTGGATCATATGGTAATTTTATTTTTAATTTTTTGAGGAAGCGCCATTCTGTTTCCCACAGTGGCTGTGTGATTTCACGTTCCCATCAATAGTGCACCAGGGTTCCCTTTTCTCCACAATCTTGCCAACACTTGTTACTTTCTGTTTTATTTTTGTTTTTCTGTTAGTAGTAGACATTCTAAAAGGTATAGGTACATCTCATGGTTTTGATGTGCTGATTTTGTTTTACATTGGATAAAATGGAAGCTGAGAAAAATTACAACTTAATCAAGATCAAATAACAACTCTATTGCAGAGGTGAGACATAAATAGAAATGACTCACAGTCTAGTAATTTTTTGTCTGTACAGTTAATAAGCTTATAATATGTAAATAGGACCATGTCACTTTCTTGCTTAAACCTTCCAGTTTATTCTCTTTACAGAAATAGAGCCAAATTCCAGACATGGCCTACAAGGATCTACAAATCTCAACCCTGCCTTTTCTCACTGAATTTTCTTTAGTCTTTACTTCTTCCACTCATCATTCTCAGAAGTTGTGTCTATTCCTCTTTCCTCAGTACGCACAAACTCTCCTACTCATCAGGCTCTTATCAAGAATGGTGAAGGCTCTGAGACTTTAGCTGACTCACAGTTGTAGTGGTTAGTCTGCTGCACTTTTATGGATGTTGGCAGAAGGTAAGAGATTCTCGACTTAGACTAAAAGGATTTGATTACTCCCAGAAATATCACTTACAAGGATATCAGCACTTGTCCTGACTCCCAGAGTAACAATACGCAAGTCTCCATAAACAGAAATCCAGGTGACACTTGCACACGTGGCCAGTTGTTCCAGAGTAATCTCAAGCTTTAGGGATGCACGTCTTTATAATGAATGTCAAATCTTACTGATCTTTGCTCTACAGGGTGGCATAATGTGTATTTTTGATGTGAATGGAAACCATCCCTGCCATTCTTCTTCTTCTTCTCCTTCTTCTTCTTCTTCTTCTTCTTCTTCTTCTTCTTCTTCTTCTTCTCCTTCTCCTTCTCCTTCTCCTTCTCCTTCTTCTCCTTCTCCTTCTCCTTCTCCTTCTCCTTCTCCTTCTTCTTCTTCTTCTTCTTCTTCTTCTTCTTCTTCTTCTTCTTCTTCTTCTTCTTCTTCTTCTCCTTATTCTTCCTTTCTAATACAATGTACTATTTATTGCATAAAATCCATAATTTTTTACAACTTTGATAATAATTTTAGATTCAGGCATAGCTGGCTCGTAGAATTGGGACCATCTGTTAGCTACCCTCCAGTTTTCTTTCATGACCCACCAGCCTCTGCATAGTGGGATATTTGGACCCAAACCTTTCTTAGTTTTCCTTCTCAGCACCTCTGAGGCCTGGGTATCCATAGCTTGCTATGCATATGTCTTTAAAGCTGTAGTATGAAACAAAAACAGTTAGTACCCCTCTCAGAAAGCATGCAAAATGCATACAATTTTAATTTCCTTTAATTATCCTTAGCGTGTTTATAATATTTGAAATTTTCTTTGCTTATTTCATATCAGGAGTGTCCCTTGCCAACATGCCTATGCCCAAAAGACTGTTTAAGCTCTACGAGGACAGAAATAATCTACAACATTCTCTACAGTATTCTTGGAGTCTATAGCATGACACAAAAGTGCTTAATAAATATTTGATGAAAGAATGAGTGAATCAGACACTACTATGATTAGAACAAATTTTATCATATAGTTCTGTGATGATTTCTTCTAGGCTTTCATAAAATTCTGAGGTGGTTTTTCTCTTTTGGTTTTATTTCTAGCCTGTGGTATGAAAAATGACAGTATGTTATTCAGTTTTATTTTTTTAGGAATGTACTTACTCTGTGTTGTACTTCCCTCACTTTAGTAGAGAAGCTAATGCAACATATACATTATTGTTAAAATAGGCAAATAATTGGACGTCTAGATACATATGATGAAACTAATTTAACATCGTGATGGACACCGCTGTATGCAATGCTGATATTTCTGGCACTTGTAGATGAAATTCTGTACTGGATTCCATAACTCCTCACATTCTCTAACCAGCAATAGTATCTGGGTTAGTCATGTCGGGTGTGTTGGAGACAGAAAGCTTTGTATGTGGGGTCATCACCATCCAAAATGTTAGTAAAATAAAACACAGAACAAAATGTAAAGTGGAACCGCAGGTTACATTAAAATTGTGTTCTAGGCTGATATTATTTTTCTGGGAGGATGGTAAAGGCCTGGTCTTACGAAGAGTCCTGTCTTTTTCTCTGCCCAACTGTTGCTCGTAACTCAGTACTGAAACACCACACACTGTATGGTTAGATCACCCCTTCCACATTTTCTTTGTGAGAGAAATAATATACCCTTCTCTTGGGAGATCATCAACCAATCAAAATGTCAACCCAATCGATACTGTGTGTGGATAATCTGTCTTATTCCAATGTTTATTCATCATCTAAATATGCAAGAAACTATGCTATTTTATTTAATTTAACCTCATTAGATAGATATTATCTTCACTACTCCTACTACTATTAATATAACTACTTAACATTTTAAAAATGAAATAAGTCAGTGAAAGCTTAGAGAAGTTATGAACCTGACCAAGGTCACAAAACTAGATGTGGAAAAGCCAGGATTATGTGTTCAGTACATTATACATATTAAGATGAGAAAACTTCATTATTCTCTGACCCCCGACCTGGCTGATCTGGACATATACTTTAGTACTAGCAATATTTCAAAGGCCATAAAGTACTCTCTGAATCCTTTCTTATAAGCCAACAATTATCAGGATTTGGTAGACAAAGTCCTATGTATGTATATGTTTTGCAAAATTGGCTCCTACTGCACATAATATTTTATAATTTTTTCCCACATAAAAATTATTTGGAATTTTTTCTCATGTTATTAGATGCTTTCATAATAAGGGTGCAAGACAATTATTCAGTTACTATGGTTTTATCTGATTTGGATGTGTTATGTTACATAATTACATATGTAAAAATATTGGCCACTTAAAATTATATAAAGGTTATAGAAGTGTAAAGATTTTGATGCACAGTTCCAAGGTGTGCTCTAGATGTTTTGTATCAGTTTACCTTTATGCCAATTTTTAAAAGGCTTGTTTTCTGAGTTTTGCAGAAACAAGTATTAATTAAAAAAGGAAAATTCCTCTTTAGAAAAAAGACAATGTAGTTTTGTGATTAGGATTTATTTTATTAGTTCATTGTCTGGAGTAATACAAAGGTTCTATATCTCAGTTGTGATCATGGTAACTTTCATCAGAGCTCATCTAACGTAGACCTGAAAGGGTGCATTTTGCTGTATGCTAGCTATAACTCACTGAAGTAAGTTAAAATTAATCACACTTCTTTAAAACCCAGATATATATGTATAATTGGTCAGGTAGGAGATTTATTCCAGGTAATCCTCATTCTGGAACTTATTGGAGAAGAAGCCACCACCTCAGGTACTGCTGAGTAATAGTGAATACAGTGAACTACTAAACTTTCATGGGTTACTTCTATTCACATTTCATTAGCCCAACAAAATCAGATTGTTACTCATAATAATAAGGAGATTGGAAAGTATAATTCTACTCAGAAGTAGAACAAGAATATTTATTTATTTAAAGTTTATTTATTTATTTTGAGAGAGAGAGAGAGAGAGAGAGAGAGAGAGAGAGAGAGAGAATCCCAAGCAGTTTCCATGCTTAACACAGACCCCTAGGCAGGGCTTGATTTCACAAACAGGGAGATCATAACCTGAGCCAAAATCAAGAGTTGGATGCTTAGCCAAATGAACCACACAGGCGCCTCAGAACTAGAATATTTTAAACAAATCTAATGATGACTATATTTTGTGATATTTTACAATAAAATAAGAAACATTTTTCTTCACCAAAGATTATAAACTTTGGGTTTATCTTACGTAACATTTGAGTTTATTTACCTAAAAGTTAAAAAATATATAGATTTCTGATCTTTGAGTTTTACCTTATATATAAATATATAATGTTCTATAGATTGTCTATGCATTTTTATAGAATATTTTTCCTAATTATCTTTGATAGTTTCCTTGTGAGTCTCATTATGATACTAATCAACTTAGGAAGCCAGAACAATGCTTCAAACAGATAAAAGGTAATGAAAATGGAAAATAAGTTTTTTTTTTCACAAAGACTTGTTTATTCTTCTATGTTGAGATGGAGTAGGAAATGGAATGGCTAGCAGTCATTTTGAAGATGACTTCATATTTAGTACTTATTTAAGAACAAATCTAAGGTGTTAGAGATGATTATATACAGCTATAAGCTTTGTCACAGCAAAGATACTGTTCCAAACTGTATATTTTAAATGAAGACACAAGACAAAATCACAAGAGTAAACCATTTTGTTTATCTTACACATTCAATATTCTGAAATTACCAGTTGACGGCTGAGTAGCATATGTATTCACTCTTAGATGACTTGAAATCTTCAAGATGTGGCTGGCTATGGAGCATGGCATACTTTTTGCATTTTACATTCTATCAATTGACAAAAAGATAAGTTTTATGACAGAGTTTGTTTCCTTTTTAATGAAATTACAGTGTCTAAACCTAGTGTCTGCAACTGAAGCATGATATACCACTTATAAAATGTCAGTTTCCCTCTATGTTATAATGCCACAGTTAGAGCTTTAGATTTATTTTCTTTAAGTAAATTGTTCATGAGCAAAAAAAAGATGTGTTTGATGTTTAAGATTCTCACTTACTGAATTGCAAAGTGAGTTCTCTGAAGGATTTATTTTATTTTTCATGTATGTCAGCCATCATATTTCGACATCTCTGATTTCTCCATTTATTTTTGTAATATAATTGCATATCTAATAAACATGATGATTGTATCCTAGCAAAAGTATTAAGATTCACAGCCTGCAGAAAAGAATAATACAGTGTTAAAAATCAAAGGCAAGACCTTATGCCTTGAACAAACCATCCAGATAAAACCGAGGCTATTTTATTCAAGATAATAAATAACCCAATGCCTTCATTAACCTTTATTCTTTTTTACTAGCAGTCTTGGCACCATGGCTCTGAGCTGAGCCCAGCAGGCTGTCCATGAAGTGACATTTTAAGAGATTGGCAAAGCAATGCACTTTGTGTCAAGAGTACACTATCTTACGTTTTTGTCCTTCACAGCAGGAGAAAGCCTCTTTGGATCCTTTTGTCCTTTTGAGTGCATGTACACATAGACACAGGAATATAAGTATTTTTCTTGTCCATATGAAAAGCAGATTATTCACCTTTCTTACTTAAGATAGAAGACCAGGTATTTGAAGTGATTGAAAGTACCTTAAAACAAATTCAGCAAAAGAAAGAACTTAACAATAAACACAATTGTTTCAGACTTTCTTAAAGGATGCATTTCATTAAAGGTACACTCAGTATTTAAATAAAACACTTTCTGCTTGGTCATTTGTTCTAATAATGTAAATAATAATTTACAGAAAATAGATAAGCAAGATGTGGTGGTCACAAAAAAAAATGAATGGAGTACTATGCAGTATTTGGAAATGACAAAGATATGCCCATTGCAACATGGCTAGATCTTAATAATATGTAGCTAAATGAAAAAAGAAGAGAGATTACACATATAACAAAACATCATACAACTTAATTAAAAAGCATCTATTTAAGATAGCAATACATATGTTTTAGAAACAGTATATATGAAACACTTCACAATTATTATAAAAGTTGAAAGTGTGTAATGGGAAAACAGAACACAGATAATGATAATTGGGAATTGATAGATAGACAAAAAAGAGAGGGACCTGTGTGCACCAGTGATGAATTATGTGCCATATTGAAAAATTATAATTAAAATAGACATCTTCCTGTGAGGGTTAAAAATAAATTCCACCTTCTGGGGCAAGATGGTGGAGAAGCAGGGAGTTCTGTAATCCACGCACACCTGCATGGATTGAACTGAGAAGGACTGAAGGGATAAAACTTGGATTTGCAAGTGGGGGAAAGAAGAAACAGACGCCAAAAAGAAGACAACCTCAAAGATGCCTGAGTGAGTGACTGTGATCTGGGAAATTAGGGGACGGGCAGGTCCCGGTGTTGCAGGGGAAAGGAGCCCCCGAGCCCAACACAGGGAGAGCGCGCTGTGCCCCGGAGAGACCAGGGGAAGAGAAAGAGAGACAGAAAATGCACCTAGAACCATCTCTAAGGGAGGAAAAACTCGCCTGTCTCCCCATATAGAACTGCCAGGTGCGGGGAGAGAAATCCGTCCCATCTGGGCTGCGAATTCTTCCTTGGGCGCAGCGACAGCAGCAGCAGCATCCATTCCAACCAGCACCCCGAAAGGCGGCAGCACAGATAAAGGTGGCGGCGGCGCGAAAAGCGGTGGTGGTGGCACCGCGAAAGGCGCCTTGAAAAGCGGCAGCAGTGGCAGCGGTGGTGGCGCCGCGAAAAGGGCAGCACAAGCAGGGCAGGGAAGCCAGCAGCCAGCGGGAACACATCCCATCTCCGGTGACAGTGTTGAACTGCATGGACTAGGATTTAGAAGTGAGGCGGAGCTTGGAGAATACAGTTTGGCTCCCTTGCGGCACAGGGAGATCGGACCCAGAAGAGCAGCTTGCAACGCTTGGTTCGAGCAGAGCTTGAAGTGACGCCATTCTTCTCCCTGCAACCACCAAGGCGGGGCTTCGGAGAGAACAGCCCCCCCCCCCCCCCCCGGAGACCTGACCTGACGCCAAACCACGCCCATCCCAGCAAGGGAGTTGTCTTTTTTTTTTTTTCTCTTTTCTTTGCTTCTCCTTCTTTTTTGCTGCCATCCAGATATGTTTCCCTTAGCATATTCTTATCTCTCCTGTTGGCTGATTATATGCTTTTAGAATGTCCATAGTCTTTTGCTGTTTCTGTCCCCACCTTGTTTTTCTTCTTGTTTTTGTTTTTGTTTCTTTTTCTTCTCTCTTTTCTTCTCTTCTTTCCTTCCTTTCCTTTCCTTTCCTTTCCTTTTCTTTATTTCCTTTCCCCTTTTGGCTTCCTTGTTTGTTTGATTTGCCTGTGCGTTTGCATGCTTTTGTTCCCTGTATGCTAGTCCGTTTCCTTTTCAGGGCTACCTCAAGAACAAGCCAAAGTACACATGGTGGAGAGTCCCAGATATCACTGACCAGGGAAGTAAAATAATGAAAGGCACAATAAGAGAAATCAAGAGACACCATTTAAAGAACACTTTCTGAAATGACAGGCCCTGGACAGTCAATGAGCCTCCTTTAATAGAGCAATACTAACAGGTGCACACAGCATAACGAGCTTTTAAAACTGACAAGGGACAGAAAGCTAGCCAAAATGACGAAGCGAAAGAACTCTCCTCTAAAGAAACTCCAGGAAGAAGTCACAGCCACAGAACTGCTCAAAACAGACTTAAACAACATAACTGAACAAGATTTTAGAATAATTGTCATGAAATTAATTGCTGG
>CM053573.1:85202856-85252686 GCA_028646485.1 Cryptoprocta ferox
ATGAGAAAGAATGAAATCTGACCATTCGTAGCAAAGTGGATGGACCTCGAGGGTGTCATGCTAAGTGAAATAAGTCAGGCGGAGAAGGACAGATACCATATGTTTGCACTCATAGGTCTAACAGGAGAAACCCAACAGAGGACCATGGGGAGGGGAAGGAGGAAAAAGAGTTATGGAGAGGGAGGGAGACAAAACACGAGAGACTCTTGAATACTGAAAACAAACTGAGGGGGGAAGGGGAAGGGGGAGAGGGGAAGGGGGGTGATGATCATGGTGGAGGTCATTTGTGGGGAAGACCACTGGTTGTTATATGGAAACCAACCTGACAATAAACTATAAAGTTAAAAAAAATAAAATAAAAATAAATTCCAGTGTGAATTGGCCCTGAAAAATATTTGAGACTCTTATTTCTTTCTTCCATTTTCTAAAAAATGACAAAAAACATCAAATAGGTAGACTTGTGTGCATGGCTAGGTGTGGGTAAAATTATAAAATAGGAAAATATTATTTCTAACGTCATCTTTTTGAGTTCTTTCTTCACTTCTATGACTTTAGGATCAAGCAAACCTGCTTCACCTGCCAGATAGCATAATTTAGTAAACTCTTTACTTGAGGATTATTGAGACATAACACACAATCTTCTGAGAAATAGTTGGGACACAAGACTAAGAGGAACAAGAGAAGCAAATAATCACATTTACTTAGTACCTAATACACTCTACTATACTATTCACTATGTATTTTGATTTTACATTTTTTGAATATATTTTCTGTACAAAGGAATTGCTCTATAAATATCACAGAGAACAACGCAAAGTCCATGTCAATTTGGAGTTTATTTCTTTGGGGAGACCAACAATACACAAACAATTTTATAGCATCATGTAGTAGTAAATGCTGTGAAGAATAAAAAAATAAACAGAAGTGATGCATAGTGACAGGAAAGCTATCATTATGGATAAATAAAGAAGAGACTCTGAGAAGATGACATTGAGTAGAGCCCTGAATGACACAGGAATCCTAAGGCCATCCAATTATTAATGGACTTGAGATTAAATCATGGCTCTGTATTATAAAAACCATATAGTAAGGTTTGGTTTTCTGACCATAAATTTAGGTATACAAATAATTCTTTTTCTCTAATTCAGCATCAACTCTATTTTGAGCTGATATTTCAAATGATGGCATAAAACAATAAATACAAGGATAATGGTAATTTCTGTTTTAAACTAAGTCGATGAAATATTGTAATCGCTCTAACATCCTTTCTTTCTTCTTAGAATTTAGCTAAGCAATAGTTGTGGTAAGTGGGAGTGGGGAAGGAGGGAACTTATGTAGCATTATAGTTTCAAGTGAGTTAAATAGAAGGGTAGTCTCACAATTGTTCCACACTGGCACCCACTAAAGTGGATATAAATCTGTCTGGGCCATTGCATTGTCATCCCTCCACAATGGCCTTCTTGTTCTGTCTTCCTCCCTGGTCTTTACCATATGGTTCAAGTGCCTTCTGTGTTCAAAGACACAGAACTCTCTCATCTTTTTCTTATTCATTTGTATTACATGATCTTCTCAGGGGCAGAAAATGTTAGACTAGCCTGTCTTTCAGGCCTAGTTCAGACTCCTGGCACCTGAACATTCATCTCTGTTCTATGTTATGTGAGCTGAAGGGAATTTCTTTAAGTTTTCTCCTTCTCAGGATCCCCAGTGGAAAAGTGGCAGTGTCTCCCTTAATCTTGTATTTGAACATTCTTTTGGGTATTCTATTATTATTCAATGCCTGTTGGCTCCAGGATCTTTATTGGGGACCGATGAGATGGTGATACGTGTGGGACATTCTACATTCCTGGGAAGCGATTGTTCAAAATCCCAAAGAGTGTATTTGTCTTTCTTACTCATAAGGAGATAATTCATATTATTATGTAGAGTGTTGAGAAGAAAGGTTTTAAAAGGTTGAGAATATATACCAAAAGGAAACCAGGAAAAGAAATATTACCTGGTAAGATGGAAATAATAGAGGAATGAAAAATGAATACAAATTAATGATACCACTTACACAGTGTAGAAATTAAGAAGAAAAATGGACACACATATTCTCACATTTACTCAAGGAATATAATTGTATATTTTGTGATTTAAGACCGTTAATATCATCTTTAAACATAAATCAAAGCCACTAGCTATGTCTTAACTGAAAATAAAGTGCTTGACTTTTAATACAAAACAATTGTGTTCTAATTCCGTTTGCTATAATTGATAGACAATACTATATGTCTACTTCACCTCTTGCTCATAACATGAGTTTTAAATAGGCACAAATTATGTTCAGTTCTTCAGATCAGCAAGAGCAGTAATCTTGCCTCTAGCATTAATTAATTGGTGGCTTGTAAAGTTGAGAGGCAAAATTTCATTTATGTAAATATTCTGTTTCAATTACTCTGGGTTATAGATGAATTGTGAATAGCTTAGTTATAAGAAAAAATCAAGATGCACTTTAATTAGTACTTTAGGTCTATCTGTGTAGGGATAAAAAGAATCTGAAAGGCATTTCATGTTTTGTACTCACTTTGAATTCAAAATTCATTTTTTAATGTTATTGCTACTGTCAATACTCATAAAGATTTTATTGTTAAAAAGTCACTAATTCTAACATAAAGTCTTTAAAATATAACTAAATCCCTTATTTTGTGTGTATGTGTTTTGCCCAATCCATTACTAATGTGTTCTCTCCTTCAGCTACCATATAAATTTGTGTCGTCAGTCATGATCTATGAAACGAGAGATAATAATAATCATATCTGAAATTTATTGAATACTTACTATGACCTATGATTTTTTTTCCTAAGTACTTTGTATGTGTTAACTTATTTAATCTTAAACACAATGGTCTGAAATATTTACCACTACAATTACTCTTATTTAGCAGATGAGAAAACTGAGGCTAGGAGAGATTAAGGTTATTATCCAGGTCATATAACTAGTTAGGAGTGGATGCAAGCAGGATCCAAATACAGGTTCCTAGCTTCAGAGCACAAGACTATACTGTTAAATACTATAATGAAACTAATTATTATAGAATTTCAATACCAATAGCAGCTTCTATTTAGGTGACAAACACAGTGATAGATGTTTTATATAGATTATCATCTCTTCAATAATTTACTAGGCCTTGGCCTCTTTACTTAAAGCCAATTGATCATAGATGTGCATATCTATTTCTGGACCTTATTCTTTCTACTAATATACACGTCAGTATTTACACCAATATCACTTTTAATGCTTACAGCAACTTTAAAATAAGACCTAAATTCAGGTAGTATAGGTCTTCCCACATTTCTCCTTTTGTTTTTATGTTTGTTCTGGCTATCCTAGATCATATGCATATTAATTTAGAAATCAGGTTTTTAATTTTTTAAGTAAAAGAAAACATTACTGAGAATTTTTGGTTATATTTTTTAAAAAATTTTAATGCTTATTTATTTTTGAGAGAGAGAGACAGAGAGAGAGACAGAGCATGAGCGGGGGAGGATCAGAGAGAGACATACAGAGAATCTGAAGCAGGCTCCAGGCTCCAAGATATCAGCACAGAGCCCAATGTGGGGCTCAAACTCACGAACTGCGAGAGCATGACCTAAGCCGAGTTGGCCGCTTAACCGACTGGACCATCCAGGTGCCCCAAGATTACTGAGATTTTTAAATTAGGTTACTTGTTTTCTTATTGTTGAGTTTTAAATGTCCTTTGTTTAATTTGGATAGCTCATTTATATCACATGCATTCTTTGCAAACATTTTCTTCCAGTCAATGTTTGTTTTATCATTCTCTTGATGAAGCCTAGCTTATCAATTATTTCTTTCATGGATCATATCATTGGTGTTGTACCTAAGAAAGTTTCACTACACTAAGGTCATCTAGATTTTCTCCTGTGTTATCTTCTAGGAGTTTTAAAGTTTTGCATTTTACATTTAGGTCTATAATCCAATTCGAGATAATTTTTGTGAAGGATATAAGGTCTGTGTCTAGATTCATTATTTTGTAAGTGAATGTTCAGATGTTTTAGCACCATTTGTTGAAAAGACTATCTTTGCTTCATTATATTGCCTTTGGTTCTTGGTCAAAGATCAGTTGACTGTATTTATGGGGGTCTAATTTTGGACTCTATTCTGTTTTATTGATATTTATCTGTTCTTTTTCCCATACTACACTGTCTTGATCACTTGTAGTCATATATTTAGACTTGAAGTCAAGTAGTCCCAGTCTTAAATATTTGTGTTCTCCTCTTTCAATGTTTTTTGGCTATTTTGGGTCTCTTGCCTATTCACATAAATTTTAGAATCAGTTTGTCATACCCATAAAATAATTTGCTGAGATTTTAACTGGGATTGCATTGAAACTACAGATCAAGCTGGGAAGAACTGATATCTTGACAATATTTAGTCTTCTGATTCACGAATATGGAATATCTCTTCATTTTTAGATTATTTGATTTTATTCATCAGAGTTTTATGACTCTTGTGAAATAAATATTTTACATAATTTGTTAGATTATTATATTACTATATTAGATTTATACCTAAGTATTTCATTTAGGAGGGGTACTAGCATAAATGGTATCATGTTTTTAATTTCAAATTTCACTTGTTCATTGTTGGTATATGGGAAAACAATTGACTTTTGTGTACCAACCTTGAATTCTACACCCTTGATGCAATTGCTTATTAGCTCCAGGAAGTTTTATTTGGTCAATTTTTTAGGATTTTCTATGTAGATGGTTATGTCATCTGTGACCAAAGTTCTATTTCTTCCTTCTCAACACATATACTTTTTTGTTTACTTTTCTATTCTTATTATATTAACTAGTATTTTTAGTACCATATTGAAAATGTGTCCTGAGAGGGAACATACTTGCCATGTTCATGATTTTAACAGAAAAGTGTCAAGTTGCTTACTATGAAGTATGATGTTAACAGTAGCTTTTTTGTAGATAGTCTTTATCAAGTTTAGGAAGTCTCTATTTCTAATTTACACAGAATTTTTATCGTTAATGAATGTTTGATTTTGTCAAATGCTTTTTGTGCATCTCTTAATGTGATCAGGTGATCAGGTGATTTTTTCCCCTTTTAGCCTGTTGTAATGGATTACTTTAATTGATTTTTGAGTATTGAATCAGGTTGGCATACCTGGGATAAATCCCACTTGGTCTTGCTGTATAATTTGTTTCATGCTTTTTAAAAATTTGATTTGCTACTATTTTGCTGAAAAATTTTGCATCTATGTTCATGAGAGATATTGGTCAGAGTTTCCTTCTCTTATAATGGCTTTGTCTGGTTTTGATATTAGGGTAGTCCTAACTCATAGGAGGAGTTAGGAAAAATTTCCTTGCTTCTATTCTCTGTAAAAGATTATAGAAAACAGGTATAATTTCTTTCTTAAATATTTGGTAGAATTCACCAGTGAACTCTTCTGGATTTGACGCTTTCTGTTTTAGAAGATTATTCATTATTGAATGAATTGTGTGTGTTTTCTCTCCCTCTTTATTATTTTCTTTCCTTTCCCCCTCTCCTTCTTCATCCTCCTCGTTCTCTTCACCTTCCTCTTGTTAGCCTGGGTAGAGACTTATCAATTTTATCAATCTTTTCAAAGAACCATATTTTACTTTTATTGATTTTCACCATTGATTTCCTCTTTTGAATTTCTTTGATTTATGTATTAATTCTTATTATTTCTTTTCTTCTGATTAATTGGGATTTGTTTTTCTCTTTCTAGTTTCCTTAGGTGGAGGCTTAGATTATTGATTTTAGATCTTTTTAAAATATGTATTCAATGCTATAAATTTCCCTCTAAGTACTGCTTTCACTATACCCTACAAATTTTGATAAATTGTTTTTATTTTTATTTATTTCAAAATATTTTATTTCTCTTGATATTTCTTCTTTGATCCGTATATAATTTAGAAGTATGTTATTTAATCCCCACATATTTTGGAATTTTCAAGTGATCTTTCCATTATTGGTTTTCAGTTTAATTCCATTGTGGTCTAAGAGCAGATGCTGTATAATTTCTATTCTTTTAAATTTGTTCAGGTGTATTTTATGACCCAGAATGTGATTTGTCTGGGGGAATGTTACATGTGAGCTTGAGAAGAATGTGTATTTTGCTCTTACTGAATGAAGCTGTCTATGAATGTCCAGTATATCCAGTTGATTGACGATATTGTTCAGTTCAACTATGTCCTTAGTGATTTTCTGCCTGCTGAATCTGTTTCTGATAAAGGAGTGTTGAAGTCTCTGACTATGTTTATAGATTCATCTATTTTTCCTTGTAGTTCTATCAGCTTTTGACTCACATAGTTTGACACCTTGTTTTTATGTGTACATACTTTAAAAGTTACGTCTCTTGTAAAATGAACTCTTTTATCATTATGTAATGCCCTTCTTTATCTCTGATAAGTTTCCTTGCTTTGAATTATGTTCTGAAATTAATATCATCACTCCTGATTTTTAAAATTAGTATTGTATATTTTTCTCCATCTTTTTCCTTGTAATCTATAGTTGTATTTATATTTAAAGGGATTTCTTGTAGACACTATATCAGTGGGTTTTATTTTTGATTATCTCTTCCACTAATTGGCACATTTAGATTATTAGTATTTAAAATGATTATTGATATTATTTGATCAAAACCTTCCATGTTTGTTAATGTTTTCTACCCATTGCCTATATTTTTGTCTTTCATTCTTTTTCTCCTTTTGGTGATTTTAACTGAACTTTTCTTGTGATTCCATTTTCTCTCTTCTCTTAGCATTTTCACTTATACTTCATTTTTTAATTTTCGTTAGTGGTTGCCCTAGAGTTTGCAAGATTCATTTACAACTAATCCAAGTCCACTGTCAAGCACTATGCCACTTCATGGGTAGTATGAGTACCTTTATTAACAAAGTAATTATAATTCATCCCTTTTGTTCCTTGTACCATTTCTGTCATTTATTTCACTTATATACAAGCATACATAGGCACATAAATAATCAAATATATTGTTGCTATCATTATTTGAATGACTGTTATCAGTTTGATCCTTTAGGAATAAGAAAAATGAAGATTTTTACTTTATTTTTACTTCTTCCTTTTTCAATTGTCTTCCTGTCTTTTGGTGTATCTGACTTTCTTACCTGTATCCTTTTCCTTCTCTCTGAGAAACTAACCTTCCTTGCAAGGCAAATCTAGTGGCAATGAATTCCATTAATTTCTGTTTGTCTGAGAAAGTCTTTATTTCTCTTACACCTTGAATACTAATTCTTCAGGACATAGAAATCTGGGTTCTTAAATTTTTTTTTCCTCACTTAACACTGAGTATTTCACTCCATTTTCTTCCTTCTTGCATGATTTCTGAGGAAAAGTTGGATGTAAATTTTTTGTTCCTCTATAGGTAATTATTCTGTCTTCCTTCAAGATTTTCTTTTTTTATCTTTGTTTCCTGTACTTTGAAGATATATTTAGTTAGAGATTTTTTGTTTGTTTGTTTTTTGGCATTAATTTTGTTAGGTGTCCTCTGAGCTTCTTGGATCTGTGGTTTGTGTCTGACATTAATTTGAGAAAATTCTCAGTCACTGATGCTTAAAATATTTCATCTATTCCTTTGTTTCTTTTTTCTGATAGTCCCATTATATATATGTTACACGTTTTATAGTTGTCTCATGGTCTTTGGATACTCTGTTCTTATTTTTCTTCAGTTTTTGTTCTCTTTGCTTTTCAGTTTTTGACATTTCTGTTGACATATCCTCAAGCATAGATTCTTCTCTCAGCTGTGTCCAGTCTAGCATTCTTTTTTTTTCTGAGAGAGAGAGAGAGAGAGAGAGAGAGAGAGAGGATTCTTCTCTCAGCTATGTCCAGTCTACTAATAAGGCCATCCAAAGCATTCTTTTCTTTTCTTTTTGAGAGAAAGAGGGTGCAAGTGAGCAACGGACAGAGAGACAGAGAGAGAGAGAGAGAGAGAGAAAGAATCCCATGAATGGCAGAGAGAGAGAGAGAGAGAGAAAGAGAGAGACAGAGACAGAGAGAGACAGAGAGAAAAGCAGGGCTCACCGAAGCAGGGCTCACCAAAGCAGGGCTCGTGTTTTTACGCAAAGCAGGGCTCATGCTTACCTGAAGTAAGGCTTGAGCTCACTTGATGTGAGGCTTGAGCTCATAAACTGTCAGGTAATGATCGGAACTGAAGTCAGATGCTTACTAACTGAGCCATCCAGGTGCCTAGAGCATTCTTCATTTCTATTGTCATTTTGTATATTCTCTACCATTTGTTTTTGATTCTTTCCTAGGTTTTTTATCTCTCTGCTTACATTGCCCATCTGTTCTTTCATGCTATCTAATTTATCCATCAGAGCCCTTAGCATATTAATCATAATTGTTTTAAATTCCTAGTTTGATAATTCCAAAATTCCTGTCTTGTCTGGTTCAGATTCTTGCCCTGTCCCCCTCCCCCCATTCTCTTCTCTTTCTCTTTTTCCTCCTTCTTCTTTTTCCTTTGATTTCATATATATATATATATATATATATGATTTCATATATATATATATGATTTCATATATATATATATATTTAATAGCTGGGCATGATGTACTGGGCAAAAGAAACTGCTGTAAATAAGCCTTTAGGGATATGGTGCGTTGTTTAGGGAGAGAAAGCATTCTGGTGTCCCATGATTAGGTTTCAGTTTTTTAGGAAGCTTGTGCCTCTGGAATGTGAACCTCACAGAGTTTCTTGGTCCTTTTGTCCCCCTTCTAAATAGGTCAGGTGCCTAGCATGTCCAGGAACTGGATATTTCCCTTTTTGCAGGCCATGATAATACCCTAGCAGGTTGAGGCTTTGTTTTAACTAGTTTAGTTTTTCTCGGCCCTGTTAAGAGCAGAGTGTGCTGATATATTTTGAAAATGTTGCTTTTTTCTTCCCTCTGCCAGAAGCATGAGGGTTTTTTTTTAATATATATATATATACATATATATATATATATATATACATATATATATATATATACACACTGTGGTCAAGCTCCTGGAGGTAATTCTTACAGTATTGTGAGGACTGCTATTGTGAGGACTGCTTATGACTCCATCCCTTTGGATTTTTTCTAACTGTCAGACTTGTCCTAATTGAGCCTCCAAAAATTCACCAATTACAGTTTAGGTTTCTCTGCCCTGGCACTGGTTCCTGGGGCGGTTTTCCCTCGCCAGTCTCAGCTCCTCTGGTAAGCCATGACTCCCTGTATTCTCCTGTCTGTCTCTTTGATCTTGAGGGCAGCAGTTTGCTCTGCATCATCTTTTCTCTTTACAGACACAGGAAGACTTATTAATTTTTCAGTGTGTTCAGCTTTTTAGTTGTTAGTATGGAGTGGCAACTGTCAAGCTCCTTATGTGAGGAATTGGAAACCAGAAGTTTGTGTTTAGATATTTTTTAAAGAAACTGTCAAACATTTTTAGAGTAGCTGTACCATTTACCTTCCCACTACCACTGTATAAGAGAGCCAGGTTTTCTGCATCCACACTACTGTTGATTGCTATAGAGTTTATGGGTTTACATCTTTAACATATCAAAGTCTGTCTTCAGAAGGTATGATGTTGCATGTATAATGTAAGCGACTTTCAACTGTATGCTTCTCCTCCCCGCCTGCTTTTGTACTGTTGTCATACATTTTACTTCTACACGTATGATAAACCCCAAACACATTGTTTTTTGTCTTTGTCTTTAAACAGTTGATCACACTTAAGGGGATATAAATAATAATGTCTTTATATAGACTCATAAAATAACTAGTTTTAATATTCTTCATGTTTTGGTTTAGACCCAGCTCCCAGTATGCTATTATTTTCTTTCTGCCTAAAGGACTATATTTATAATTTCTTATAGTGCCTGCCGATGGCGAATTCTTTCAGCATGAATGTCTGGAAAATCCTTTTTTTTGCCTTCATTTTTGACAGATTTTGTTTTCCTGGGTAACAAATTCTATGTTAAAAATTTGTCGTTTTTATCTTTTGGGAGAAGAGTGTTGTTGTTTCTTTCAGTACTTAAATGATGTTGCTCTCTTGTAAGTTGCATTCGTTTGAGAAGAGATCTGGTGCAATTCTTATTTTGTGCTTCTGTGTGTAATCTGCCTTCCCCTTCTGGCTGCTTTTACATTTTTTCTCTTTATAATCAGTTCAAAACAGTTTGCTTTCTATATGCCTGGATATAGTTTTCTTCATTTTTTTCTTGTTGTTTTTGAGTTTCATTGTGTTTTTGGGGGAATTTCTGGATGTATAGTGTCTAAACAAGTTGGAAAAATTTTAGTTATTATATTTGCAGATGTATCTTCTGTCTCTTTTTCCTCTCCTTCAGGGACTTTAATTACATATATAGTTTGCTACCCAGGTTGTCCCACAGTTCACCAGTATTCTGTTCATTTTTTTCCCAAATTTTATCATCTGTCTCAGTTCTGAATCAGTTTCAATTAACTATGTTTTTCCTTATTATGGGCCATATGTCCCTGCTTTTTTACATACCTGACAATTTTAGATCTAATGAAAGACATTGTGCATTTTTTTGTGTGCTAAGTAATTTTATATTTCTAAAAATATTCTTGAGCTTTCTTCTGGGATGTAGTTTTGTTTATTGGAGTCAGTTTGATCCTTTCAGGTCTTGATTTTATGCTTTATGGGTGTAACCAGAGAAGCATTTAGTCACTTCAATTTTCCTAAAACTGAGGCAGGACTCCTCTTAACACTCTAATTCAAGATTGGCAAACTACAGCTTGAGGGCTAGGGTCTGTTTTTGTAAATGAAGTTTATTGAAACACGACCATATCTATTCATTTACCCATTTTCTCTGGCTGTTTGTGTGCTACAATGGCAAAAAGGAGCAGTTATAATAAAGACCATGTGACCCACAGAGACTGGCCCTTTAAGAAAAATTATGCCAATTACTATCCTCATAGATGCCTCCTGAGTTATAAAGTTTCCACTCTATCTCTCGGGAACAGGTATTATCTGGACTCACAGTTGTTCTTCTGGCCTCTGTGATACTCAGTATTGAACTGTGCAGCTCTCTCCCATACAGGACTCTGTAATATAAATTCTGGCCACCATGGTTTCTTGGGAAGCCCATTTCTGTCTATTCAACTCAAAATGACCATGGGACTCTGGTAGGTCTTCCCCTCCCAGCTCTGTGGCTTATAATCTTTCTCCAGGCAGAAAGCTGGGACAATCAGGGGGATCATGACTCCATCTCTTATGGATCCCCATCCTTTGTTGGGTGATGTTCAACATTCTGAGAGCCATTAATTTATATATTTTGCCCTCACTCCCCTCCCAGTTTTTCCAAATGAAGGGAGTAGTTCAGTTCCTGTTATTTGATCTTACCTAAGTGGAAGTGCAAGAATTAATTTTTTTTCTCTAACAAGAGAATCAATGTGAAAGTCAGAGAATAACATTTAATAATTTGGATAGACAAGAGGATGTTTGTATGCCAAGTAGTATCATTAATGGTATCATTAAATGTAAGACAATTTGACTTTGTTGCTAGCATTGATAATTTTATATAAGCAAAATTGTTAAACATGTAAAATTTTAACACAATAACAGAAACATCTTTAAAATATATTCCAATATATATCATCTTTATGTTGTTTGAATAAATGTTTTTTTTTTTATTATTGTTTTTGTTTGTTCTTTACTATCCTTGTCCCCTCCCAAAACCATTGGGAACACACCAGTATTTGAACAAATTCGTTTTATTACTTCTTAAAAGAAGGGAGAAAACACAATGGGAAAGTGTCTCACTAAGAGACTACTAGAAAGGAATTGTAGGATTTGAGCTTGCGTTAGGTGACTTTGCAGAAGGTTTGGGAAGCAAAGATTACTCTAGATTAGATGTTGTCGGAAGTGGAGGCAATTTTATGATAAGTATCTAATAAATATTATCTTTAAGGCAGGAGAAATAAATTAAGGCTAAAGATATAATTGGTAAAGAAGCAACAGTCACTCCTATTAGTCAGGATTAAGATGTTGGTGTTTCTCGTGGCTTAGACAATGATTATATCATGTGTGTTCAGGCACAATTATGAAATGATTTTGTTTTTGTCTCAATTCATCAGTATCACAGAGTAACCTTGCCTGATATTGATGTCCTGTGAAAATGTTTATGTTCAACAGAAGAAAAACAAGCCCTAACAGTCAGTGCCAGGATAGCTCCCAGATGTGTTTTTCTCTTTCTTGTAGTGTCATAATGAGAAAGACCACATGATAGAGTGGCAAGAACCCTGCACTAGTATTCATAAGACTTGGGTTTCCATCATCCTTCTATCATCTGTGGTCCTAGGATATATAAGCTAAAATTTCTGGGGTTTAGTATTTAATTGACCTTAGGTAAAATTTCTGGGTCTAATTCTCCATAAAATCAGAGAATTAGATTTAATGGTTTCTAAAGTGATTACCATTTCTTACACTCTATAAATGAGAATTTTGCTTTGAAGCCAACAGGATGTTGAATAAAATGAAACCATTATGGAGTTTTATTTATTTTTTCGTTAGATATAAGCTTTATAGTAAGATTAAGTGGCCTCTATGCTGTGCTTACACCTTCCTGAATCTCTAGGAATAAGTCCATGAGTTAAGCTCTTATTTCATCCTCCCCAACAATGCCAATATTAATACTTCTATTTCATTGAATGGCTCTGAAAATTATAAACTTCATTTATTTCCTTTTATTTAAAAAAAATTAATGTTTTTATTTATATTTGAGAGAGAGAGAGTGAGAGAGAGCACAAGTGGGGGAGGGACAGAGAGAAAGGGAAACACAGAATATGAAGCAGGCTCCAGGCTCTGAGCTGTCAGCACAGAGCCCGACGCAGGGTTCAAACCCATGAGCCATGAGATCATGACCTGAGCCAAAATCAGACACTGAACCAACTGAACCACGCAGATGCCCCCATTTATTTCCTTTTAATAAGAACAATATCATATTCTAAATAATCATCTTCATTCCCTTCCCTTAGAATCTCAAATCAATATGTTTTATGGGAAATCTTTTCTTTAGTATTTTATGACTGTGTTTATACCTAAAACAAAATGTTCAGAATTTTAGAATTGCATTTATTACTATGATCCATATTTTTGTCTTTCTCTTCTATGTCACTACTTGTTCTGATAGTTTCTCACATTTAGTAATGAATCCTTTTTAAATGTTTTATGCCCAGGTAGTCTGGGCATAAGGTATTTGTTTAGTTGGCCTGTTTTTGCCTTGGCTTTCCCATGAAAGTTCTACTCTGTTGCAAATCATTGGATATCTCTTAATTCTTTCCTAACTGATATTTTTCTATATTATGGTGTAAAATATTTTTATTTTTATTTTTTTAATTGTTTATTTATTTCTGAGAGGGAGAGAGAGAGAGAGAGAGAGAGAGAGAGAGAGAGAGAGAGCATGAGCCAGGTAGGGACAGAGAGAGAGGGAAACATAGAATCTGAAGCAGGCTCCAGACTCTGAACTGTCAACACAGAGCCCCAAGGAGGGCTCGAACTCATGAACTGTGAGATCATGAATTGAGTTGAAGTTAACCTCTTAACCGACCGAGCTACCCAGAAACCCCTAAGGTGTAAAATATATTTAAAAGCCAACATGTCTTTTTGTGTGTCAGAGTCTTCTTTGCGTGATCCTTTAAATACGTAGCCCGGGCTGCTAAGTCAGATTACATTTCCTTTGCCATAAATGGCTCAATCAGTGACTAGAGCAAAGCGCTACCTATCTGTCTGCTGTGGGATCTTTTCCAAGTTGACAGATGGCTTTGCTTCATCTGTCTGATCCCAGGACATTTCCTAGGAGAATCATAGATGAATGTTCACAGATACAGTGAGGGTTTGGCCTATTAAGTAACCAGTGAGAATCTGCTTAGATTTATCTCTTTTCCTTTTATGTATAAAAACTATCAAAAAGGGATAAGATGATTCACATAAAGTTCTTTGATGAAAGAAACAGATGGGCATGTGATAACTTGGTAACAAATACACAAATATATTGGAGAATGAAATGTAAAGTTTAGCATATGATTTTATTAAGTGCAAATATTTTTACCCTTTTCCGGACTGCTGGTTTAACTGACCTCTTTTCTAGAACAGATTAGCAATAAAACATAGAAGGTCGATACAGGATGTGGTGGCATTTATCCTTTGGAATTTATGGTCTGCTACCCTTCTGTATTGTTTTTAGCCTGAAGTGTATTATCAGTTCAACCGTGATCTCAGTATTACAGGGAATCACAGTTGCACATGATAGTCCCTTCAAAGAGCTCAAAATATAGCTGGAGAGATAAGATGTTAAACAGAAAAAATTATAAAAACTAAGAATTCCCTAAAAGGAAACAATCATAGTGGGCAGTGTCACATTCACAGTAATATATGGATATTCTGCGATAATCCCCACTTAACAGAAGTTTATTCTCTTCTTAAAGTGATATGTGTAGAATTCAATGTCTATGTCTTTGCAGTGCTTTCTATAAAAATCAGGGATAAAAATCTGGACATGTGCCTGGCTTCTCCATTTTATATATTTATTTTTTAATTTTTTTTAATGTTTATTCATTTTCAAGAGAGCAAGAGAGACAGAGCATGAGTGGGAGAGGGGCAGAGAGAGAGGAAGACACAGAATCCAAGGCAGGCTCCAGGCTCTGAGGTGTCAGCACAGATTTCATCGCGGGGCTCGAACTCAAGAACCAAGAGATCATGACCTAGGCCAAAGTCGTATGTCTAACCATTTAACTGACTGAGCCACCTAGGAGCCCCTTGGTTTCTACATTTTAGAGCATGGTTACACACATGCACATGCAGAAAATCATAGTTACAGATGAACATATTCATATAGAAGAATTCATAGAGAAGGTGAAATTTGAAGTACATTTTAATTTATGACGATTGAAGGAGGAAGGAAAGAACATAGGGCACTTGAGGAAGAAGAACTATATAAATGAAGACATGGAATTAGGAGATTTTGTCTTGCATATGGACAATGGTGGAAAGACTGGCCTGGAAGGAGCAAGGGTATATAGGGGAGAAACCAGAAATAAAATTAGATAGCTGAAACAGTGTTAGTCTTTGGAGGACTTTCAAAGCTGAGGTTTAGTTTTATAAGATAAATACTTCATTATCATTGCTATTCCATGATCAAAATATTTTTATCATGAGGGAAATAAATTTCCTCATCTGCCAGAGGAAATGTGGACTGCATGAATTTAGATATAAAAGCTGGGATCTGGCATAGTAGACACAAGACAAAATTTTGAATTTCAGGATTTTAGTTTATCATGAGAAATTTACTTAGGTACTCCAAGTCTCAACCATCTTTTCTGTGAAAAATGTGTTACGATAACAATAGGACCTTCTTCTGGTATAATGTTGAAATACAAGAATTTATATTAAAATACTTTATAAAGTAATAACATTTTTTCTGCATTTAATTATTTACCTTTCAATTAAAAACATTAAAAATCTAGGCATGAATTGATAAAAGCCTGGACAGTGGAGGTGACATGCAAAAGAGATGCTTAGATCTGAATACACTTTGTTTTCATGGCACATAATTGCTAGTTTCTTTCCAGTTCTTTCATGGTTTTGCTCCAGTAGAGCTCCCAGCCACACAGCAGCTCAGGGATCCACAGTCATCAAAGCCCATCAGTCCAAAGCTATGCCAGTCTCTTTAACTGCAGTTTGGGAGACATTTGATGGAGTGGTAGGACTAGCAACTGAAAAGAGAGAAAAGCATCAAAACTAGCTTTCATCTTATTTAGAATTCCAGAAGAATAATGCTGCTATTAAAAAAAAAGAAGTGTGTTGTAGGACAGAGAAGCAGTTTATATGATGAAAATAGGGGAGTTCAATTTTGAATAGAATGTGCTCCATTTTGGACATATTGATAATTGCTGGTGAGTCATTAAGTGAAGATGATCTGCAGTTCATTCCACACAGATTACTTTATTTGGAAACAGGGTGGGCTGGTGCACAAATTTTGAAGGCAGAGGACGAACAATACTTAAAGGCAAGAAAGGATGTTGGGAGTGGTGCCTCAGTGGCTCAGTCAGTTAAGTGTCTGACTTCGGCTCAAGTCATAATTTCATGGTTCGTGGGTTCGAGCCTCATGTCTGGCTTTGTGCTGACAGCTCTGAGCCTGGAGCCTGCTTTGGAGTCTGTGTCTCTCTCTCTGCCCCTCCCCCACTCACACTCTGTCCCTCTTTCTCTCTCTCAAAAATAAATAAACATTAAAAAAATTAAGAAGGGATTTAAGAATGGCAAAAACAGTTACAAAACAAGAAATGGAACACTTTTTATTTACTTTTGTGAGAGCCCAACCGGAAGAGGGGAAGGGACAGAGGATTCAAAGCAGGCTCTGCACTGACAGGCGGCAGCTTCCGGCCCAATGTGGGGCTCGAACTTCTGAACCAGGAAATCACACTCTGAGCCAAAGTCAAATGCTCAACAGACTGAGCCACACAGGTGCCCCAAAAGGAAATGGAATCTTAAATAATTTTTATAAGTTTATTTATTTATTTTGAGAGAGATAGTGCGAGTTGGGGAGGGGCAGATAGCGAGGGAGAGAGGGAAAATCCCAAGCAGGCTCCACAGTGCCAGGGCAGAGCCCAATGCAGGGGTCAAATTGATGAAACCATGAGATCATGACCTGAGCTGAAACCAAGAATCAGATGCCTAACTGCCTGAGCCATCCAGGTGCCCCTTAAATAAAATTTTTAAAAAGAGGAAGTGGAGTAATGTAACAGTTCAAGAAAGTTGAGGACTGAGTATATTCAGTTAGAAATATTTTTTTATTTGGTTGGAAAGGAACCGGAGAGGATTGGGGATTTAAGACTCACAAATAAGTTTGAGGAAAGCCGAATGGATACCACTAGATTGGATCAAATACAGGAAAACTGGCCCAGGGATCTGAAGAAAGAGGAAAATTTGTGCAAGGAGGGGAGCCTCTTATTAAAGTGTGTGTGTAGCAGATATATTGTGAGGGGAGGGTAAATATTTGAAAGTCTCAGGAGAAGCAAACTTGGCTGCTTGTTGAGGAGCTGGGAGAGAGAAAACAGGTAAGGGTAAGGATTTCAGGAGTTGAGTGCCAAGTTGGATGGTATGAAGCCAAAACCTGTGATTCTCAGCAGAGAGAGGGCCCTGTGCCCTTAAAGGAAACATGTTAGTATCTCAAATCAGTTTTTTCCAGCTTCCCATAGCCCCCAGAGTTTCTATAATATGTCTGAAAATAGTGTTGCACTCCAATAGAAAAACTACATAGTTTTAAAAAATGCTAATGGGAAAAATGTGCCTATGAGGCATATAGAGGCATAAAAAATAAAATGTGAGATCAAGTTAATGAACAGATATCAACATGGAAATTTTTGTTGCAGAAAGGCAATGTGAAATAGCACAAGAGTTCTGAGATTAGAAAGACCTGGACTGAATTCTGGCTTTGCTGTTTGGAGAATCTTTCCAAAGTCCATTTATTTCTTCAGCCCTAAAGGAGATACTGATATAGGCCTTTATAACAAGAGTTTTCTGAGGATATAATAAAACAATGCATGTGAAAATGCTTTATAAATGCTAAAGCACTGTACAAATTGTTAGAATGTTTATTACTTTGATGGTTGTTATCTAGATGGTAGTAGGTGAAAGATTTGACTCAAAATGAAGGCCTTGGCATTTTAAAAAGTAATTTACCTGAAAAAGACAAGAATAGAAGTGACAATTAGAATTCAAATGAAGAGATTTGGGGAAAACTGAATTATTGGTCATAATTATTTGTGAGCCCACCTCCAACTTACCCTCCCTGCCACTGAGCAGAAATAAGAGAGCTCATATTCACTTAAAAAGATTATCCTCCATAATATTTTCAGGGAAGAGCCTAATTTGGATTATAACATGCAACTAGAGATAAAAGGAAAGTCAAGACATAATAATATGTGTATGTTCTTTTACATCTATTACTATATTTGGTGTATTAAAATACTATGAAATAAAACTATTATTATCCCCATTTTATACATGAGGAAACTGAGGGCAAGAATATTAAATAATGATCCCAGTTTGTCACACAAATAGTCTATGTTAGTTACCTAATTCCAGTCTAGTTTTCTTAGGGGAAGAAAAAAAGCCTGTGCTCTTTCCATTATTCCTTTGGAGAATTAACTTTTAGTTTAAAATTGGGTTTACGTGTATTTCACATTTTTATTTTGTAACTGAGCTAAAAAGGGCTGCTTTTTGGTGAGGTGGATGAAAGCTCACAGTAAGCCCTTGCTCTTGGAGGGGACAAGTACCCTTCCCTTATTTCTTTCATTTGAGAAAATGCAGGAAGCTACCGTTTCAGTTAACTGAAATGCTACTGGAATTTGAATATTTGACATTTATGCTTCTTTCTTTCTTTTTCTTTGTTTCTCTCTCCCTTCCTTTCCTTCCCTCCCTTTCTTCTTTCTTTCTTTCTTTCTTTCTTTCTTTCTTTCTTTCTTTCTTTCTTTCTTTCTTTCTTTCTCTCTCTCTCTCTCTCTCTTTCTTTCTCTCTTCTTTCCCTCTCTCTCTCTCTCTCTCTTCTCTCCTTCCTTCCCTGCTTCTACTTACCCTCTTTGGGAATCTGTGTGCCAAAGACTCAGTGTTGTAACTACCTTCTCCTTCCTGCTAACCTGGTTGACACTGCATATCCCAGCCACTCTGTGGGTTTTATGAAGTTGTGTGTGAAATCTCCGCCTTACTGCAGTATGTACAGGCAAGACTGCTCTCTCCTGCAGATGTGTGGAGTAAGTTGTGGTGTGGTTTTTTGGTGCAGCAACTAAATAAAAAAATAAATAATTTTTTAGACTCTATGGGGTACAGCCAAGTTTCTTGAATACCCCTCTGATTTGTTTTAAGTTGTTATCCTTCAGTGGCGCCTGGGTGGGTCCGTTGGTTGAACCTCCCACTCTTGATTTCTGCTGGGGTCATGATGTCACAGTTTCTGGGACTGAGTCCTGTGTTGGACTGTGTGCTGACAGCGTGGAGCCTGCTTAGGATTCTCTCTCTTCCTCTTTCTCTCTGCCCCGCCCCTGCTCTCACACGCCTTCTCTCTCTCTCTCAAAAATAGAATACCTAAACTTTAAGTTGTTATCTTTCAAATGTGTGTTAATCTAATTCTGGATTTATCTAAATACATGAGATGTTCCTATGCTCAAGATACCCTGATAATTTGCTGCAGGTGGTCAGTTTATGATTCTCTTTCTCCTTAAATGATTCTTGACCGGACAAGCTGAATATGCTATTGAGTCCTGGTGGGCTCTGGAAGTAATTGTAATAAGAATACCAGCAAGATTTTCCTTTTCTATCTGTACATTTGATAAGAATATTCTGATATTTTAAAACAGAATATTCCTAAGTCAAGACAAAAAATTCATTTAAACTTTGGAGAATTGTTAACATTTGGGAAAGATTCTAAGGAAAAATATGCACATGACCTCCTTTCAATATCCAAACTTCTAGACTGGAATAAGAGAGTTGAATGAAAAGACAATACTGAGATATAGCATAATATATACTAAAATATATCATTTCAGAAACCAAATCATTGTGTAGACAGATTTCATAAGTAATCATTCAAAAGAATATAATTATATCTTATTTAAATTTTTCGGTAAATAATTCAATTAAGATGAAAATATTTCAAAATACTTTTAGTTCTAATAAAACATCCTATTTTCTCCAAGATTTTAGATATATGTTACACCAATAGTCTTAAATAGTTTTATCTTATTTTAAGTTTATTTTGAGAATAAGAGGGAGAGGCAGAGATAAGAAAGAGAGAATCCCAAGCAGGCTCTGCACTGTCAGCACAGAACCTGGTGCAGGGCTCGAACTCATGAACCATGAGTTCATGACCTGAGCTGAAGAGTTGGGTGTTTAACCGACTGAGCCACCCAGGCACCCCTTAAAGAGTTTTATTATATATTTGCTTCATATTTACTTGATAACAGATCTATCAGGAATTTCCATAATTGAGTTTTTCTTGCAAAATACACTTTTAATCTATGCTAACTCAGAAATAAATGAATGAGTGACAGAGGACTATGCCTTTGCAGGTAGGAAGCAATATTGTTAATTTCGCCCAAAGGAACGGTCCGCCATGCCAGAAATGGCTAACTAATTAAAAGGGAAAGAGAGAGAAAGCACACACCTGTTGTGAGTGATTTGCCAAGTGAGTTTTATTATCAAACGCTCTTTTCTTGGAGTTAACAAAGGAAACTGGTTGTTTTTGAAGATAAGGTCTGGATAAATTGTCAAGAGACCAAATATAACAACAATATATAGTTTTATAGATCTGCTAGAAAGATTTTTAGATTCAAGTGATATAAAGCATCTCTGATTCCTCCCTTCCTTTTAGGAAAAAATAAGTCTTATTTTCTATTTTTTCTCACATAGACATCTCAATCAAATTAGCCACCAAAATATTAACTGATTATCTACTGAGGATTTGATAGTTCACCCAAGAGGATATAAACCTAATAAGAACTATAAAAGTTGAAGGGATTAAGGACTCCTTCAAATGCTCTCTACTCCTAAATTCTACTAATCCATTTTTTTACTGTTAGGCTGTGATAATGATAGTAATAATAATAATAATAATAATAATAATTCAAAAATATAAAATAACTCATTTTTCATTTACTTGCTTTATTTTTCTTAGTGATATATTACATATATATGTAAAATACAGATTGTATATAATATATACATAAAATGTATATATACAGGATATATATTACATACTAATATTATTTAGATTTATATACATATATAATTCTAAATAGTACTACTAACTGTAAAAAAAAACTGTACACACTGTTTCTAGATGGCTAGAGTTGCTAGTTACTGCTTCATTATTGTGGTTGTGGTTACTGATTTGCACTAAAATCTCTGATGAAAGAAATAGAGCCCCAGCACAAAAAGAGGGGCCAAATAGGGGCTTTTCTTTCTCCTTGTTGTGTCATATAGTCAAACCATGCCTCTAATCCTGCCTTTATTATCAACAGTAACCATGCAATTCAGCATTTTTTCTTTTCCTCTATTGCACTGCTCGAAAGTAGATGGAGGCAGAATGGAGAGAGTACAAGTGTCCCCCTTTCTAATTTCTAATAATATCCAGTAACTGCCTTCTCCCCCCTTCCACAACAAGCCCCCAAAATCAGAGGTGCACATTATATAACAGCATCTCAGAAAGGAGAGAAACAAACTCTTGAAAAATGATAGAACTTGAACTTTTGTAGTGCATGAGAAAAAAAAAAAAAACTAAATAAAATTTGAAATATGGTGTGTAGTTTATTGTTCTTATGCAGGATCAAAACTGGATTTTATACTTGTACTTAGATAGAAAGGAAAAAAATGAAGATGAGCCATGTATAATTTACCATGACAGGTGGCGTGCTGCCACCTGTCCCAACCATCTGAGTAACTCTATAGCCTGTCTATACTTAATTACCAACAGGCCACACCATTGTTTTTTATTTTTTTAATGTTTATTTATCTTTGAGAAAAAGAGAGAGAGACAGAGAGAGAGAGAGAGAGAGAGCACAAGAGGGGGAGAGGCAGAGAGACAGGGAGCCAGAGAATCTGAGGCAGGCTCCAGTCTCTGAGCATAGAGCCCAAACCAGGGCTCAAACCCACAAACTGGGAAATCATGACTTGAGTTGAAGTCAGATGCCCAACCAAGTGAGCCATCTAGGCACCTCTAGGCCACACTCTTGTAATAACACTCTCTTCTTCCTGCTCCTTCTCTGAGTAGATAAGGCAACATTTTTCACTTATGGGAGAACGCTCACTAACCCAGTAAGAATTGGCTTTCTTTAGTTTCTTTACCACATTGGGTGTCCCTTCACAGAACTATATCTACTACACATCCAGAGAAAAAATGTGGGAATAATTTTCACTTGTATCATATCACCAGGTTGAGATTTAATTTCTTGGACATAGTTTATTCATAGCTCTGTGATATAGCACAGTACCTTGCACTTCTTTTTTTAGTTAATGACTCTTCTCCCAACCTATTCAAAACGTATCTGTAAAATGTAGGTCTTAATATATTTTTAAATGATCAAATTACAAATACAATTCAAGTTTAAAATTTTATAATTAAACTTCAATATGAGTTACACTAGGAACTAACTAGTTATTATATTAAAAAAGCAAAGCTAAGTAATGACAAATTAATAAACTAAAACAGTACCCTTTAACTTAATATTCTTCCATTGTATAGTTTCATTTAATAATGCAATCTGCATTGATCAAACACAGATTTAGTGTCTGGTTAATTTCATGCAAAATGTAATATATTATATGCAGTCAGTCAACAAGCATATGTAATATTTTAATATTTGATACTAAGATTAATTATTAATTTTATTCAATATTGAAATAATTAAATATTAATTTTAATAATTTTATATTTGATTTTAATCATTATTATAAACAATCTAATTGAAGAGCAAATATCTATTTTGCATAATATTTCTTAAAGGACATTTTAGATTAATGAATATTAAAAATGACTGAAGATAATTTGAATGAAGCTTAAAGTCTTTAGGTTATTGAGCACTGAAAGTGTATCCCTTCTAATTCATTTCAAAAAAGAAAAAGAAGGATACCAGATCTGTCTTCTGAAAAGAATCATTATTCAAATAGACTAAAATGCAGTTCTTCACCTGAAATTCTAATTTTTCACTTTACGCAAAGCCAGCTATTAAATCTCTCCAACCCATTTTAGAAAAATAAGATCATATTAAGCATTAGAGGATTTAATTGCCCCTACCCATTGCACACAGAAAGCTAATGGATTTAATTAGCACTACAGCTCTTGACTGAAGAATAAGGGAAGCAAACTAATATTTATTCTATATGCGTTGTTTGCCAGGTGCTCACACCTATTTTAATCTCCTCAAAACAACTTTGCTAAGTACATATTATTTTACAAATAAAAAGAAAACATCTGAAAGAGTATATGTTTTGCCTAATATCATGAAGCTATTAAAAGCTAAACCTATTATCAAATCTATGTGTGCCCAGCTATAAAGCCTGATTTCTTGTATAACATACCATCTCATTCCTAATGTAGTTAATCATGTACCATCTTAAAGTTTACTTTTTTGTACACGTTGGCCTCTCAAGTGGGCTATAAGATCCTTAATGATTCAGAGCCTGGGATTCCAGATGAGTGAACTTTGACATTTGGGGTGTCAATTTTAATTCTGTCAGTTACTAGCAAGTAGGAAATCTCTACAGATCTCATTTTACTGATACATAAAATGGGATTATGATATTACCCTGATAAATTTGTATTAGGGAATATGACTATTTAAGTTCATATGTAACAGATATTTACTGCCTATACAGACAAATTCCTTTCTTATTTCTTACACATATTTTATTTTATTCTTATCTTTCACTGGGTCTATCATGTACAAAGAATCTATAAAGATAAATCAAAATTATTAAGCATATATCATGTAGTAGGTACTTTTGTGAACATTATCTCTTAGTAATATCTCATCACAATCCTCTGAGATGTTATCCTTCTCCAGGATTTATTCTGCTTCTCTTCTAAAACTCTATAATTTCCATGGGCATTTGATCTTTCCTATGGTCTCACGGCTTTAAATAAACTTCTAGATAATTTCTCTGAGTTCCAGACTCCATGTATTCAACTACATACTTGAAATTGCCATTTGAATGGCTAATCAATGTATCAAAATGTATCAAAAATATATCTTCATTGTTGGGTCTGTAACCTAATCCTACCCAGCCTTTGTCAACTTATATAAATTATACCTCCATTCAACTACTTATTCAGGCAAAAACCTCAGAGTCATCATGATTCCTTCCTATTACTCACGATCTTACACATCCTACCCAGCAGCAAAATTTGCCTACAGGCAAAATTTATACTTCCATTTATCCACTTCTATTATTATCGAAAGTGATCATCTTGGATCTGCTTGACCTTCCTGCTGTTCCTTTTCACTGCACACTTATAACCCTTGGCTCTACATAAGAGCCAGAGAATGGCCCCCAAGATTCTTTTCTCCATTGATTTATGTACTCTAATGAAAATGATATGACATGTATAATTGTCTAGCAGGGTTCTCCACAGGCTATACCTAGATATCATCATCCTTCCTCTTTTAGGGAATGAAGCTCACTTAGAAAACTAGGAAACAAAAAGTGCAGTACAGTTTGGGTAATGCAGTTTGCCAGCTGGCTTGGTGCAGGGCCTCACTGTGTCCCCATCCTCCCCACTCCACTCTGCCAGGGTAGGGCCGGGAGTAGAGTTTCTCAAGAGGCTTCCCTGAGTCCTAACCAGCTTGTAGTAGAAGATTCCATGTGGAGGGCTTTGGACTGAAATTCTCTGGTGCACAGTTCTCTCTTTTCAGTGATGATAATTGTATGGAAAGAAGTGGACATATATGCCAATTTCATGGCTGTATTTAGGATCTCGACAGCCTTGCTGTGCTCAATATCTTGGAAATCCACATGATTCACATGATTCACAGCAGACTGAAGTCCTGCTTGATGTGCATCAGAATCAGGAATGACCTTGGAGATAAAGATGCCTAGCTGGGAGGTCTCTCCTCCTCAGATATTAAATGACAACTGAGCTCCAGGGAGCTTCTTCAGTGTGACAGTTCCAGGCAGAAACTGGGTCATTGTTGTAATCTGGGTGATATACCCTCTCGTGAGGAGGAATCCATGCTTGGGGATTGCAGGCAGGCAGGAAAACCACTGGTAGTCATCATAAGGAATCCAGCTGTCCATCTCCAGTAATGCCTCCCAAGCCTCAGGCACCTCACGTTCCTCAGGCTCTGCTCTCACTGCCAATTCAGACTGAAAACCAGAAGCGGATGCTCAGAGGGGTTGGAAAGGGCAGGTTCTGGGTGCCGCACACAGGCCCTCCTCTTCCTAAAATACCAAGATCTTTTATGTCTTATTGATGGCCATATTGCCGAGTGCCTAGAATTGCATGATATATACTAGTTCTCAATGAATGTTTATTGAATAAATGAATGGGTGGATAAAGAGATGTTATATTCATTCATGAATGATGAAAAAAGGCTGAAGAGTATAAAAATTCTCAACAGAAAAATTAAAAATAAACACGTCAGTTGATAGAAATAGGTGTCTACAAACTGTGTGTGGCATACATTTATCAATGGTTAACATATAAGCATTGAATGAATTCAAGGATACTTCAGAGGGATTTTTTCCCCAATTATCAAGATATGTTTAAGGACTAGTGGCCTCAACTTATATTGAAATATGTGAACTAACTAGAATTTCAAGTAAGCATGAAATTAGCTGAGCTGCCTTATATTCTTCTATAAAATGTCAATATGAAATTCAAATCCATCACTGAATATAGCTAACTTGTTCTTTACAGTTGTTGTATTGTGGTACTAAGTCAAACACTATCAAAATAGGTAACATGTTATCTCATTTTCCATAATTTATACCTATCACCTCAAATGGAAGAGGTATGGCCAGGGTTGCAGCGTCCCTTACCTTCAAGGGTATCTTGTATTTTCTACTCCACAGAGGTATATAATGAGACAGCTATGGCAATGATTATGGTACAGTCTCATCTTTGCCAAAATACATTAGTTTGTTGTGCTCTCCCCACAAGATTCCTCCCCAGCAATCACACTTGTCAAATGTGGTTGTTATCAACTGGCATAATTAATTTTCTTATTCTATTTCATGTAGGGAGGGCATGGGAAAGAGAAACCTGTTATGATCCATGTAGAAGCATAATGTTAAGATTCCAAAATTGAACTGAGGCAGATTTTTGAGGGTTTGAAGTTGAAGCATTTCATTTCTCTGACGAAACGCCTTCAAATAACAGAATGAGGTAAAATGGAAGCTGGCTTATTGTCTACAGATGACTTTCATCTGGTCTGGTTATTCAACAACTATTATATTGCTTTAGAAAACTCCCAAAAGATAGCAGTGCAGTATGACACAAATTCTGATCAAACCAGGGAAATGACAAGATAGAGGTGACCTATTCTTTGATTTTAATTATTTGAGTCTTGCCTCTCTTTCCCATCCTTAATGAAGTCCATCTCTTTCTCTCTGAACTCCAAAGACAATTAGTGTGTTCCTTTCCATACTACAACTTGTCATGTGTCAGTTGTACACATCTTCCATCTCACACTAGCTTATAGCCTTGTCAAGGGAAGGATCTAAGATTTATTTTTGTTTCTCATGGATACTAATAATAGATCATAGCACTTGAGTTTCAAAGTATGTTTAAACAGTAACTAAAATTACTCTTTATAAGTGTTTGTGAGACTTTTGTTAAATAATTAATAAAAATTATCTGGTGGCAGAAAAAAAGGAAGGAAGGAAGGAAGGAAGGAAGGAAGGAAGGAAGGAAGGAAGGAAGGGAATAAGGAAGAAATAACTCCTAGTTAGAGTTACTTTTTAGATAAGAAGGCTTTAATCTAAAGAGTTTAGCTAAGAGCTAAGTTTTCCTCATATTTTTAACCTTTATTTTAAGTCCATTGGAGGTAGGAATGCCAAATATCAAGATACCAACTAAAGCTTTCATCCACAAGGTGACAGCTTGCTCCTAATGTTTAAGCAATTAAAAGATCTATCTGGGAGGCACTGCTTTGCCAACATGAAAGTCTTCCGCCTCAGTGACTGCCACACATTGCAATCCCTACATGTGTCCCATTGATCTCTTAAGAGAGCAACAATTAATTCCAGGTGTCTCTTTGGGCAAAGTATATTCCTGGCTCACTTGTGAAATTGCATGTTTTCTAACAAGTCTCTTTGCTTTCCACATTCAAAGAAAGTGCATTTACCTCATATGGTACAGTATGCTATAAAACCAAGTTTTCTGTAGCAAATATTTGCTATTACTCTCCAGTGTCTCCCCAGGGTCTACTTCTGTGACGTTGGACAAGTCTTTCCAGACTCAATTTTCTCTCTTTTAAATGTGAATAATAATTTTGCTGCTTATTGCCTTTCCAGAATACTAGTGATGGGAGAGGGGAAGTGAAATAAAATACTGCAAAAATAAGAAATATAGATGTAAGGTCCTAGGATAAAATAGTGTCAGGCAGGTAGGCTCCCTCAGAAATACAACATTTTACTGACAAATCCTCAATGTCCGTAGCATGCACAGAGCCAGTATCTGTGCCTAAATTATTTGGAAGAAAGACAAGAATAAAACATCTAGGAGAGAATAAATGAAAATAGCACACAAAAATATCAGAATTATTGCATTATTTTCCCCTTCTCAAGATTATGGGTGAAGCAAGAATGTTGCATATTTTTAATCTGGGCTCCAAAGCAAGTAGGAGAAAATTAGGCAAATAGGAAAAAGAAGAGATTCCTAAATTCACTCTAGGATTATACTATTATGTTCTGTGTTTTCCTCTCATTTTTATACAATAGTTATTACCAAAAGTAGTCATTTGGCTAAGAGAAAAGGAAAACAATATGTAAAGTAGCTTTGATGACAAAAATGTAGACTTCTAATTTGTATACTTTCTCCAGTGTATTTTCTATTGATTATCTGAAAAATTCCTTGTATCATTCCTTGTTCAACCTGAATCCAAATAAAATATTTCTGAATAATACATTTCTAAATATAAGAGTTTTAAGGAATTTGAAGCTGTGGTAATATAGTCTAAAGAATTTTTACATGAAGGATCAGAAAGACTGGCTCTTGTTTAATACTGTAGGAGAGAAACACAGTTTTAATAAGGAAGGACACTTCTGAATTCTTGACTTCTAAGATCTACATTGTTATAGTATGAGAAGATATTTGATTTTCATCATCAATAATTTGCTTCATTTCACAATTTTTCTTTTGGTGATTTTGATTTTAGGAAAGATTAATTACAAAAATGAAAATTGATCCTTGGATGTAATGGGATTTCTTGAAGTGATTTTATTTATTTATTCATTATTTTACTGATAAGTTATAGGCAAATTACATCTGCTAAAAAGCAATCCCTTCCAGTTTATCAGTCCAAGTATCCGTATGGCTTCAAAGGAAGATAAATAGATCCCCAATAAAAAAAAAAAACTATGCGACTAAAAATCAAGAATTTCTTACGAAATTTTTGTAACTAACAGGCAAAAAGAAAAAAGAATAAATAGTAAAGATGCCCAGAAAACATTTTTTAAATGATGAATTAAACATATCTATAATCTATAATTGATGTAAACATATTATTGAGTGTTTACTGTAAGAATAATGATAGCTAATATTTATTTTGTGCTGACTATGTTCTCAGCATTCTTCTAAGCCTTTTTTTTTTTTTTTTATGACTTCACTCATTCTGTCCTCTTAATGATCTGGGCAATTGGTATGTTTTTTAACACTTGTTTTTTTTTTTTTTTCCTCTGATAAGGAAGCTGAGGCAGAAGAAAGTAATTAGTTGCAACTCACACCTATAGTTAGTGTGGAGCCCAAATTCTAATCCCAGCAGTCTGTCTTCAAAGTTCACCATATCTTTGGTTTTAGGAATAGCGATAGATGATATCCTAGCTCTGCTTTAAAAGAGCCTAAGCTCTAGAAAGGGGGAGGAAGGGTCACACATGTGTAATATCCAGTAGAAAGTTTCAAGTTAGACAGAAGACGGGAAATCAAGGAGATTTCAGAGACATGATGTCGTCAAGGGGCAACATTCTCCCCAAGGAGAGAAAGAAGTCAACAAATACAGATATTTAAGCAATTAAACCATAGAAAGTATTAGATACTATGTTTGCATTATATATCCATCATAGTGGGAAAACAGAGGAGAATGTAACCAATCTCCTAGCAGCTGCAGAGAGGAGTAGAAAAAAGGTTTCCTGAATCTTGAAAGAGAAGCATATGATCCAAGGGAAAAGTTGAAAAAAGTGAGTCCTGAGAAGTACACAAGTCTGATGGATCATGAGATAGCCAGACATTTCTAAGAATAGCTGGGACTTCAATATACTAGAGCACAGAAGGAGAGGTAGATATCTATTTCAATGTAGAACCTGACATATGGCAAAGAATATCACTAAGAGAAAGGAATAAATGAAATACCTTTGACTTTTCTCTATAAAGTTCCTCAGCCAGTCACAAACTCTTTTCTATAAAAAGAGGGAGGGGTTTGTTATAACATGAATCCTTAGTAATGGAAGTTACTATGGAGTCAGGTCCTATAATACATAATTTATTAAATCACTTATTTATTCAGTCATTATGCTCAATACCTTTATGTCATGTATGTCTTTATAACACTTTATGTCGTTATGACATTATGTCAATGTCGGTGTGCTAGGAACCTTAAGGGACACAAAGGTGAGTGATAAATAGCATCTGTCCTATTGATACACCCTTAAAGCCTTCCAGGCAGAGCCATGGCATACTGGCTAGTAACCATTCTGATTAGGTGGTGCCCAGGCAGAACTGGTTGTTACGTTTTTGAATATTAGTGCCGCTCATAGGTAAATTGCCTTATACCAAAGCATGTTCATAAAATGTTGTAATGGCCCATTTTACGTTTTAAATAATTATTTGAGTCAGTTGTTAAAGGCAGTCATTATTCAAAAGTGAATAATAGAAATTTACAATTATATTAAGTTTTAAAAGAATGAAAATAAAATACTCAAAACTCATTTCTTTTTAAAAATATATTTTGCTTTTTTCTATGCTCTTGAAGTTATTCTTTATTGTATCTATATTATGGAAATACTATCCAATGATGTGCAACTTACTATGCATCTTTTTCCAACTTTGCATTCACTGATAAAATTGATAGATGTTAAAAAATAGTTAGGACTACTTGCATCATGGATATAATTAAATCTATAAATTAGAATCTATTTTTCCCCTGAAAATATGATTGTTAAATATTAAACATTAAAGATCAACACATAACTGCTCATTCATAAAATAACAATACAAAGTATATCACTGTGTGTTCTTACCTGCTCCAGTTAGAGTAGACCAGTACCCCAGTCTAATTTCCTCAGAAATTAGAAGCTCATGCTCCCCACTCAGTTCCCTAACATCAGCAAGTTTGGACTAACCTCAAACAGCATCCTACCATATATTCTGAGTTTCCTGGCACAGTGGTTCTCAACCATGGCTATACATTGGAAACACGTAAAGAGCTTTAAAATTTTTCCAGTTCCTTGCATCTATCTCTGAGCATTCGATTCAGATCATCTACCAGTAAGAACAGGAATATATATATTCCCAAGGTTATTGTAATTATAAAGTCAAGGCTTAAAAAATACATCAGAACTTCCCAGTAACATGGGTGCTGCTGGAATGAGTCATCATCTTTTGTTGTTTAAGAGAATATATTTTACCTCACCCAAAGTAAGCATGGGGGAGAACCAAGTGGTGGTTAGAATTGACTGGAAGCCATGCTTAAAACAAAACAAAACAAAACAAAACAAAACAAAACAAAACAAAACAGGCATTTCCACCAACTGTCCCATTACCCTCATTCCCCCCTAGCCAGGAATATTGCCCTTTCACAATAGCATTTTGTTCAGTTAGTGCCCAATGACACCTGCCTAGACTGTAGGCTAAGTAAGGGCTGCCAGGTCAGAATAAGTTTGGTGTTGGTTCCCTCAAAGACTCCTTGCCATCATCTTCCTTTGCTTCTTTGCAGAGAATCTATTTTAAAATTTTGACACATAAAATAATCTAATTTTGTTCCATTAATCAAAACAGTGGGCCCCCCTATGCTGGCCCTCCCTCTTCTAGGGAGAGCTACGTTTTAGTATTCTAAGTTACTGTCCCTTTCTTCTTTCCTAAGGGGAGAATGTTTTTAGTGAATCCCAGGAAGCTTTATGATCTTCCTTTTTCTTTGAAAGAAAAGATAACAAAAACTAATCTCTATAAGGAAAATTATTTTACAAGGAAAAATTATAAAAGATAAATTTATATATTTCCATGCACCTTCAAACCACTTTTCATACTGGCACACTTGTTTCTTTGTTATACATATATATTATCTGTCACCACTTAAAAACTCTCTCTCCTTGTGGACAAATTTTAAGGTGATCCTGATCACCACCTCCCACTGTTTATAATTTTAATCTGGCAGAAGTGATGGGATATCACTCTTATAATCATATTATATTATATAAAACTCCATCTTGCTAGCTCATTTGTTCTAGTCAGGCTGCTTCCTCCCCCCCCCCCGCCCCCTTCTCTCTCTCTCTCTCTCTCTCTCTCTCTCTCTCTCTCACTCTCTCTCTCTCTCTCTCTCAATTTGTGCATTTGGAAGAGTAAAAGTACTGAATGTTGCCAATAACCACCAAAATGGGAAAGCATTTGCTTCCCTAGTCAAGTCTCCAGATGAGAATCGAACTTTGGCTAATACATTGATTGTCTTTTCCTTTTTTTAATTCACCCTTTTTTGAAAAAAAAAGTTTTATTTATTTATTGAGAGGGAGAGAGAGAGGAGCAGAGAGAGGGGGGAAGGAGAGAATCTGAAGGAGGCTCTGCACTTTCATTGTGGAGCCGACACAGGACTTGAACCCACAAACAGTGAGATCATGACCTGAGTGTAACCACTTGAGCCACCCAGGTGCTCTAATTGGGGTCATTTGATACCCCAAGCAGAGGATCCAGCTAAGCCATGCCTGGGTTTCTCACCTGTGAGATAATATATAAATGTTACATTTACCTACTAGGTTTGTAGTAATTTTTTATACAGCATAAAAACTAATAAAATCACCTTTAAATAATTGTCCAAGTCTTCAGTGTGACATCCACCCTGCCAAATGGTTGACCCAATATTTCCTTCTAGCTTCTCCTATTGGTCAACTGATCCAAGCACCTATAAAATGCCCATCATGAACATTTATACTTCCATTCCCTTGCTCATGTTCTTCCATCTGCTTAGAATAGCCTTCACATTTTTAAAAATATAGATAACAACCATTTGTCCTTGGAAGCCAAATATAATAACCACCTCTATGCTCTCAGTAAAAGCACTCTCACCCACTACCCCCTCAAGGTCAACTTAACTGGCTCATCTTTTGTGCGTTCATAAATTTCCTCTATACCTATCTTATAAGGTTTACCATATTGTGTCAGGGTCAGATTTTGTGTTTTGTTTTCCTTTTATATTGTGAGTTCCCAGAGAGTGAGCACTGTGTACTACTTATCTCTACATCCCCAGAACCTAGAATATGTGCTTTGACACATATCTGCCATTCCATAAATGTGTTAAGTTGAATCGAACTGAATTTATACTCCCATAGCTCGAAAATGTCGTTTGGCACGTTGTAGGCACAACCAAATTTCAAATGAGTATTCTGTGTATAATTGCTTATATTTTTAAACAACATTATCTAAGCTAGAAAAGAATCACTGGGGACAGTAGGCTGCTTTAATGAGATAGGGACAATTCAGGCTACAGAAATTACCTAATGGATTTTGCTGATAACATTAGGGGCTGGCAATTCCATTTCACAATTATATGATGCTTAGAGAAGAGTTGAATAAATGCATAGAATAAATACCTAACATTAGGATGCAGAAGAAAATGAACCAACTAAGAATCTGATAGAGAATGTATGTAATTATGGTTTTTGAAAGAAGGCAATGCATTGGGAATCTAAAGAAACAAAAAGCTAAGTTCCAATTATTCAATAAAATGTAGTGTTTTGCAATAGACAAGCTGTCCAAATACTTTCGTGTTAGGGATAGGTAACCCCAAAATGACTTGCCAAAATAATAGTGTAATATAAATTCACTGCAGAAAGTGAAAGTGGAATCTAGGGAAGAGAATGTAATCCTAAAAGTGCCTTAAGATGCTAGACATAATACTCAAAATCGTGAAAAGACTAAAAGCTAATATATTTGAGCCAGGGGTGGTCATGTCTCCAAGGTTTAAGAAGCTTTTCATTGAAAGTAAAAGAAAAGAATGACAATAATCAATAAACTGCTTGAACACGTGGGCCAATCTTAACTCAAAAGTTGGAAATAACTGTAGCAAAAGTCAAGGTATGACTAGAACCTCCCAGAATATTGCTACTCTTCATCCTTGAAATTTTCAGTCATGTGTTTCCCCAGAATTTCTGGTAGAAGTCCCGTAGCTCCAGTTAACATCAATATAACCTTTTATATAGTGGAAAATTCTGACATGCATGCTACTTTTCTCAGAGAGGATTAAGTTTCTGTTTCAATCCTGGAATGAATACAGAGACTCCTACCTATTTTGAAGCCTCAGTTTAAACATGCACTTCTGAGTCCTGTACCTGCTGTATGTATCATCCTGGGCAAGCTTTAAAAGTCTTTAATTTTCAGCATTTCCACATGAAAAAGAATGGTACCTTCTTGTATTGTGGCTATTAATGGACACTTGAATGTTTAAATATAAAATAAGCCTAACACTGTCTGATATGTAGTAGGCGCTCAGATATATCTGTTCTTTCTCTTGTCCTTGTATGTTAGGTTCTTAAGGGAACTGAACTGAAATTGGGGTTTACTATTGAAACTCAAGGTTTATAAAGGTCTTGGCCTCACATGTTCAGGGTAACTTTGCTCCCATGTTCTCCCTGTGTTTTAGGTTTGAGCTGTCTTTTCTTCCATTTCTGCTTACACCTATCTTTTGGGACTGATAGAATAAGTCCTTGGAAAATGCTCTTATTTTGTTAAATGTTCTTTCTGAGTTATTTGAGGAGGCTAGTAATATTGTTAATTTTAACTGGCAAGTGAGTTAAAACAACAAATTCTCTAGGTTCTATTTTTTTTTCTAGGTCTGATTCCCTCTATTAAACTTTATAAGGTTTCATAAAAAGCAGACTATATCAGGAACAACAAAGAATATCCAAATATGGTACAATTTGACCCTCAGAGTATAATTCTTGTTAGAACTGGTGGCCCACAAGTGATAATTTTGCATGTATCAGGAACTCTTTATCATCAAGCACAAAATAACACTAAAGTGTAGATTCTTCTGTGTTTTGTTTTGTTATGTTTTGTTTTACCCTTCAAGGAACAGAAGATACAAAAGATAACAGTCAGTTTAATTCTATTTCTTATTTTAAAAAAGACCATAGAGAATGTTTGGTTGAACTTTTTTCTATTTTAAAATTATTTTTTCTTTTATTTTAAATAATTACTTTTGAAACAGGACAGTAATTATTCCAGGTATAGTTCTTTTTTTTCCTCACTGAAGACAGTCAAATTATAACAGAACTCAACCATCTAGATATCACTGAGTTGCTTTACTTAAGCTATAGAATTCTTAACACTTATAAAAATTCAATTAGTTCACCTATGCCATTATGTTTAATCAGTTTGGTTTTATTAACAATTTAATAATATTTTAAAGAAATTCTAAATTTAAAATTGATAAATTAATGATAATTAGTCTCACGAGTGAGGTTTTTGACACATTCCAGAGCAAAATAGAAGAGCCTTACATTCATCTCATTTGCCTTGGTAGCATGAAAAATATAGAAAGAATGCTCAATTTAGATTAAGAGCACCCTGGTTCTTCTGTATCCAACATTACTTACTGTCTGTGTGATTTTGGTCAAGGCATTTAAATTTTTTAAAAACTGCCATGCTAATGTCAGCCCTGCCTACCTCACATGATTTCTGTAAATATCAAAATATGGTATTTATAAACAAACTTTAAATCACAATGTGTATGAATTTAAAGGATTACTTTTGTGATTTTTTTCTAAGTATATACTCAAATTACATTTGTCATGATGTGTTTTGACAATCAAGTTTTCTTTCACAAATTGAAATCCAATTAGATCTCTGCAGACCATGATGAACACATGGACTTATTTGGCATATTTATTTGGTTTATGTATACAAATGTACAATTCAGAGTTCCATTGTTACAATTTATTGGAAAAGAGTAAATATGCAAACACTGTGAAATATTAGGTGACACAAAACCAACATTTAATATCTGTTGTTTTATTTTCCCTTCCTATTATTTATTTAGCATTTTTCTCTATTGTTTGTAAATCCTGTGTTAATGAGGGATATATATATGTCTCTTGGAGTTAATAAATGGTGCCAGGGAAACACTATATCCTTCAAATATAAAACAGTACTAGTATTGCTGTACTAACAAGAAGACATGTTCACATAATTTTACAATATATAGAGCACCTGAACTTGGTCTTTATAATCACTCTAAATGAGGAAGTTGTGACTCAGAAAAGTTATATCAATTACCTAGGGTCAATCAGTTGATTACTTGACAGATATAGTTGGTAACTGGGTTTTATTCTACCTTTAGAGAAGTAAAATCATTTATTCCTCTATTTTGAACACCAAATCTAAAATTGAGCTATCTTAACCTGATAAAAAAATCAACCAATATATTTTTAATACTATTGGTGAACAACATTCCCTGAAAGAATGGGTTATTCATAAAAAAATTGTATCCCATCTTTTTAAGTCACAAGTAGTACTTTGAAATTCACTGAATTCCTTAATAAAAATGTAGTAAGATCCAAGCAATTTGCTAGTTTCTTGGGAGAACATAAAGGTAATCTATTTTCAGATAATATAATTGAGCTGATTCAAAACAAGAAATATATTGAAACTGCTCAAGGTATTAAAAGCTAAGTACCAAAATAAATAGTCCAGACAAAAGTATCATAGGACGGTATAGGTAAAAGCCTGTATCCTTTTTCTGTCACACACTTGAAGGAAGATAATTCTCTCATATGCTTCCTCCATGAGTACAAGATTTTTAACAGATTACATCATGCATACAGCATATAGAAATTCCAGAATGTCATCTGTAATACATCTCTCTTTTTCTCTCTCCCATGATTCTCTATACACAAGTGCATCAGGATTCCATCATTGGAAACCATTGCCTTTGGTGTCTAGTTGGGTTTAGAAGGTTTAATGAAGTGGACTGACTTAATATTCTAGAGGATTTAGATGAACTGGAAACAGTGGGTGACACATTTCTGTGTGCAAGTTCAGCTTCCACAACATTATATGAATAGGGAGGGCAAGTGCTAACTTGCCCAATATTAATGCCTTACAGGATGTCTTCTCAAAGATAAAGATGTCTTCATATGGTAAAGAATCTTTGGTGAATTGAAAATACTCCGTAGAAACCACGCAAGTAAGTATGTAGGCAATCAGCTTGATAAAATACTGATCAGTGCTAGCAACCACTCTGAAGCCGTGCCATGTAGCCACAACCACAAAGCTTGACTGAAGACTCTGATCAAGCCAGGGAAGGGATTGTTGACCCAGCCATGGTGATGCATTGGCAGAATAGTGATGGAGGCCAATGTGTTGAATTGTCATAAGAAGATTTCTCTCTGGCAAAGGAAAGGAGATGATGCTTTCCTCATATTGTAAATTATAAGGTTCTGGCACTCAGCCTAGCTGAATTGCTGTATACTGCCACAGAATGCAATAGGCAGTAAGAAGCCATGCATCTACTCCTATCTCCTTGAGTTTCCTCCCAATACACACTATTCTAGGACTGTTACTGGTGTTGCCTAGTCATTTACCTATGTGTGTTTATCTGATAGTAATAAGGATGGTATATATTAGGGATGGATGGAAAATCTATTTTGGTGCACAGATTTCCTGTTTGGTTGGAGAAGGAGAAACATTTATATACAAATGACTGCTTGTTATGAATTTGGGCTACAGATTCATGCAAGGATTAGCCTGTTGTTATGAAACGTCATGATTGGACCTCTCACACAAACTTTACTCAACACCAAACTTTAAGACAGGCAATTTTCCTTACATTATTGGGTGAGGATCAAGGTCATTTGTGATGGGATTCCAACTTTATAAGGGGGCTAACTTTGTAAGTTATTAAGTCATGTATGCTCTGGTCCTCTTCTTTCCTCTCCCACAACTTTTGACCTATAAAAACTGAAAGGCCAGTTCACTAAGTCTCTAATATGTGTGTATGTGTGTGTGTGTGTGTGTGTGTGTGTGTGTGTGTGCATGTACGTTTAGGCATTTTACTCTGCAGCTCTGCACCTCATTGGGTTTTTAATTTATCATTATGTTTCACATTTAAAATTTTCATTTGGTTAAGTTGACAAATCTTCTCAAAATTTTGTAGATTCTTGTTTTCTGCTCATATTTTCAAGTTTGTATTTTATTTCTTAAAATAGTAATAAGCACAGGTTTTAAAATTACTTGTTTGTATTCTCTCTAGGTCTTGATTCTGTCCTCTTGGTGGAGGGGTAGCAAGTTCTCACTCATTGTGACTAGTTTTCTTGGGACTAAAAAATTTTGTCTACTAGCTAGTCAATTTTATTATAAAATTATTTGGGGAAATTCTTTGTGACCTAGGATTCTGATGGCTTTCTCCAGAGAGAATTTATTTTGCTTTGCCAGTTATTTTGGGCCCATCCAGTCAGAGGTCATATTAAAATATATTAACATTTTGAAGGTTTTGGAAATTCACACATGGTATGAATTTGGATTACACTAAGGATTAGCTCTCAGAGGTCGGTGTTTTCCACGATTGCTCTTCTCAACAACAAAATGTATCTACTATATCTACTAATTTCTTACTTGTAAGTAAACATGGCTTAAGAAAGTTTGAGAATAAACACAATTGATTCATGGTAAGTATTCAACTCAACTGATATTGACATCAGGCATTAAGATTTAGAGTTATAGAGTCTATTCCCTAATCCAGCAAGTCAGGTGAGTTTAGGTAAGATAATTTTTTCAGTATTTTAATTTGGCTGGACTATAGATAAGGAGATCAGTAGAATTCTATTATGGTAAATCAGGTGACAAAGAAAGACTACACTACGGTAGTGCTATATAGAATTTATAGGAAGGGGCAGTATGAGAATCATACAGGATCTGAATGAAAAAGGATTTAGCAAATGATATTATCAAGAGAGGGAAGAGTCAGATATAAATAGTATCTATCATCAGTAACAAACGATGGCTTTAATCACAAAATGTCACTCATGTCATCAAAACCTCTATATTATCAACTCATCAAGATTAAAGGCAAGTAGACGAGAGTAAGTGATATTAACAGTTGTTTTGAAGCAGAGTTATTTCTAAAAGTCTAGGAGTAGAAAACATCAAGACAGGATCTTGATGTAGCATATTTCCTGTTTTCCAATGAAATATGTATAAATATATGTATATGTATTTTAGCATGAAGATAAACAATGACCTTTAATTTGATATTTATTCCTTTTCCTAAATCAGTAATTTGTTAGCAAACACTAAGGACATTTAAACATTTTGAAATATAGGGTAAGGGCGTCTATATTGAAAATTCTATCAAAACTAATACATTTCCTCAATTACATTTGTAAAATTTGAATTATTATTATCATTTCTTCTACTTCCACTTAAAGGTAATAAGGTTTAGACATACCTAAAATTAACACTTCTTATAAAATAAAAAGGAAGAAAAATAATCTAAAAAGAAAACATAAAATTTTCCCTACTTAGTAAAACAGGTGCTGCTCCTGCCTGCTTCAGGTTATCGTTGAATAAAAATTAAATACATGATACCCTGAAGGTAATTTTTCAATTACATAAAATGAATAAACCATGATCACAGAAGAAACTACCAACACTTACCACACCAGTATATGTACAAATAAATTATTTATATTATTTTATTGTCTTCCAGTTTTATTTTAAGGCAGAGTTCACAATTGAGCAATAGAAGAAGCTGAACAATTTTAATACCAACTATTAATTACATGACAATCAACCTGGTCATAAGTGACAATGCAAAGTATATGCCTTTGTGCTTTTGTTTTCCCTTTTGTATTTACCCACCATATGGCTTGTGCCAATCCAGAATCAGTGAAGTGATTATCCTTACTAACCTTAAATATAATACTACTTAATGAATGTGAGTCAGATATATATTTGCATGCAATCATGAGATTTGTCTTGGTCTTATAAAAGTATTCTTTTTTTCCTCTACAACTTCAGCCTAACTATGGCATAGGGTGTCTTATTTCTAAAATGGATTATTCTGTCCTTTTTCAGTAAATTCAGTCTAGCAGTGGTATGCTTTAATACATTCAGTTAAATTAGAGTTACTGTCCAATTTATAAACTCAATCTTAGAAGTTTTTCTCCTAATGTGTACTTTCCTTTATTTTGTTGCTATTTTACACCTCAACAGTGTTTCTGCTTTCTAGAGTAATGCCTTCTAAAAAAAGAGAAGGTTGTGAAGCTAGTTATTATTTGGTTTTCCCCTTTGTCTCAACCACTGTTCATATAAACCTCTTATCCAGTCCTGGTACTGGGTGCCATTGGCGTATGAGACTTGTCTATAGTTTTACTTCATTCGTACAACTAACAGTTAACTGGTGATTCTAGCATAGATGGTACGTGTGGTTTTCTTGAACATCACCCCATTTTACTTCACTGGTCCAAAAGGACCCCAATGAGTAGACTCATTTACCTTCATTTCCTGCCCATTTTTCCTCCTTACCACATCACCTTCCTTGGTACAGTACTCAGGACGAGCTAAGTAAAAATCAAGACAAAACAAAGGTTCCTTTCTCAGACAAACACATACTCCCTCTTGCAGAACCACAAGGTGCATTTTGTTGTTCCTACACATACCTATTTAGAGCTGGGAGGATGACTCCATCATCTTCTTTCTAGACAAAATAGACTATGGCCTTTTCATGATTAACAAAGGGCAACTTGGCAAATGTCAAGCTTAAAAAAAATCACTGGATGACGAGTGAAGGCAAGTTCTGTAACTTTTCCACAGATTTACTCAAATCACCAGATAATACATATTGAGTATCTTTTATTCTATTGTTTGGGGAAAATGGGGAAGAGGGTAGACAATGCATCTTAACACACCAAGAAAGCTAACCTTTCTCAACGATACATAAATCATTCTATGATATAATTTTCACTGCAAATAGGTTGAAAACCATCTGATTTTTCAATTTGATGAAATGCCGTCAATAATGATGTTCTTGTTGGAAACCTGAAATGATTGGACTGGTGGAGAATGTGAAGAAAGAAAAGCATTTGGGTGATCTTATTTAACATATAGCACCATGTCATAAATGCTTATGGAGTCAGTATATATCCAGTTATATTCTATATGCATGTATTCTATCATTATATTAAAACTGTTCCCTATATCTTTAACTTATCATATTTTTGTAATATAACTCATTGCTATGATTTTCAGAAATCTGTACTTTACATTAGTTAAAAAGATATAGTCATCAGTTGCTCAGTTTTCTTACTAAACATATTTTAAAGTTCACTCTGGGTGCCTTCCAAGTTATTTTCAAGATTCTGATTTTTAGTTCACATTTGAATTTATATTACCCTTCAACCTGACCTTTGCCATAAGAAGTATTTACTATTTGGAGACAGTGTACCTTGTTAAATCCCATTTTTTTTCTTATGTAATATCTTAAATAGATATTGCTTCCCACAAATTGCCGATGTTACTTTGGAAAGAAATGCAAACGATTCAAGGTCACTTTGGGAACTTTGAAAGAATTGTTTGATAATTTTCTACATGGAATTTTAAATACCCATGGTTCACACTGTTAAGTACGTGATCTTTGTGTCACTTTTAAACTCCTGTAACCGTTTGGTCAAATTTGTCATATATACTATATCCATATCAGGGGTATGTATATATGGCCATGATGGATACATACAATTTATTATATTAATCAATCACATCAGTAAATCAAATACATTTTTTCAGTACTTTTGTAATTCGAGAAAAACAGGTTATTTAAGCTTGACATTCTAGATAATTCATTATTTAAGTCCATTCAAAATAATATCCTAAGATTTTTCCATAAAAAAAATGTTGTCATCTTCTATAAAACAAATGGGCAGAAGTGAGATTAGCTATTTATGTACCTTTCACAAAAGGTGCAGTGTTTTCTCACCTCTGCCATAGTCCTGGAACCCCGGATTTTACTGCCTCCATTGCCCTAATCTCAGCATCAACCACCCTCCACATACCACTCCTGATGCCACGTATATCACGTAACAGAATAAGAAATATGGAGTGTATTGGCTTTTAATAGTCATAGAAACTCCAAGTTCAGTTCTTTCCAACAATGGCTGTAAATCAGAATTATATGTACAGTGTCTGAAAACTCATCCAAAATTGGAAAATAAGGCAACATGTAGGTGATATTTTTTCAGTGCTATACTAAGGCAAAGAGGACTGAACCTTGTTTAAACAAGGGAAGTTACAGGTTAGCTTGTAGATTCTTGCCTAATAATTTCAGGGAACACATAAACCTTAGAGATTGTATTTCAAAGCCCTGCTGAGTAGTTCAGACAGAAACCACAGGTCCAAAATGCTGTCACTAAACCAAGACTTAATATCCAATTTAATTGCAGTTCTCAATGCCTCCCACTCAATGTAACCTTTACCCAACAAACTGGAATTTCCTATCAACACTGGGAGATAATCACCTAACAGATCCCTTCTATTCCACCTAGGAGGATGACCTTGCCTAAAGCAACGAATTCCTTGATAATAAATTCCCTTTTCGCAGTTTTTCTGCTTTAAAAACCTTAGATCTTGTACAGCTTCTTGGAGCTCCCCTCGACTTGCAAGATGGGATGCTGTTGGATTTAAGAGTAGTTTTAATAATAAAGCCAATTAGATTTTCAAATGCCCTCACTTAAATGTTGCATTTTAACAATAGTAACTAATTATATAACCTATCCACCAACCCTATCATCCTAGAAATAGCCTAACTTTTCAGCTACTCTTTGAATCAGTTATGTTGCCATTTTCCTGAAACTCTCATAGAATTCATGAGTTAAATAAGTTTTTAACATTTTTTTCTATATTTTCCTGAGAGTCACTAGGTTAAGCTATTTGAAAGTTATAGTTTAAGAATGGCTTTTGAAATACGTGGGCCTCTGAGCCACATTACAAGCTTCCACATTTGGAGACCAGTATATAGGTTTTCCAGGGTAGCATAAAGAAAAATAGCAAAATGATGAAGTGTGTGAAGGTTGTGTTCTGTGTTCCTTCACTAGTACCTAGTTAATGTCTCAGCCTTGTTAAAGGCTCTGTGTAATATACCATTCCTCATCTTCAGGGCCCATCCAAACATTGCTTCCTCTAAGTCTTCCCATATTCCCATCAGCTTGCAACTGAGGAATAGTTTGTTTCTTGTTCTTGCAATCTGATGGCATTTTACTCCCATTTCTATTGTATTGTAAATTTAGTTCTTATCTTTCTCTCATTAAACATCACTTATTGGACAAAGATCCACTCTTAATTCTGTTCAGCTGGATAGAGGAGAATATGCACATAATAAAAGTATACTAACACAGTAACTCAAGAGAGAATGAATAATAAAGGAATAAGGTAACAATGGAAAGGATCAAATCATCCTATTGCACTAAGACAAATAAAGTCAACCTGATAGAGAATAGAAGGTTGTGCTGGAAGGGAGTGGCATGGAAAACGCAAATACAACAAATGGCCAAATCAAGAATGACCTTGCATACAGAGTTATTAAAATCTTTCAATTAGAGAAACTGACTTCAGTATCTTTAGGTTAGTTTCCAAGTGCTTTGCCTTTGTGAAAATATAAAAGCTTTTATCTAAATAAATTGTTTAATGATATAAAATTTCATCAAAGTCAACATACTACATACAATTTTACTGTCTGACATTATTTAAAAATCTTAAAATGTGAAATTAAACCACAAATGTGTTCCTGACTTCCTAGTGAGATTTAGTAAGAAAATAATTTTCAGTCATAGTGTAGTTTGGATTGTTTGTTATGAAGAATTACATTTCCCAATTTAACTCCTAATATGGGATGAAATATTCATTTTTTTCACCTCTTACTTGAGGGTATATTTCAGATTCACTGAAGAACTACAAGATAAAAGGAATAGACAAACTTTTTTGCAGAATTTTGTCAAAGGAAAATTTATTTTTGAAAGTATGAGGTTTTTTTTAAAGTTCATGTGAATTGCCTTCCCTTTCTGTGTCAGAGTCCCGGCTTGCTCCTGAGTTGTGCTTTCCTTTTTTTTTCCCCAGCCCTTTCTGCTTTCCTTTCATCTTTCTCCTTGTTAAGTTGTGTCTTCTGTACAGGATTAGACCTGAAGGTTTTAACGTTTTTTTCAGTTTTTCTTAAATCAAGTGTGGTTGCAATCAGGTAACTGTTTGGAGAGGTAAGGAACAGAAAGAAAGGAGTGAAGGGAAGGCCATGCTGAGAAAAAAGACCAAGACAGGAACAGAGAGAAGCTCTGCTAGCAATTAACACAGGGTGTCCTTTTCACTTCAGGATCTAGACAAGTGTTCGATGAAATAAAGGAAATGACTCATAAGTTGTGTCTGAACTCTTTTTTTTTTTATTTATCTACTTTTTTTTTTTTGCATGTAATAGCCTCAGTTAATGGGATGCTTACATTTAGAGAGTTGAACTCTGCTTTAGAAGCAATAATGACCTAGTCCAAAACTTTTAGAAAAAACAGAAAAGGAAAAAAAGAAACTGGAAAAATCCTACAGTGAGCTCTAATTAGAAAGATCTTCAAACGTTTATTTCTCTTAACTGTTACTATGGAAAAAAATATCTAAATTGGTGCTCTAGATTGCATGCACATCTTCATTTTCCTAGTGTTTCTTCTCTTATATTCAGTAATCCTAGGCTGTTTGATTTAATCTAGTCCTTTTTGTTTGCTTAATGAGAAAGGAAAGGAATGCATTTTAGCATTGCTTTGTTTGCAAAATTCAGTTGCTGACCTATCAGCCTTTCCTTGTTTTCTTAAATATCTGATTGGTATGCTAGATTGCAACAATTCTTCTGACCCTCCTCTTCAGAAGGAGGGAATTTACTTATTAATTAAAGATAAGGAATCTGATTCTGGTTTCACCTTGACAATCAGATGCACTCTGGGAGGTCTATGAGAGTTTTCAATGGGCTGATTAGGGTAATGTTGAGACAGGAAATTTTAAAATGCTATACTTAGAAATGGGTCAGGAGAAAGAAGGAAATATATTTCTATATTGAGGGAAACAAAAGAACTTTAATCAAGAGTTGTTTTCCCTGCTTCTTTCTGAATAACAACTTGGGAATTTCATCAGCAATTAAATCTATTTGATTCACTTTTTTAAACTTGTATATATGTTGCAAACCTAACTCTGAAAAGCTATGTGAAAACTACCATTACAGAAAAAATAATTTAAATCATATAAATTGTGAGGTGCTTGGGTGACTCAGTCGGTTAAGCATCCGACTTCGGCTCAGGTCATGATCTTACAGTCCATGAGTTGAAGCCCCGCATTGGGCACTGTGCTGACAGCTCAGAGCCTGGAGCCTGCTTCAGATTCTGTGTCTCCCTCTCTCTTTGTCTCTCCCCTGTTCACGCTCTCTCTTTCTCTCTCTCTCTCTCTCAAAAATAAACATTGAAAAAATTTTGAAACAATCATATAAACTGTGATACTAGAGAACAAGCACAAAAATAGAGGAGTCAGGGGTAGTTCAAAAGTTGGTATATTGTCTAGAACCTTTCTTTTCTTCTCTTTGCCTGGGAAGAGAGTGGCTACCAATTATTAAATTGAACTGTATAGTGTTTGTGGTTTCTGTCATCCCTGTTAGTTCTGTTCCTCCTTATTATAGACAGATGTTTGAATAGGCTTTGGTTAGATCCCGCAGATCCATGCTGAACCTCCATGATATGTGATAGCTTGTGATAGTCCTGAGACAAACTGAATCTGATCCACTGAGGGCTGGCTTGGGAGAATGAGTGTTGGTGAGCAATACTGACTCACGGTCGAGCATCTGCAGCTCAGCGTGGCTTCATTGTATCCTACTTGTTCTGTACACAGTAACATATGCAGCGATAAAATCTTGTGATTTTATGGGAAATTGGACCCTCAAAGAAAACCAACTACCTTTTCTCTGTTTAAAAGTGAAGAAATCTTGAGGAAAAAAAGGATAGCTTTAATTTAGATTAGAGAAGTTTTAGAAAAATAAAAAGGAGAATGTTGACTTTGCTGTTGCTCTGATGTAGAAATGGCAAATATGCCATAACTTTTATATGCAAACAAAGGAGAGGGGAAGAGAGGGAAAGGGAATGATCTTTGTATAATTACCTTTCAATTCAAACAACACAAAATTTTTGAGTCTGGTGCCAAAACAAAACTACTGAAACTTGAAAAGAAGAATTGTATGATTATATGTGATTTCTAAATGAATTTAGTTCTATATTTATAGAATAGTTAATTGTCTAAAAGGATCAGTTGATATTTTCACTTAAGCTTCATGTTGTGGAAGAAGTAATATAATTTTTAAACAGTCTTCATAGATTTGGGGCTTTAATAAGGAATATAGCCTTTATATATATCAGATATTTACTATATGGTTGTACATGCATGCATTTCCTTAGAAGGCAATAAGTTAACCACAGTTATTTGACTGAAGACTTTAAAACTCATATAGCTGATACATAGCTATTACAGGTGATCATGGTACCTTCCTCTTCCTTCAAAGCCAGCAACACTTTATCTTTATGATTGTGACTTGGAAAAGCCTCCATTTTTTTGAAAGGTTTCCACTTTTCAGCACCCATGCTATTATATTGGGCCAACTTGGAAAATCTATGATGATCTCCCCATTTCAAGGCCCTTAATGACATCTGTAAAATTCCTTTTCCCATGTTAGATAATATTTTCACAGATCCTGGGGATCAGGATGTGGAAATCTTTAATGGGAGCCATTATTCTGCCTACCACAGGAGTATTTAATTTATATTCATATATGAGTTTAGTTTGTACTTTTATTTTCTGCGCTGAGCAGATTTTGGTATAAAGACTAATTGATAACATTAATTATGGTAGCTTCAATCTTCTTTATGATTAAGTTTACTTGATAGAACTCATCTATAATACAGTGTATGCCCAATGACTTTTGCAATGGATTGGGGTTGGTGATAAATTTTTCAAAGCACTGCATGGGCACTTATTTTAAAATGTATGTACTGATTGCCTGGGCACCATTGTATTCAATATATAAAAATTCTTACCTTCATGGAGCTGAAATAAATAGACAATAGATAAGAACAGCAAGAAAATACGTGTTATGTTATATAGTGGTAGCTGCTAAAAATAAAAATAAAATAGAGGATACTAAGTTAAAAAGTGACAGGAGATTGAAACTTTAGGCAGAATGACTAGGGAAAGCTTCTGAAAAGATAACATTTGAGTAAAGCCCTAATAAGGTTGAGGAAATGAGCATGAGAATATTCTGAGAAGATCATTCTAATCAGATGGACTCAGATGTAATAGAAGGGGATGAAGTCAAATAATGGGGAACATTATTCATTTAGAACTCTGAGGTAATAGGAATGACTTTATATTTTACTTTAGAGAGATGAGTTAACATTGGGAGTTTTTGAGCAGAAAAGTGAAGTGACTTAACTTTAGTTTAGCAAGATGATATTGGCCTCTCTGAGACATTGTATGGTCGGTAGACAAGAGTGGAAGCAGATAAACTATTGAAAACTTAAATTCAAAGAGATTATAGCTTAGACCAGGAGTGCTAGCAATAGTGGTAACATATGGTTGGATTTCAGGCACAGTTTGAAGGTAGGGCCAATGGATTAAAAGCAGGATTAAGTCAAGAATGACTATAAATTCTCTGAGAAAATAGAGTAGCAAGTCACTGAGATGGAAAAGACTATGTAGTAGGCTTGGAAAGAATATCAGGAAGTCAGTTTTGGATATGTTGGGTTTCAGATGAAAGAGGTCCAAGAACTGAGTCTTGAGAACTTTATACATTTGGCAATCAAAGGGAAAAGAGACATGAACAACAACAACAACAACAACAAAGAAAAAAAAAAAGACTGAGTGATAGTAGCTAGAGAGAAAAATAGGCTTGAAGCCAAAAGAACATGTTTTAAGTGAGAGAATGACCAGTTGTATTAAACGCTAAGTCATACAAGAGTGGAGAACTGAGTGATGAATTTAGCAATATGGAGGGCTTTGTTCAGCTTGCTGATAAGTGTCTGTGGAAAAGCGAGCATAAATCTTGATTTGAAGCAGTTTCAAGAGATAATGGGTAAGAAAAATTTTCATATTGTAGCATAAAGAGGGGAAATTGCTAAAGCAATGAGTAGGATACAAATAACCCTGTTTTGGGCACAAGTAGAGGGCACCACTGTGAGTAGTGTGAAGAGCACATTCATAGGAATAGGACAGAAGTTAGAGATTACAGGCTCAGTTGAACATAAGTGGGTAGACGTGGCGGTACAAACTCATGAGAATTCTCTGCCAGCTACTTCTATATTTTTAGTGAAATTATTGTCTGATTATATTTTTTATTTTTTATAAATTTTCATTTTTATTTTTAGATAGGCTTCCATGTTAATGAAATTTTCAAATTTGTTATCATAAAATCATATTTGAAATTTCTTGTAACTTCTTTTTTATCACCACTTAACTATGAATATATACACACACACACACACACACACACACACACACACACTCACTCACTTTTTATATTTATTACCCTATTCAGAGGTTGCCTGTTGGAGGCATTTTAAGATAAACCAGTAGAAAATGATTTTAAACCAAATGTTTTAAGTTACTCATTGTTGACAAGTTTCACACATGTCCGTAAAGTAAGATATTGACAGACCTGGGTACATTTTTGTCCCTTTGACTCATTGTTCCTGAAAGACAGCTCATCTCCAGCTACACATTAAAGTTGAAATCAGAATTTAAATAGCATCTTAGTGGCTCAGTCGGCTGAGCCTCTGACTCTTGACTGCAGCTCAGCTCACCATCTCACGGTTCACGAGATCAAGTCTCGCAACAGACTCTTCCATGATAGCACATCCTGCTTGGGATTCTCTCTCCCTCTCCCCTGCCCTACTCAGGGTCTGTCTCTTTCTCAAAATAAATAAACATAAAAAAATAAACAGCATCTTAGACAGTCTTAACATTCCTAGTTCTTGGTCAAAAATTCACCATTTACACCACCCTCACTTTTGTTTTGAAGACTTTTTTTTGAGAAACAACCCTATTCGGTAATATGCCAAAACCCACCTATGCATAAGAATAGTCCTCTGTGATTAAGTCACAGGAAATCCTTTACTTTCATCTTTCTCTGATACTTTTGTCCCACCCTCTCACCTACCTAGCACTCACTTCCACACTGCAGATGGTGGTGACGTTATGAGTACTTCTAGTCAGTGCTTTGGAAGCCATCAGTCACAAGTTCTTGTCATGAATTAAGAAGTCAGCCTGTATGTAGCAAGCATTATCAATACCTGCTCTGCCCTTCACTGTGGACTTCAATTCATTGCATATAGCAGGAATGATCAGTTCTGGACTTCACATCACAAATAAAAGAAGCCTGCATCATATCCCACTTCCAAGTGCTTTCTTGCCTCAGTGAATGCTATTTGTTTACATGCATTAGCAAAGGTATTACCGAATTTCTCACTTGCAACCATAATCTGTAACACCAACCAGAAGGCCCATGACAAATCAATATGATTAAACACACACACACACACACACACACACACACACCACATCATTTCTACTGTGATTTTGTTGACATTTAGTTCCCCTTGATCCGAGGTTTAATTAGACCCAGGACTGAGGGAATTTAGTTTATAATAATGGGTCCAGAGTTCTGTTATAAGAAAAATGTTCAAAATATACTTAATAATAATAAACAATTAACCATGAATGTCTTATTTATGTCAAGGTTTGAAAATAGTGCTTGAATATGATGTAGAATACTCTCTTCAGTTGGAATTAATTTTACTGCTGACTCTCTGGGCTTCTTCTTCAAATGGAGTTTTGAAACAGAAAGGCACTTGCAGGCCAGCATATTTGCCCAGCTGTGCTATAATTGTCTTAAGTGTGAGCTGATGGAAGAAAACCAAACAACAAAAGACTTTGATTTCAATCCAGACATTGAAATGAGACTGGCCAAAGCAAAAATGACATTGGGAGTAAAAACATAACCCATTCCAAACTGAATGAGTAGACCATTTGTGTTTAAAATGAGATATTCTATCACAAAATATTCTGAGGCTGACTCTCGCTGCAGGTTAAGGCCTAAAATAAAACTAAGAGACAGTTTCAAATTATCACAACTTTAATTCCTTTTATGTTCTTGGTTATTTTTATGTTTGTTATTCTTATTTTTTATTATTTAGATGGAAAAAACTTAGGGGCATTCTTTAGATGACAAATATTTTATTCTTTACATGAAAAAACTGAGGGGCGCCTGGGTGGCTCAGTCAATTAAGCATCTGACTTCGGCTCAGGTTGTGATCTCATAGTCCATGGGTTCGAGCCCCACGTCAGGCTCTGTGCTGATAGCTCAGAGCCTGGAGCCTGCTTCAGATTCTGTGTCTCCCTCTCTCTCTGCCCCTCCCCAACTCATGCTCTGTTTCTCTCTGTCTCAATAATAAATAAACATAAAAAAATTTAAAAAATAAATGAATAAAATGATTATAAAGTTTATATTAAATATGGTTGTCAAGTAGCTGAGCTTTTTCAAGGGATACATTTTATTTTTTTTTATTTTTTATTTTTTTATTTTTTTTTAGGTCAGCTCAACCCCAAAGTCTGGACTCCTTTGGTAATATGTTGCTGAGACTATTAGGGTGATTCTTTCTTTCTTTTCTTTTTTTTAACTTTATAGTTTATTGTCAGGTTGGTTTCCATATAACACCCAGTGCTCTTCCCCACAAGTGACCTCCACCAAGACCATCAGCCCCCTTTACCTTTCCCCCTTCCCCTTCCCCCCTCAGTTTGTTTTCAGTATTCAAGAGTCTCTCGTGTTTTGTCTCC